>JAQFVV010000055.1:5198029-5798029 GCA_028023455.1 Epiperipatus broadwayi | reverse complement strand
AGACATCGATATTAAAATAAATGATTAATGATATATGTGTGTGTATATAATATTAAAATAAATTGCATTAATGAAATTTAAATGTATATAATTTAGACACATATATACTATGGAAAAAAGTTTAAAGTAAAATAAATTATTTCATCGGCAAATATAAAAAAAAAGTATTGCGTCAGCAGATAAAGAAATTAGCCAATGCACTTTAAATAGATTAAGTTAAAAATTTAACTTAAGAGCCATTAAGAAAAATGAGGCAATATGAAATCGTTTCTTGTCTCTTAAATAATACTGTAAAATCATACAAAGCTTTTAAGAGCCTGTAAACAATGGAAGTATTGGTAGACTTCAATTAATTAATGTAAAAAAAGAGTTGAACAGTATAAAAACTAAAGTTTTTCTGTTCTAACAATCATAATTTTCTTGTTCAAAAAATTGTGACCATCATCTAACAGCTAGGTAAATCTCAGATATGTGCGAGCAGAGAAGATTTCTTTCACCCTCCTATGTCCCTGGAGGTTATACTAGAGATGAAGCCCGGCAGAAGACTGAAGAATCATGCCTGATAACTACCTATCTTTGGTACTGGAAAGAAAGACCTATCTAAATGGGAAACATGAGCACAGACGTCCGTGATGTAGACCGTAACAGCCGTCAAGAAAGAATGACTGCATCATGAGGCCTCTAAAAATGAACTCTTAATTTGCCACCCTTATAAGTGCATATTCATTGACGATAATTTTTATATTTGTCATTTTTTTATATTATTATCTGCTTAATATGTATTAACTAATATTACCTTATATATATATTTAAAAAGTTAACGTATGTATTCTAACGATCAACCTAGTTCTGTTTCTTTTCTTGTTATATATATATTGATGTAAGTTTTGTAATTTATTATTTCATTGGTAATGTGGAATATATATATAAGGGAGGAGCTGGAAAGATAAAGTTTAAATAAGTTAAAACTTTTATTTTTATTTTCCCCCAGCCCGCTATATAAAGGCGGAAATCGTTTCTGAATAATTTGTAACAGTTATTTTTGATTTTAAAAGATTTTCATCGATCTTCTCCCGCAGTTGTTTTTTCTTATTAAATGTTTTTAAAAGAGAGAGAGAAAGAAAACATTGTCATTTAGTTTAACTGAACTCTATATTAATTTTTATAATTACA
The DNA here is from genome assembly GCA_028023455.1 of Epiperipatus broadwayi. Taxonomy (NCBI): domain Eukaryota; kingdom Metazoa; phylum Onychophora; class Udeonychophora; order Euonychophora; family Peripatidae; genus Epiperipatus; species Epiperipatus broadwayi. The sequence continues at coordinate 5,796,856 of JAQFVV010000055.1, read as the reverse complement.
ATAAGAAAGACATTCATATCGTATATATATGGATCTAATTAATTTGATTTTTTTTTTTTAGACAAGTACCTCACAATTATTTCTATATGTATATTTAAATCAGATATACTTATTAAAGAATTACGTATTGGAAGGTGCATTTATAAGTGTCTATTATTTTTATAATTTGTAATAGAGGGGTACAGTGCGATCTTTTTCACATATTTGTATATTCAATATTCATCAAATCTATGTGCAATAAATTAGTTACATAATGATACTTCTTGATTAGTCATCTCTACAAATAAAATGCTGGGTATAATACCCGCATATAAATTAATTTAATGACTTTAAAAGAAGGAGGGGGGTTACTGTATAATGGATTTTCTAGCATAGTCACATATGGGATCGTATATCTATATTAATGTTAATAAACCTTTAATATTTATGGTTGTTTGACTGCATTCCTAATACTGTATTACTTGTTAATTGTATCGTGTCTCTGCATTCTTTTCTCATTTTTCTGAATAACTTCATCCAGCCAGCTTGTGAATACTGGATATATCAGTTGCCTGGAATAGTGAATCCTGTTAAAGGGGCAGTGAGAAGAAATGGATATTAAGCTAGCCAAAGACACTTCATTCTTGAACTCGGGTCATGCTCAGGCGAACGAGTTCCTTTCTCTAATAATCAATTAGAGGTGAAGTAGCTATCCATTAATCAAATTGGCATCATGATGAAGATTTTATTATATTTTAGAGACACACATTTAAATATATACACAATCACTGAGTATCGTACTGAATCTTACCCTTTTGTTTTATAATTATACCTGTTGATATATGATCTGTACGTTTTAATGCAAATCTATTGTTAAAGATTCGTTGGGGTTACAAATATATATATTTTAATATAAATGAGGCTATGTTTAAGTCAGTCTCCAGTTTGTTTAGCTAATTTAGACATGTTAACTTTACCATGTTCTCACACCATAGATTAATTTCCGCACCTTCTCTCAACCTAATTAAATTCATCCCTTGGGTTAATAATCTATCTCAGATGTTTTGTTTTCTTTTATTTCAAAAATCTGTAAGTACAATTGAATCTTATCTACATACATGGGTACTTTCTTGTTATTTGTAAACAAGTCCATTAAATGAAATATAGACAGTCATATACTAACAATAAACTATAATTTATAATAATAACAAAGTTGTAGATGTTCATTATTGTATATGTGTAAACCTGATCATCGCGTACTAGGATTCCTAAGAGTCTTGTCTCTATCTGACCACCAGGCTGCATTAAGAAAATTAACTCTTGTGAGGTTAATGGAGCAAGTCACTTAGTTATGATCTAGAGGGATGGGTGAGGTTTGAACCCCCTTTACCTAATCTCTCGCTCAAGTTAAAGCAACTATACTTTCTGGCCATTACAATATATATAGTTTATATATTATTGGGAATGATTACAATTTAAGCACCCTTTATTAGCTAATTTTAATGAGACAAAATCTTACATAACAGCTAAATTCCAAATTTTGAATTATAACACAAAGCTCATAGGACAAATCTCCTTTACACAGTATGGCTAAGTGAAAAGGTAAATAGTTCTATTTCCCAGCTGTCCCACTGCTCCATCTGTAATACATGTGTTATATATTGACATAGTTTAGCTATTTACTACTAACATTTTAAGGCTCTAGCTTGTCTGAATTAAGAGCAATGACAAAACGTGTGAATGTGGTTTGTACCTTCGTAGATCATCTTTAATTGTTCTCCCTGTCTTAAAGTAATCTTGAAAACATTCTTGCAAGTCAAGGCTTTATGACCACTCACAGTTTGGATCATTTGAAACACTTCAGTAGCCATTTTGTCCAATTTAAAACAAAATTTAATATTAGTGCAATGTTCCGTCAAGGATTAAGATAAGAAACAGACAGTCACATTTCATATTGTAACTCGTAATCTGAACACACTATCACTTTAAAATACTTGTGGCAAATTACTAAACTATGTCATTCTGTAACACAAGATGATGCCTCAGGCAGCTGATCTTTTCATTGGGACACATTGATGTATTTCTACAAAGAAAATATTATTCATAAATATGAATTTCATAATTATTGATGTGTCAATTTCACACAATTAATAAGCGCATATAGAAATATATTCTAACCAGGTTGGAATTTAATTAATCTTACTGATATAAATCTTGCCAACATAATTAAATATGCAACATAATCAATTATGCAATCTAAATATGGTAATTATATCTTGTAATATTACTATAAATGATTTGTAACTAATAATGCAGATTTGTGTAACTGACGAAAAAGATCCCCTGAAATTGATCTTAAATGCCTTGAAATATTAAAGTTCACAATACAAAATTCAGCTGTTATTTAACAGCTTGCATTTTAGTTAAATAATCCACTAATAGAGGGTGCTAAATTGTATTCAGATATTATAAGATGTAGCTCTAAAATGTATTAATTGCATTATTGGTTAAGTTTTACGCATATTTAATTCAAATGGTCAGCCTTTAAGTAATCAAGATTAATTAACTTCTTACCTGGCTAGAATATACTTCTGCAATATTAACTGGGTAGCTGTGAATTCATAAAGTAAATAATATATAGGGTGTTATATCCGCACTTACAACTGTGCCAATGTTATATCTGCAAGTCATACTGTGCGGTCAGCCAATAACGTTATACAATTCCCACGCTGTTCTTTTCCAACGAGTGCTCTCCAACGAATCGGTGTGCAACGAAGCTCTTCAACGAATTGGTCTGCAACGAATGTCTCCAACGAATTGGTCTGCCACGGAGCTCTCCAAATGAATTGGTCTGCAACAAAGCTCTCCAACGAATTGGTCTGCAACGAAGCTCTCCAACGAATGCTCTCAATATCTCCGCTGCAGTCTCTTTCAGTTACACCCGTGAACTACATTTCCACTGGGTGCTGATCATTAACCGCCAGCACTGACGCGAGATATCTCTACTTAAATACTGCTTACTCAATACTGCTTGACTGCTCTCTACTGCTCTCTATGTTACACTGCTAGATGTTACCCAGTCTTCTTATCGCTCTCTGACAACTGCAACGATCAATCAATAAACTGACCAATAAGGTAATGTCTCTTATCTAGAAACAATTGTAATTAGCAAATATTTCTAGAAATTGTCGATCGCCATTACGTCAATGCACTAATTAAATTCCTCAGCTATCAGAGCGCGATCTAAAAACAGCCTCACGAATAAATTCTATTTTTTTCTGGAGTGCACAAACATGTCTGCCATTATACAAAACACTACATAGGGTATATGAGCACAGACGTTCACTCGACCCACCACTCTATCTCATAACACTGATACTCTTGAACACATATATGTCGAAAAGATAAAAAATCACCAATATACGTATTTCATGCTAAACCAGAAATCATCAGTAAGTCCAGATTATATTCTCTACACAAACATGCAATAAGTGCTCAGATATATATTAAGATAGCCAATCTTCATACTTTAATGGACAGGCTTCAATCCACTCCATACTCCAACTCTTCACTGTCTATCTAATTGAAAATCTGATGATGGAACACTTTTAAGATATATATATAATTGGTTTTTAATGATTACTTACAAACTCATTTAGCCTTGAGCATTATTACACTTACTATTTAAGTAATACTTTGGTGCAATTTGAAATTTATAATTACTGTTTGTAATGTTATAATTGACTGTTTATTAGTCTGCATTCAGAATAGGTTTTATTTACCTGTTTAAAGAGGTTTATTTAAACTTCTTTGTATCAATAATTTCAATCTCTGTGGTCAAGTTGCAATCTTTAGTATCTATATAAATTTACTGGACCATTAATAAAGATGGGATTCCATCTTTATTGTTAAAAAAAAGGTTGCCTTGACAATAGTTTGAAATTCTTGATTGTTATTGACTGGATTTTAATGATATATATATATACAATAACAATAAAAATAATAATTTTTTAATTCACAGACATTTTATTTGTATTATATATACATATATTTTAATGGCATGGTTTATAAAAATAATAAAATTGATTATAATTTTTGTCTATCCAAAAAATACTTATATGTATACTTGTTAATTACAAAGAACTTCATATTTAATAATTGTCTGTATTCCATTTTTCACAGTTTGAAATAAAGCAAGAAAAAGTCCACTTAATATATATATAAGAGGCTTATTCTAATTTAGTTAGTGACGTTGGGCTTACTACAACTGATGAAGGATAAATTGATCCTGGGAAACTTGTACTGTCAAAGTTCACAATTCAGAATATGGCTATTACGTAACATTTTATATCTTAGTTAAATAATAAGTATTGTCACAATATCATAAGATATAGCTCTGTAATATTTTAATTGCACAATTGGTTAGAATAGTTTTTATATATTTATTATTAATTAACATTATTATGGATTACTTTTTATTTTTTTTAAAAAAAAACATTTAAAAATAATTTACCTCCTCCTAAAAATAACACTGGAATGTTCCAATTTAATAAATAATGAACACACTGTGCTAAACCTTTAATAGTAAGATTAAACGATAACATAGGATCCCCAACCAAAGTATCGACTCCACACTGACAAACAACAGCGTCTGGTCGAAAGCGTTCTTTCACCCTATTCATAACTCTGAAAATAAAAAATAATGACTTCTGCAGTTAAACACATAACAAATTAAGCAAACATTAAATTTTATTTTATAATATTACCTATCCATTTAATCCTTTCTTTGAGTCATGATAATACTTTCCTCTTCTCTCATCATTATTACACCACCTAGTGTAAGCTTTAGTAATTTACAGATGTAGATGGTAGTGCTTATTAAATCCCTATCCATTGCTGTCCTATCCAAAATTTCCAGACTAGTTTCTAGCTTATGGCTTTTAACAGTGAGAAACTTTTTGATGCAGGAACAGCATTGGATGGACCAGCATTTGATAGGGATTTCATAAGCACTACCATTTGGCATCTATTAATTCTTAAAGCTTACACTAGGTGACACAAGAGTGCTGTGATGAATATTATTTCCTGTTATTATTGTGATATCAGTTTACGACTGCAGTAGTTTAAACTGCAAGAACCACTATGTTACTTTTCAGTACTAATTAATAGCAAAAAATTTTAGTTACCATTTTAATCCACTAATTCAATTGCTAAAGATTTTTTTCAAATCCTTACAGGCGTAAAGAATAGTTTTTGACAGGTTTAGTTTTATATTACTTTTAATAAAAACACTTCTCAATCTCAGAGAATCAGTATCAATTTTAAACATGTATTATACACACATGTACATCTCTGTGTCATACAGAGAAGAAAATTTGATAATAATATTAATAATATTTAGCCAATCACGCTTCTAGTACTTTGTACCAGATTCATGGTGAAGTTTTATAATTAAATTCTTAATGATTGAACATATAAACATAGAGCTTCCCTTATGTCGAGCATTGGTAGCTGAGTGGTCAGCATTGCTGCCTTATAAGTAGTTGTCCCGGGTTCACGGGTTAACTTCCCGGCCGATGCTTTGACACAAGAAAAAAAAAAGAGCTTCCCTTATTAAAACTTATGAGACAGCAAGTACTAAAATAAACGTATCTTAGGGCTAACTAAAAATCTTTAACAAAGAACTAAGAAAAGAAAACTCATGTGTGCTGGAAAGTTGGTAAAACAAAGTATAATGAATCTAAATTAAATAAACAATGTAAATCATTAAATAGAAGAGGACCAAATATTTCAAAGAAAAGATGAAAAATGAAGCAAACTGTCTCAGTGTGAAAATGTGCACTTAGAGTAAGACAGAAAAGTTGGTATGAAATATGATTGTGAAAATATATATATATATAAATAGTAATGTTGCATTGGTTAGGCATGCCTAACAAATCCCAAAAAGCTCTCAGAAATGACAAGCTAACACAAATGACCGAACTTTCCATCTTAAACAATACAATAAAATAAGAAACAGCTCTCCACTCTAGAGCTATTTTCTATAGTCAATGATTTAACAGATGCATATACAATTACTATCTTCAGTAATTAAATCCCCAACCTCAGACCCAATTCTGGATACAAAGTTGTTTATCACCAGCAAGTAACTGAGAATATACTGTGCTGGACTAGCATCAGACCTATAGAGAAATACAAGCAAACTCGAGGTGCTTCAATCTTATATCATTAACTTGGATAATATAAAAGAAGTAAAAGCAACTGTTATGTGCGTGGGTTTAATTCAATGCTCTTCACCAATGAAGATCAACAGTCAGAGTTAATATAAGAATTTGGATACTGTGCAAATTAATCAAGTTTATAAAAGAGGGTCCTGGAATAGATTAAAATAATTTTATAATCTAAAATGACCTAAAGACTTCGTAAATTTGTCAATTTGTTACATTTTTCCAACATTATTTTCTTTAATGACTTTCTCAGAAAATTCCATTGTTATCATCATTAATGGTTGCTGTGACCATTCTAATTCCATATGAAGGGGAATAAAATTATGGGAAAAATAAAAAAATAAAAAGTTGGCAGGCACACACAGAGGGAAAAAGACTGAAACCACATTTGCTGTGCTTGATTTAAAGAAGGTAACTATTATTGCGTAAACCCACAATCCCCTTGTCACAGATAGTATTAGACAGATGATTGATAAACACATGACAACTGGGCCAGCAAGAACTTAATGCACAAAGATAGCAATAAAATGCATCCTGCAAGTAACGCTTGTGCGTACAACGCAAATCAATTATCACTCATTTACCAGCATTAGCAAAACACTCGAAACACACGGTACGTCCTAGAAAAAAAATGATTAGTTCTCCAGGATGCCTACAGCGCCATCTCTAAATCAACAGATCCGTTATGGAGTGATATAGTTTAGTTATTCTATGCCAGAATTTTAAAGTGCTTGCATGACCAAATGACATTACAACGTGAAATTTTGAATGTTTTCATTGCCATCGCAAAATCTTGCAAACCATTTGAAAACGTTCTTGTGACTCACACTTTTACTGCCACAAACAATGTGAAACGTTTCAAATGTTTCGGTAGCAGTTTCGCCCAATTTAAAACAAAATTTAATGTTAGCCCATGGTCTTTTTATCTCCAGCAGAAAAAAGAAAGAAAATGACAAACAATAAAAATTTAGATAATAAAGAGAGAAGGGGGAAGATTAAAGATGGAATTGCTGTGCAAGTAAGAATGGAAATATGATTGCATTACGACAGAATCTCTCTATACCATTACTGCAGAGATGTTCACGTGATATATTAGTTAATTCACAATTTCATTAATGTCTTTTTCCAATATATTTTAAATGTATACCCATCTTCATAATGGTTTCCGTAGCTCTTGATCTATTTGATGAAAATATTATAATTAGATCCAAAATACTCCAAACTATCATTACTTTTGGTGATGAGTCTAAGATTTAAATTTCAGTCAGATTAATAATCTAGATATTGCGTAAACAAATCAATAATTCTCATGAATATCTCCAAATGCAAAGTGTTATAACAACCACAATGCTTAGAGAAGTCAAAATATTTTCATGTTTTTCGTGCCTTTATTGTAAAATGAATCTAATTAAGAATTTGACCATTTTATTATATTATGAATATGAGCAATTCAAACCTCTTTATTAGCCTACTGTGAGATAGTAGAAAGTGCTTAAATTCTCTCATTCATACTATTACATGATATATATTAATCCCTTAATAATTTAATTTCTTTAAAAGGTTATCGTTGATTAGCCCTCGCACGCTGCTTGATGGCTTTGTTGCTAGTCAAAAACCAATAGATATAACGTTACCAGGCTGATTTACAATTTACTTTTTTTACACTACTCTGATACAACACTATGCATGTCAGTGCATAGCGATGGAATTCACAGGGAGGGGGATCCAATGGTTTTGCCGATCCGAAGAATCGTCTATCACATGCGACAATTTTGAAAACATTATCCATGTGAGAGTGTAGCACTGGAATTCATAGGGAGGGGGATCCGATGGCTTTGCCAATCTGAAGGATCGTCTGTCACAACATTTTGAAAAACAAAATTATTTAATAAAATCTAATATTTCCTTTTTTCAATTACCATCTGATCAAAAAAAAAAAAAGGTTTCAACACTATTTTAAAACAATTTATGAAATACAATTCGATTTTAAAATTCCCCCTCTGATCAAGCCAAGCTTATGCTTTGAAAGTCTTGTAGCTGTCCCTGCGCAAATACCTTTTACGTGTGATTTCTGTATAATGCTGGAACGTACACTTTTGAAATTCATTTAACCTTAAAAATACGGCATCAAGCGGCGTGTGGGGACTAATCGATGACAATCCTTTAAAATTTTCAAATTGCTAGTTCGGTGAGAGCAATTATCACTACTCTAGAGCCATCTACTGGAAGCTTGAGTAATCTATGGACACCAAATAATATGATACAGTGCAAAAAAAATCTCATCTTCTTATGGTTTTTTCAAATTTCAATAGAATGTAACTAGCTAACTGCTACATGTAAAATAGCATTAGATGCAGATTTAAACCCTAATTTGCACTGACAAAGTTAAAAACCAGCTACTGGTTTGAAGATGGAAATTTTGTAGTACTTGTAGTACACACCATCTGGTGTCCATTACTCAAGTTCACAACAAAGGTGTTATAGCCAATTAATAATAGTGAAAATGAACACAAATGTTCCCTTCTAAATGAAAATTTATTCTCCATGTAAAAATAACCATTTGCAAATATCCAAAAAATAGGATCAAATGTACCACAATTATAAAAAGAATGATCGGCCATTCATAAGTCAAGTGATTGCTAAGGCTATGAGAGAATCTTACACATGTATTTCTATTTAGTAAGTAAAGCCAGCAAATTTATAACTAATATATGAGTGTGAGTCAAAAAAATTATCCACACTCTGGGACATAGAATTTATTTTAATCAACTTTCAGAAAAAGACAAATACAGTTCCTGACAGCGATATTTTAAGTGCTGGCTCTGGCTAAGCATTTATCATAAAGCTTGTAGAGGAATTGGCAATCCTCACTGTTTATAACTTACAAGCTTAAGAGATAGGGTCATGTATTCTATGAATTGATCTATGACTCTTATTTTGACTATTTATAGTCTCTGCCAAAAGTCTTATGCAATTTTATATTGCTATGACTACTAATATATGGTATGGCTGAAGATCTATCAGCCCCATATAGCTATTTGAGTTGGATAGCTGGGTTTGAAGACATGTAGATGTCTGAAAATTTCAGATTTTCCACTCAATAGATAACTTTTAGATAAGTGCTTGGCTTTGGGTTGGTATTTTTAGATCTAATGTCTGAACCTACCCTGACACCTCTCTGAGGAGCGCCAAAGCACGAAACCATGGTCAGGGGTTTGGGGAGGGTTCCTGACAGAGATATTTTAAGTGCTGGCTCTGGCTAAGCATTTATCATAAAGCTTGTAGAGGAATTGGCAATCCTCACTGTTTATAACTTACAAACATCAAGTTTCGACTTCCATCTCTCTGCTTTTCAATACACTTTGTGCATCTGACAATGAGCATTCTTATTTCTCTCATTAAAAATGCTTTAGGTAAACTGGGAGCCATAAACGCACTGTTGTTTTCACCTCTTCCTTCATCAGATGTGAATCTTGTCCTTGTAGGGTTTTTTCAGGGACAAACAGTTGATAGTCTGATGGAGCAAGATCAGGACTATAAAGAGGATACTTTAACATGTCAAAATGAAGTTTTTGTAGGGTCAACAATGTGCACAGTGGTAGGCAGACATGCATTGTCATGCAACAACACAACGCCCTTGGATAGAAGTCCTCTTCATTTTGTGTGAATTTTAGGCTTCAGCTCTTCAATAAGCATCTCATCCGCACCGATGACTGTTGAACCTTTTTCCTGATAATGTTCCTATACTGGACCTTGAGAATCCCAGAACCCTATATGAATCAATTTTCCAGTGGAAGGTTAACACTTGTATGACCTTCTTTGAATTTTTCTAATCTTTACACGTATTTGTTATTGACAAAATACTTTCTCCATACTGTGCACAAAGTTTCCAAAAAATATCGGCACCAGCCATACACTTACATGACAAAAAGCAAATCATTGCTTGTTGCTCTTCTTTAGTGCAAAACGCAAATGGAACAGCCATTATTTTTCACACCGCAATCACATTTGAACTTTCTCCATACTGTGCACAAAGTTTCCAAAAAATATCGGCACCAGCCATACACTTAAATGACAAAAAGCAAATCATTGCTTACTACTCTTCTTTAGTGCAAAATGCAAATGGAACAGCCATTATTTTTCACACCGCAATCACATTTGAATGGACATTAGAAGCAAGTTTAAAACTGCACAACAGTGATCAAGAAAATAGCGATCTCGTACAGAAAATGCTGATAAGACAATGTGGACAATAGAAATTTTAATATAACCAGAGTTTGGATAATATTGAATTCATCCTAATATATATAGACATACATTACATATAATGTAAAAAAATATAAAATCTACAATAGCTCTGTCCCTGAAATGTAATAAATTAAATATAATATTAATACTGTTTCATATAAAAATAAATAAATAACACAAACATTAATCATAATCTTTAATACATTTTCAATGCTGAGCGCCCTTATCGGACAAGTAATGTATTTCAAAATAAAATCAGAAATATAAAAGAAGTTTGGTCACGTTTTCATGCCTGGAGAAGTTAGCGTCAGAAAAGGTGAAGATAGAGAGGCATAGTTCATTACTGACACAGACGCAGTGACGAGAAAAGGGTCTGGTAGTAGTCAGTTGAGGATATTTTGGGACATGAGCATTCAGATGTATAATTTTGTCCATCCAGTTTTTATTTGGAATATAACAGTTGTCCTTTGACATGGGTGCTCAGTGCTGAAAATACATAAAAGGATATATCTAATGTCTACAATATTTTCTCCACCTGCAAAGCAGTTTTAGTATTACTTATTATATAATGTACAAAAAACATAAATTACCTTGTAAATATGTAACAGTACTGATCATCTTGAACACCATCTTTCAGAGGAACATTAACCGTGTAGTATTTACCCCGGCCACATCCTTTATCATGTAACGATCCAGAACCTTGAAGTATAATAAATTTTTAATAATGATTACTAAAATAATTATGAATTGCTTATTAATGTAAATAGGCACGATAAATACATAATCGATTACAGCCATATACAAGATCTACAAATAGAGAACTTACATAGGCCAAAATGTTAAAATTACCCTATTTGGTGAGACATTTACCAGCATATAAGACTCATTTTTCAGAGGCATTTTTTGCAGAAAGAAGTTATTTGATTATAAATATATATACAACTATATAACTAGGTATCTCAATATATCACATGATCACCATTTCCTATGCTTGCTCATAACTGTTATTAAAAAAGGCAAAACTCTCTATACGTATTGCCACTCAGTGCAAATCACAGTAATCAATGGATACCAGAAGACTTGTGGATAAAAATCCCTATCTAGTGCCTACTCATCCAATATCCCCAGACTAGTTTCTGGCTTGTGGCCTTCGTCAGTGAGGAGCTTTGGACCCAAAGTGAATTCAGACCTATAAGACTATATAAGCTACTGAGCTTGGATTGAAAATATTATAATGTTTTCAATTTAAGACTCATAGTTTTGTAGTTAAGTAGAGATAAAAGGTGGCTGCTGGAGGGTTGCATTAGATCCTAAGATCTAGGTGCAATGCTCTCAGATCCAAGGCTCCTCACTGATAAAGGCCATAAGCCAGAAACTAGTCTGGGGATATTGGATGAGTAGACATTACATGGGGATTTTATGCACAAGCCTTCTGGCATCCATTAATTACTCTGACTTGCACTGAGTGGCAATACATATAGAGAGTTTTGCCTATATCTCAAAATACCAGTGAAATCACATCAATAATGAAACAAACAAATATCAACACAAATAAAACTTAAGGAGAGTTTATTCACTCATAACAAAAATAATATACAATCAGGTTAAAACTAAACATTAATTTTCTGAGAGAAGATGAAGTCTATTTGTAGAATTATCTTCATTTGGTGAGTATGTAATAATTCTACACATGCACACACTTAACTAGACTATGTGCAGTTTAATCTAAATAATAAAGTTGAACGCGTGCTTACAATTTGGAGTATACTTGATGGGGGGGACGGGGACGACAGTTTATTCATGTGAATTACAATAAATAAAAATATCTTTATATGATGTTTTATTTCGCGTGGTCTTTAAATGCTGAACTGTCTTTTCAGTTAGACCGCCATTCATGGTGGTATGCATCCTCTTAGTAGTCAAAAAAGTTTTTGAATAGTGTGGACATAAAAATGTCTTCATTAATGAAAACTATAGTTTCAGATAACCCATGGCATGAGAATATTTCGTTCGAAGCTTTCATAATATTGTCTACACTGGTTGCTTTTAACAATTTTATATTCTATCTATTTGTAGTATGAACTTTTAACTATCAGGAAAATGTAACCACTAAATGGACCGGCATAGTGCAAATGGAGTCTCTGCCATGGCTGGGTAGCTTTAGACCAAGACTCTAGTTTTCTCAGTTGGAAATTTGGCGGTAGATAGGGAGTGAATCTTTCGACTCATATTTAGCCATTGCCAAAAGCATTTTCTTTCTAGAATTGGAGTAAAAGTCATGCATTTACAATATAAATACTCATTCTAGACTTTAACTTGATAGGTACCATAACTTTCCCAGATATTTCTATCCTGTTGCCATTAATGTCGGCGGCTATCAACTCAGTTTTATCGTGTAAAGCTTTTACACTTGATTAATCCCACTGTGAGATTAAGGACAATTTTTTTGCTCGAATATTTATACATCTAGCATGATGAGATTATTGTCTAAAATCATTTATTTTTTTTAAATCAGTTTTTGTTTCATTATGTTTACACATAAGTTTTGCTCAATAGATAAAAGCTCTATCTGAAAAAATAAATAAATGGACATCTATTCTTGGAAAAATCACTTTTGATAGAATTCATTTAACTATATGGAGTCATTTCTTGCCCTCTTTTTTGCACAATTTGATATAAATATGTATGAACTATTTTTTTAACTTCATTTATATAATACTTACTAGTGAATCATCACTTATTAAAAAAAATAATGTTTATATATATATATATATTTGTTTTAAGAATTGAAAACTTACCAAGCGAGATAAAAAGAATGTAAAATGTCTTAAGTTTTTTGAAACAATAATATTAAAAATACTTTAAAAAAAAAAAAAAAAAAGGTAAATTCATTTTATTTTAGTTTTGGAAGATATATATAATATAAATATGCTAAGAAATACATGATGTTTTTTTTTAATATAAAATATACTAATAAATAAATGTGAAAGACTATATATAAACACATATAAAATATGCTTGCAGGAAGTGATATTCAATAAATAATATAGAGACTGAAAGTTTAGATGTAGAGGTAAATCTACTTTGATTAATAATCATAAAAATTTATTAAAACAGGCAAAACTCTCCATACAGCAGTGCCATTCAGTGCAAGCCAGAATATAATCAATGGATGCCAGAAGGCTTCTGCATAAAATCCCTATCTAATGCCTACTCATCCAATATCCCCAGACTAGTTTCTGGCTTGTGGCCTTTGTCAGTGAGGAGCCTTGGATCTGAGAGCACTGCACCTAGATCTTTGAATCTAATGCAACCCTCCAGCAGCCACCTTTTATCTTTATTTAACTACAAAACTATGAGAATAAAATTTAAAAACACAATAATATTTTCAGTCTAAGATCATTAGCTTATATAGTCATATAGGTCTGAACTCAGTTCTGTACCCATAAATTTTGATGCTTTGGTTCTTTAATAACCATAGCCACTAGTATCCTATTAGGCAGGATTGGTATTAAACCACTATACATCACGTGATCACCGTTTCTTATGCTTGCTCATAACTATTATTAAAACAGGTAAAACTCTTCAAACAGTCATGCCACTCAGTGCAAGCCAGAGTAATCGATGGATTTTATGCACAAGCTTTCTGGCATCCATTGATTACTCTGGCTTGCACTGAGTGGCACTACTTTATGGAGAGTTTTGCCTGTTTTAATAACAGTTATGAGCAAGTGTAAGAAATGGTGATCAAGTGATGTTTAGTGGCATGAAAAATTATACAGAAATTTATAATATAAAATGTGAAACGGCTTTTCATTAGACAAAAGTTGACGTTTCTTGACAAAAAATAATAATAACAGCTGATGAAATAGTTTTCCATTTTTTTTCCTCAACAATTTCAATGTTTATTTAAAACATTTCAAAGTGCGCATTTATTTTAAATCTTCCTACCATATTCACACAATATAACAAACTTACACAAATATGCATATGTTAACGTACATTATTCATTATACATAAATACTCAATTTATTGAATATAACATTGGAAGAGTAAGAAGGAAATATAAATCACTAAACATCACATGATCACTACTGTATAGAGAGTTTTGCCTGTTTTAAGGAAATATAAATTAGGCTATAAGGTTTTCCTGTAAAAAAGAAAGTTAGATTCTTATAAAGCATATTCAACTTTCATAAATTTATATTATGGAACTGCTTCAATAATGTGGCCAACTTTAATAATCTAGTTTGGAATACTTTCCACATTTTTTTTTACCTAGAATTAAATTCTTTTTCCATTTATTCTCTCAGCACGAACATCAAAAGGAAATAGGGCTTCGTTTAACATTCACAGATTATCAGATTAATTTATCACTTATCGCATCTAACTCAGTGCTCACCATCTAGATTTCAATCTTGAACACTTATGGGGGGTAGTTTTTAATAAGATTGGAACTAAATATTATTGGAACCTGTGAATGTTTTACTCTACTTTCAGGAATCAAACTGTGACTGATTTTAAGTATCATGCTTAATATAACGTAAGTGCTTGCAAATTTAAATTAATTATATTTTTTTTCAGACAAAAGGAAAGATATGTTACCTGGAAAAAACCCGATGTCGTATTTATGAAAGGAAACTGTCATCACTTTTGAGGTATGACAAAATGCATCTTCAACACCTATTGGTAAAATACATATAATAGATAAAATCAAATTTAATTACAGAATTGTTATATGTATATAAAAATCCATTTATTAAAAATATATATCTTTAATAGGACAATGAATTTGTGCATTTTAAAGGTCATTATTAGCTCATAACTATAACATTATAAGGTTCGTAGAATTGGTTTCAAAGAAGCCCTTTTCCTCAGCTGTTTCAAGCCCAACATGATGAACCACAAATAAGGATACACTTGAATCTTATACATATTAGGCAAATTTTTTTAATTTATTTTAAAGTGTGAAAGCTAAAATAAACATAATTATTAAATGGGATACTCCTTGTAGCTCACAATCAGATATTTAATTCTATTCAATTTTATTTTAGACATCTCGCCATTACTATATATACATAACATTAAATGAAACATCGCTTAATGAACATGTAAACAAAGAGAAGAAATCACCACCCTCCAGACTATGAATTAAAAGCACTCTAAATGTTGAACAAAGGATCAAGAATTGAATGGATTCATTCTATTCTTGATCATTTGTTCAACATTTAGATTGCTTTCACTATATATATATATATATCCATTATATTATTTGAATTTAAACGAGAGTTGAAGAGGGTTAAATAATTAAGTGAAAGTACTCATGCGGATTGAAAGACTGTATAATAATTAATCACCATTATATTTTTTATTTTCAATGTTATTATATACACATCTGTAAAGGTGTTATGAAGTTTATAATTAATATGTTGCTTTTTACACAAGTAATAAATATATACAGAAATATATGTTGTCAAAGTTCACAATATTTGGCTATTACATAATATCTTATTTTTATAAGTGAGCTAATTAAAAAGTGTTTAAAATGCACTCATTCACAGTAATATAAAATAATTTTACGATACGTTAAGAATAAAAATCAAATTCACGGAATGTACAAGTCTGAAAGCAAGATTTCTAAAAAATCATTTAAATAAAACCTGTAAATAATGCCCACCTTATTCTGTGAATTAACAATAATATGTATATCCCAAGTGTGTAAATATATATATATATATGATCACTAGATGGAGATTACCAATAGCTCTAATCAAGCTTTTATTTTATAAGTGCCGAAAGAAAAAATTCAAATCTCTATTGGGGTCCCTATCTCCAGACCAATTGTTTTCGAGCTTGTGGCTCACCTCAGTGGAGCGCTGGGACGCCAGAAACTAGATAGCTGAAGTTAAAGACTTTTTTATGTCTGAAAATTTCAGTTTCTTCTCAATAGTTACGTATTAAATAAGTGCTGGGTTTTGAGTTGATATTTTAGATCTAGGGTCTGAATGTTCTAGCTCCTCAATGAGGTGAGCCATAAGCTTGAAACCAATTGGTCTGGGGATAAGAATATTCCAGATAGAGATTTTAAATGTTTTCTCTTACCACACTTGTTAATAAGAGCTTGTTTGAGCTATTGGTACACTCTCTGTATTGCATTTTTGCTTTTTATAAAGTAATATCATGCTATATATGACTTGCTTTATTGATTATTATATATATATGTAATATAAATAAAATGTCCGTTAATTAAAACAAAATTGTAATTATAATAAAAATAATAATTTTAACGGTAACAAACTATTATAAACAATCCTTAAATCCACAGAAGTACTTTCGGTTAATTTCTTAAACCTGCCTCAACTGCCATTAAATTAAAAAAAAAAAAAAAAAAGTGGAAGCAAACATCATCAATTCAAATCCCACGAATCTCGTATTTTAATGTTAGCAGCTTGTCTATTTATTAAATGCATTTTATTCCTATTTATAAAAATTGCCTCCTTAATTTTTCTTTTATTATGGTTTCTCTCTTCATGAAGAATTTTCACATTTTCAAAATCAAATTTAAATTTATATTTACATGTTTTTTCATGATCAAAGAAAACTGAAGGAGACATTAAATCACCATTATTTTTACTTTTTACACGCTTATATAACAATTCATGCTCCCTCAATCTCTTCTCAATACTGCACCTAGATTCACCTATATATGATAGCATACAATCACAAAAAATTTGATATATGACATTACTTTTCTGCTTGACAGGTATGACATCCTTAGAATTATTGACTAATTTATTAATATTGTTTGGAATGTAGAATGAAACATTAAACACATTCTTATATATATCCTTAAAAAAATTTCACTTGTGGATTTGAAATAAATGGAATAGATATCCATTGTTTACTATTAATCTTCATTTCCTTTAAATCATTATAACTTTTTTTTAAATTGACATAAAGTATTGCTTATTTGTTCCATTTTATAACCAACATCAAGCAATTCCTTGGCAAATATCTCAATATTTTTCAGTTTATCACTTTGGTAACGACATAATTTTTCATTCCGAAACAAAAAAGATCTAAAACTTGCCATCTTATGCATCATTGGTACTTTTGATTTACAATTTATATATCCCCTTTTTTGCAGTGGCTTAATTATTAATTTATAATTTAATATACTGTTATCTCTTGTAATAATTAAATCTAAATATTTAATATTTTTGTCCTGTTCCTTTTCAATAGTCCATTTCAAGCCATTCACCTTATTTAATTCCTCTACAAGCAAATTTATAGTATTAGTATTTCCACAAACAAAAACATCATCCACATATCTTTTGTAAATTTTAATATCTCCAAAAGTATACATATTTAAAATATTACTCTCATATGTAGATAAAACAAAATTGCAAACTTGTGCAACTACAGGCAGACCCATGGGCCAACCTTTAGACATTTTATAATATTGACTTTCAAAAGATGCAACAATGTTATCATTAAAAAACGTTAAAGAATCAACAATAAACTTTATCATATATTTACAAATACTTTTACTTTTTAATGTATGTTCAATTATTTTTATGGAATTCATTCTGTCAATAGATCCATGCATTTCTGTTACATCCAATGAAGCAATAACATCATTCTCATCAATCACCAAATTTTTGATACTATTTACAAAGTCAAACAGTGAAGCAATAGTATTTTCCCCAAATCCTAAAAAAATCTTGTAAAAGCTTACCAATATATTTAGAAGTCTGATACATGAATAAACCACCAAAATCTATCATAACTAGCAAAGGGTTACCTTCTTTATGTAATTTTATGTTTTAAACCATTAAGCATCACATGATCACATTTCCTATACTAGCACATTAATTGTTGATAAACAGAGCAAAACTCTCCATACAGTATTGCCACCTGTGCTAAACAGAGTAATCAATGGATGCCAGAAGGCTTGTGCATAAAATCCCTATCTAATGCCTACTCATCCAATATCCCCAGACTAGTTTCTGGCTTGTGGCCTTCGTCTATTTAAGCTATTGAGCTTAGATTGAAAATATTTTTTGTGTTTTCAATTTCATTCTCATAGTTTAGTAGTTAAGCTGAGATAAAAGGTGGTTGCTAGAGGGTTGCATTAGATCCTAAGATCTAGATGCAGTGCTCTCAGATCCAAAGCTCCTCACTGACGAAGGCCACAAGCCAGAAACTAGTCTGGGGATATTGGATGAGTAGGCATTAGATAGGGATTTTATGCACAAGCCTTCTGGCATCCATTGATTACTCTGTTTAGCACAGGTGGCAATACTGTATGGAGAGTTTTGCTCTGTTTAATTTTATGTTTGCAAAAATACGAGGACATACAACACAAGAAGGATATATCATATAGTATGCAAGAAACCAAGTTTTTCCATTTGCATTTTAACTTTATCAATATATTGACATTTCATCATCAAACACATACACAGCCCTTTGTCCTCTTTCAATAATTCTAAGCATGTAAAAAGTAAAAATAATAGTGATTTAATATCTCCTTCAGTTTTCTTTGATCATGAAAAAACATGGAAATATAAATTTAAATTTGATTTTGAAAATGTGAAAATTCTTCATGAAGAGAGAAACCATAATAAAAGAAAAATTAAAGAGGCAATTTTTATAAACAGGAATAAAACGCATTTAATAAATCGACAAGCTTCTAACATTAAAATACAAGATTTGTGGAATTTGAATTGAAGACATTTTTGCTTCTGCTTTGTTTTTTTTTTTTAAAATTTAATGGCAGTTGAGGCAGGTTTAAGAAATTAACTGAAAGTACTTCTGTGGATTTAAGGATTGTTTATAATAGTTTATCGTTAAAATTATTATTTATATATATATAGCAAACAGTTATTCAAAGCTGTAATCCTAATAAATATGTAAATAATTATTAATCATTATCTATTAAATCAGAATTATATTTCACTTAATAATAAATACAAATTGATGTGTAGCATTTGAAAAACTACATGAGTCTCAATTTAGCTGAAGAGATGAAGAATGGTCAAAAGAAAGACATTGCCATGTTTTTTACTGATGTCTGCTGGTATAGTTTTGAAATATGAATGAGGCATTATATATTTGTATATAATTATTTAATTAATACATTAAAGAGCTATACTTTACAATGTGATGTGATGTACCCACCATGATTACTCCTTTCTTGGAGTCAGGAATCTCTCAGCCACTATACCCAGAGAAACCTATTAGCCATCTTACCTTCCCTTTCCATTCCCCACCCTAAGTTTTTCCCATATTCTTCTCTATCCTGCTCCATCCCATTTCCACAGTGTCCAGTTTATGGCCCTTATATCTAAATTCCCCCGTATCTTTTTCCATACCCAGCATAAAAATCAAGAGCCACTTTCAGTATAATCACTTTATTTATATTTATTCTCCCACAACTTCATTATTTATACCCATTCAGTTAACGATGCTGAATATTCTCCATGCCTTCCTTACATAACTTGCAGACTAAATCATCAACATTTATGTATATTCTCTTGTTGCTAAACTACTTTTCTTGCTATTATTATGAATTAACTCATACCCAATATTCTGTTTACTTCTATATGTATATTAAACTCTTTTTACTTTCCATACTAATTCTCCTATTTTTTATTAATGCATCCACTCTTCTACCCCATTCCTTGGCACTATATCACCTAACAATTCTCTTAACACAATCATCCCACCTTTTGTATAAGTATACTGACATAAATTCTTTATCCAAATCTTCTGTATACTGTATTACCTTTCTCACCCATCTTGTTGCCTGTCCTTTACTCGTAACCCAATTAAATACTATTTTGGCTATTTTCTTATTCTCCATAAATTGCAATCTACTGAACATTTTCGTTTTGCTTTTTGCATCTCTCATATAACAACTTGATTATCCCATTTCTCCTTGAATTGCCTCTTTTGCCATCCACACATCTGCATATCTTCCGACTTCTCTTTGTACTTTTTCTAAATAATCTAACACCCCTTTACTAATACATAATGCATCGTTACCATAAGTTAATCCTGTTACTGTCATTCCCTTCCATACAATTTTAGCTACATTATATTTATTATATGAAAACACTGTTAACTTCTTTATGAGTCCCTTTCGTTTCTTTGCTTCAATTATCAATTTTTTCTCTCATTCATCCAAGCAATTTCTCTGATTACTTAAGATGATTCCCAAATAGTTATACCTATTCACCATATTTAACTTTACATTATAAAAAAAGTATATATAAGCATCTTCTATTAGAACAGTATGAATTTGGATATTATGTTATCAAATTGTTTTATTTTTGCAATAAGTTAATTACAATTCACTCACAATCCATATATATTTTGAATAATGCCTACTAATTCCAGTTCACAATCTATCTCTAGTGTTTGGATTTAAAATCCACTGTTCAAATTGGTGCATGAAATGTTAGAATTATGAATAAAACATAAAGAAAAATCAACAACAAAAAAAAAGATTAGTTAATGTGGATCTTTGCAAACCAAGCATAAAAAAGTTTTAAACATGAAACATGAGGAATAATAATTTATTGTAATAATGGTAAAAGCAAATGTTAATGGTGTCAATATCACTTTACGTCCAAGTAGTCTGGCCAGCAATAGGTTTGAGCAGTGAAACCGAAAGCTATTCCAAAAGACCTAGTGATTATAAAGACAAGAATGCTAAATTAGCAAAAGCTATGAAGACAAGCGAGACAAATACAAAAAGAATTACATAATGATAATAGAACTGGAAAAAGTGTGTGCTCAAAAAATAGAGAAAAATGTAATAATAATGAACGTTAATTTCTAAAAGAATCTAATATTATATTGATCATTTTTGTATTGAATTTTAAAATAAAGCTTTAATAATTTCTTCATTAAAAATTGTAGTATAGAGTTGCTAAATCATAACAATTAACTTAAATGATGATCGGGAATATCACTAGTTTGGTCGCAGGACTAAGTATTTTCTGGAAGAAAACAAGCATGGGTATGCTGGTGGGGCTCATTATTAAAATATTATTATTATTATTATTTATAGTTAATTAATGTTCTTTTTCAAAAGATCTTTGTGAGTTAAAAAACCTGCTGTAACAGAGAAAAGAATTTATATAACATGATGACCATTTCGTATGCTTACAGATGCCGTTAATAAGAGTAATGTGATGCACTGTGACTTCTCCTTATACGGGTCAGGAATCTCTCGGCAACTATGTCCAGATAAACCTGTTAGCCACTTTGACTTCCCTTTCCATTCCCCACCCCATGTTTTCCCATGTTCTTCTCTATCCTGCTCCATCCCATTTCCACAACATAATCTTTTTCAATTCCATGGCCTTTATATCTAAAATCCCCTTACCTTTTCCCAAACCCAGCATAAAAACCAATAAACCACTCTCTCTATAATCCCTTTGTTCATATTTATTCTTCCACAATTTCATTATTTGTACCCTTTCTGCTTTCAGGTATTTACCTTCAATTAACAGATGCCTAATATTTTCTATGCTTTCCTTACACAACTTGCAGACTAAATCACCCATATTTATTCCATTTATGTGTATATTCCCTTGTTGTTAAAGATCCTGTTCGGCCTTACGTAGTAAATACTTTCCTTGCTATTATCATAAATTAACTCACACACAATATTCTGTTTACTTCTATAAATATTTAAACCCTTTTTACTCTCCATACTAGCTCTCCATCTCTCTAACTCCCTATTTGTGTTATTATATTACCAAACTCTCCATACAGTAGTGTCACCAAGTGCAAGCCTTTGTGGTCAAAAGTATGCAAGAAGGTTTGAGCATAAAATCCCTATTATCTAGCGCCTACTCATTCAAAATTCCTATACTAGTTTCTGGCTTGTGGCCTTAATCAGTGAGGAGCATTGGATCTGAGAGCACTGCACCTAGATCTTAGGATCCAATGCTATTCTCTAGCAGCCACCTTTTATCTATTTGGTTAACTATAAACTTAGGAACCCAAGATGAAAACACCATAATGTTTCCAACTCCTGCATCCATTGATTATGAAAGCTTGCACTTGGTGGAGCTACTATATGGAGAGTTTGGTACTCTTATTAACAGCATGTGTAAGCATATGAAATGGTGACCATGTGATGTTTTGATGGTTTTATACCTATGCTGCTCATAGGATAATGGTGACTGTGGTTTTGCTGCTCATAGGATAATGGTGACTGTGGTTTTTGAAAAACCAAAGACATCAACATGTATAGATGCTGAAATGAGTTCAGATCTGCATGCCTATACAAGCAAATGAACTTGGATTGGAAACACAATGGTGTTTTTATCTTGGGCTCCTAAATTTATAATTAACCAAATAGGTAAAAGATGGCTGCTGGAGGGTTACATTAAATCCAAAGATCTAGGCACAGCTCTCAAATCCAAGGCTCCTTATTGATGAAAGTTACAAACGAGAAACTATCAGGGGGATGTTACATATGTAGGCACTAGATAGACCTTTTATGCACAAACTTTCACGCAGCCATTGATTACGAAAGCTTGCACTTGGTGGCACTACTATATGGAGAGTTTGGTACTTTTATTAAGATAATTTATATTTCCATATATGCAATCTTTAAATTATTTCTATGGCCAGTAAAAATGGCGGTTCTTGTTTATGAGGTTTTGTTAACGATTGTATATTTCTATTTTTTACGATGATGCAAAGCAATCTGTGAATTACAAATTCATTCACATACATTAAGTTTGTCCTTCCAGCTATTTATTTATTCAGTAACTTTAACTTCTTCAGTGGCAAATTTTTTTCCCCCTGAAAGACATCAATACATTACCTAATTGAAGCTCTGCATACCTTTCCAATAAAGCGATTAATATATCACCTTTTGAAACATCTTTAAGAGTTAATCTTTATAATGTAAATGGCATTTGCGTCTTCTGTGAAAACTATGCCTAAATTCAATATAAAACACTTTTTTTGGAAAGTTTCTTTATTATTCCGTTGCTTCGCATGCCTAAGCATGTGCCTTAAAAATAAACTAATGAATCTGCTTAGAAATAATTACAAATACATATATTTCCATTATCAGCATATCTAGTAAATTAAAGAACATGTCAACTTGTCATTCCAAACTCTCCAATTACAGAATAGCAAATCCTTAAATGATATTTTTTCCAGTGCCTTTATGTAAGGGTAATAGTGGGTCCACATCACACTTTCACACTATAAATACATCAGAACAGTTATATCATTATAACAAAATATCCATTTATTAATGTGCATTATTTTAATGCAGTGGTAGAGTTTCAGATTCTAGAGCATAAGGTTCTTGGAACAATTTCAGTTCTGATACTTTCCATACTGGAACTTCTTACACACTCCCGAGCATTAAATCTATTTATTAAATTCTGCAACTGCACATTGCAGCCCATGTTTCACCAAACATCCAAATCAATCTTTTTACTAAAATGCTTACTAGATATTTAAATTGATTTCCATTTTAAAGCCGCTAACCATGATCTATAATAAAAATTATGGTAAGAAGTTGCAAGTCGCAAGAGATGACTGAGACTATCAGTGGTTAAGATAAAGTAGTGAATATCTTCTGGCAGAGATCTTAAAAGTACACATTATAGAGGAAAGGCAACCATTTTGATAACCCAATGGTAATAGCCAAGAGATTTTTGTCAATCAAAAAAAACTGCTTTCAGCAATAAATAAACATTAGTTAGTTCTAAAATCATTGGATGTATAAAATTTAAATAAATTCATGAATGACCTAAAACATTAATATTAGCAGTACATATTTAATATTAGTAGTATATACTTACCATCTCCATGATGGAGATCTAAATCGACGTAAAGTATCCTTTCAAATTTTTCCCGTAATTTTAAAATTCCTAACACAATATCATTAACATAACAGAACCCTGAGGCTTCATCCCTAAAAACATAATAAATAAATGTATTAGTTTTTTTGCAGTAAAAAACAGTTTCGATTCATCAATTTAAATAATTGTTCAGGAAGAAATAGAAGACTGCCCCCCCAATCAAATTTACAAAATAAAATTTCATTTTTATTAATATTCATCAAGTACATTTTTTTAAACTTTTTTTTAACAATTTTTGAAGTGTTAGTTATTTTATTTTCTTTAAATTCACATAATTTAATATTCATGATAAATTAAAAACAAAAAAAAAATCAATAATGTAAAATATTTGATTTTTACAGAGCAAATGAAAGATCTAAAATAAAAATAAATTACAAATATTACATTTGAAGTTATAAAATGAAAAATTAAAGAAATAATAGGAAATTAAAAAATATTGCGAGTTTGTAACTAGAAACATTTCTCCTTCTCTTTGTTTTTTAGCTCAGATAAAAAAAAAGGGTTATTATTTCTTAATATTACATTTACCATTAAGATAAATTAGAAATATTGGGAAAAAATTTTGAAAAAAAAAAAAGAAAAGAAAGATAACATTGAACGAGTCAATATTTAGCGTTAATATAATGTATGATCTACTAACTTGATGGACCTACGTAAAATTTACCATAGAGTAAAAGAAAAACTGAACCAATAAAAATAAAATGCCCATATTTAAAATGTTTATGGCAACAAGAATAGATTAAATAAAATTAAAAAAAAAAAAAAAATTTGCGATAAAAATTACCAAAACAATATCAATTATTTAACAAAAAAAATCCTGATGACAAATAAAATTTATGCAAAAACGAAAATCATAAGAAATGTCTGGATTTATTCTAGAATTCACGAGATTTATAAATTTATTGTTGCAAGTACTGTATATGTTTTGCAATGAAAAATAAGTATTAAATAAAAGAAAGTAAAAAGTAGTTTATGCACAAAATGGGTATGAAATAAAAGTGTGCATCATTTGACAATAAATGCAAACATTATAAATTCAAAAATAAATGCAACTATTTATTATGGATTTGCATTTCTGCACAATATTTGATTTACTATCGAAATATATATTTTTTAAATAAATGATATTGACTTTGAAAATAAAACTTTATTGCATAATATATTGTTTTCTTGATTTTATTTAATATATAAAAAAAATACTGTCATTCTAATTTTTAACTCCTAGTTTTATTTTTGCTCAGTGATAAATACTACGTGTATTAATAAAGCTGGTTGACCATACACCATATTAGTACCCAATATTTGTTTAAACAAAACAAATTATGAGATAAATAGAGAGAAAAAAAAAGCAACAATAAATATCAAACCCACCCTCTCAAAGATGTGTTAAAAAAATTATAATAAGAATTAAATAAAATATATCCCCCCCCCAAAAAAAAAAACTAATAAGTCAATATGTTCACTTCAACAATGGAATATTAAAAAAAATTGTACAGAAAATAAGTAACTATATTTATTTTTTTTTAACTAATATTTTTTGTTTCAAATTCACAATATATGTATATATTAACAAAGTATATATTTCTTTTATAAAGTTTCTACTTAAAAAAAAACTATAATATAAAACATATATTTTAAACAATACAATCTAAAAAAAAATCGATAGAAATGTGATAAAACATCATTACAAGTAACACCTTGCACATTTAAAAAAAATATACCAATTCCGTCATTGAAATGAAATAAATTAAAAATAATACTAACCCCTTCATACATTGAAGAAAATATTGAATAGAATAAACTAAATAGTGTGCAATAGCTCAAACAAGCTTAATGATAAATGCTGTAAAAGAAAGCATTAAAGGAAAAAAAAAATCCTCTACTTAGAACTATCCCTACCCTCAGACACTAGCCATGGCTCTCCTCAGTGAGGTGCTAGGATATTCCAAACACTAGATCCAAAATACCAACTCAAAGCCAGCACTTATCTAATAATTAACTTTTAAGTAGAAAATCTGAAAATTTCAGACACCTATATATATATGTCTTCAAATCCAGCTATCCACCGTAAATAGCTATATGGAGCTGAGAAATTTTCAGCCATACCATATATTAATAGCCTTAGCAATATAACACCGCTTAAGAATTAAAAGCAAAAAATAATAAAAGGAAAAATCAAGTCTTACATCATGTGACTTAATTTAATAAGCTTGTAATTAATTGTTTTAAATGCTTTCTCTTATGGCATTTATCATTAAAGCTTGTTAGAGCTATTGCATGCTCTTTATTTAGTTTATAATTACAAGTTTATTAAATTAAGTCACGGTGATGTATGACTGATTTTTTTCTGTTATTGAATAGAAACTTTGATGTATATTCAGTGCTAAGTACTCTTAACAAAATGCGAGCATTAGATTTAATATATGTAAAAGTAGCATTTTGATAAAAGTTCTCCGCACTAAAAATGCAAATTAATGTCTTCAACACTTAAGCCATGTATGAAAGTAGTATTAGTGTTACTTTTCATTTATTGTGCATTTTGGTGCAACGGTAAATCTTACACAAGCTGTTTACACAGAGGTTAAACTCTCCATAGATAGTACCTCTCAGTGCAAGCCAAAGTAATCAATGGATGCAAGAAGGTGTGCATAAAATCCCCATCTAGTGCATACTCTTCCAATATCCCCAAAGTAGTTTCTAGCTTGTGACTTTCATCAGTGAGGGGCCGTGGATCTGAGAATTTACTAAGGCTTGCAAAGAGTGGTGCTACTGCACGGAAAGTTTAGCTTCTGTATATCTAAAAATGTAAATAAAACTTTTTTCATAAAAAAAAAAAAATCATTAGAATTACGGTTATTATTACGCATATTTTTTTAGAGACATGTATGCTTGTAAATGACTGCCACTCCAGGTAGTATATAAAATCATAAAAAAAAATCATATTGGAATATAGCAACTTTCTCCATATGATATTGCCACCTAGTGCAGGTCATCAGTTGTCAGTGGATGCTAGAAGGTTAGTGCCAGAAAAATGCCTATCTAGGCCCTACTCATGTATGGAAAAAGTTGCTAAAGTGTTAACAGATTGTGTAAGCATAAGAAATAGTGGTTATGTGATGTTATAGTGATTTGAGGTGTATACATGCACAAACGCGTACTTTACTATTCAAAAGACATGCAAATTACTTTTTGGCATGATGCCATCCTCCTGCCCAATTAATTGCGACATTACATTCTTCATCTACTAAACATTTTGCAGCAGTGATAGTAGCTCCGCCAACAATAGATACATAATCGTAAATTCCTGGAATAATAGGACAGTCATAACCTACGTAATGAGAGAAAAAAAGATATTAATATGATTAAATTTAAAACAATTATTATCTGCCTGCCTATATATCAAATTATTTTTGTATGTATTTATTCACAGATATTTCTTTAATCGAATCATATAAATCATTAACGCACCATCTACTTTGTTAAGACTCTTTAGATGTTGCGCAATTCCTGATTCCTGAAAAAATAAGCAATAAAACATGACAGCCGCTGTATCTCTTCAATGGTTCACATACCTTCTCCTTATCATCATTATTCATGTTTCAGAAATCAGAACAATGCTTTCAGAAGCGGTTCTTTTTGCTTCATAGTCATATATTACACGCTTGATTATTCATCAGACAATACTGTCGTAACTGCGTTCTTATATTTGT
This sequence comes from Epiperipatus broadwayi, assembly GCA_028023455.1. Taxonomy (NCBI): domain Eukaryota; kingdom Metazoa; phylum Onychophora; class Udeonychophora; order Euonychophora; family Peripatidae; genus Epiperipatus; species Epiperipatus broadwayi. The sequence goes on along the minus strand of JAQFVV010000055.1, from coordinate 5,768,785 downwards.
TTCAGCTTCATTAATGGAGGCTTTGGATTTAAAGAAGGAACTATGCATCCAGGACCCCTTTGAACCTCTTTACAATGTCAAGATAATTGTTGAAATTCAAAAGATTTTGAACACAAGACAACTTGTATTGTTATATAGATATAATACTAAGTTAGTAATCGTATGTTTTAGTGCTTTCAGTTATATGCTGATTTTATTCAAATGAATGTCAATCTCCGATGATGCACTATTTCTTAAATATTATAAATCTCCGCGCACTCTCCCGCCAGTGAAAATTTAAAAAACTTAAGTGAATCACTTAAATTTAGAGTGTACATTCTATATACACCTACTCTTACAGACCATGCTTAAACCAGGGATTGAGTCTACTGTGTGCCAGATGTTATAATCAAATATTCAATTGTACAAATCTATTTAACCCATCGCAGGAGAAAGATAGTATCTAATTTTTAACCATCTACAATTAGTTGGTGTATATAGAATGTACATTCTAAACTTGAATATTTCATTATAACATCAGGCACACAAAAGACTCAAGATCTGATTTAAGTATGGTCTATAAGCTTAACTGATTCACTTAAGTGTTTTAAATTCTTACCAGCGGGAGAGTGCGCAGAGATTTATAATATTTAAGAAATAGTGCATTATCGGAGATTGACTTCCGTTTGAATAATTTCAAAGTTTTTAGCACTTTATAATAATAGGTTTACATTTACATGTTGACTGTAGACACCATTTTGTGTAAGTCAAATTTTAGCAGAGAAAGTCATCAAAAGGCAGTTCACCATGAAAATAGTACAGTGTTCTATCATCAGCCCCAGTTCGATGTCTGGCTTTCGCCTTTATTAGTAAAGATTAGATTCAAACTTGAACCAATACCTTCACGCTTCTGTAAATCACCTTTTCTTATATTATTCGAGTTAATAACCTAAACATTGAAAAAAAAAAAACCATTAACTTTTGAATTTGAACTAGTTCACTTACTTAGTTATATATTTAACACTAGATCAAGTTCTATATATTTTCACAGACCTTTTTTTATGCCAATTATATGCCTCCCCCTATCCTTTGTCTAGAAAGATTAATACCAACAATATCACATGATTTTCTTATATGTTTACAACAGCAATTCTCTCTATTATAGAGCCATCTACTATAAAATTGAGTAATCAATGTAGACCATGTGACGCAGTTTATAATATCTGCAGACTGGTTCTCAAATCTTGAACTAACGCAGTTATACATTTAGCGCTATCTTTTACTTCTTTATAATATTCAAGCTAATTGACTGAAATTCAAAATAACCCTCAGATTTTGATCCAAAACAATGTACTTGCATAGAAGATGCAAATTCACGTGAGATGGGGGAGGGGATTAAACATATATTTCACCAGTGTAGTATATTGAAAAAGGATCAGGATAAACTGAATGATAAATGAAAAAAATTAATGGCAAAAAGAGTGGAAAAAGTAAAAATTTTACGACTTTTTATTTAGGTCTTTATAATAAAATTGGGGAATTTGAGATCGAGAGAATAGAATAATTGAGATAGCTTTATTAAATGGGATAGGAGAAAAAAAAAGAAACGAACCATGGTTGGAGAAATAATTGGAGGGATAAAGGAAGAGATGGAATTAAAATGATTTTGGAGAAAAGAAGTTAATGGGATATCTGGGCATATAATATAGGCACAGAAACTTCAGATTCATTTAAGGAAAAGCCATTTTACAATACATCACATTAAACATATTTCTAATGAGTTATAAACAATAATAGAAAATTACAGTTCAAATGGTTTTGCAATAATTATTAAACTGTTTGAATTTGAACAATAAATTTAGTGTTTGAAATTTTTGAATCATCTCAACTGCCAATTATTTGTATTTGTGTGTGATGCCACCTATATATATATATTATGATTTTTAATTTATTCATTATCAACATTCTCTAGTCATGTGACAAGGTTGCAGTAAGATTTATGGCAGAATTCACTGCCTAATGAATTCCTATACACTCTTTATACATTAGTAGTTGCCCATTACTTTTAGACATATTAAAAATTAAGGCATTACATGACTTCAGCTTATTTTATGCTGTTCAACAGCAAATTCTCTTTTGCACAATATTTACTCCATCTAGTGTAAGCTTTAGTAAACAAATGTCAGTTGATAGCTTGATAGTAAAAAAAAAAAAAAAGTTAGCTGGTAGAAGAAAAGTGCATTAGGTTGAAAAAGTCCAGATGCACGGCTCCTATAAAAGCTATTAAGTTAAAAACTGGTTTGGATAGCACTGGACAGGGATTTGTTAAGCACTACTGTCTAGTTTCTAATGGTTCTTAAAGCTTACACCAGATGGCCCAAATGTGGTGAGAAAAAAGTTACTGTTGTTAATATTTTTTTCGTTGATTAACATCTCAAAAGGCTGTGTTGCCATACTCTAATGTAATTCATTTGCTAGTTGTGCTACCATATTAGAATTAGCACTCTAAAATAACTTCTTAGTAGATGCAAACAGGCAAAGACTGGTTACTTTTCAATATATCCCTATCCAAAGAAACATTTCAGTTATTCGGCTTGTTGCATTGGTCAATTACGATCAAATCCTCCACTGTGGTGATTATATTTGCTGACATTCAGTGAAAATATATTCCACTTCTTTACCAGAGCCTAACCTTATCTTTAATTCCTATAATTCTATTATAGAAAGACAAAAACTGTATAACCTCCAATAGCTTCTTCAACTCTAACACTTTTTCTAATATTATCAAAATGGTCTGAAAATAATAATACTCATGTTCAAGCCCCAATGTGACAGGCTGAGCACAAAAATTACATTCTACTTCCTGAAACTGACGTCCTACTTCCAATGATAGGGGTGCTTAAATTCATTTCTCCACAAGTGTTAGCTGCTACATATATTATACCATTAATATTTTGCCGATATTTTTTCTTTCAGTCTTAATTTAAAAAAGTCTTGCCAGTAAAAGAGCTACACTGCTCAATGCAGCGATCGATTCAGCTGACCTAATTCATGCAATTACCATTATGGCTAACAAGAGAACCGATTCCTTGATTACAGAATCAACATTTTCAAAGAGTAGACTGAAGGATGTTCCACTGTAATTTTAAAGATTAATTCCTCCAAATTATTATGATTTCTTAGCTTTAAGACATTTAAAAAAAAAATCACGTGACACTAGCTTATGCAATGCTTTCTAGAAGCAAATTATATTTATTCTTCTTGAGCTCTTCCGCCTATTACAAATTCGAGTAACCAACAGATTTTTTAATCGAATGCAATTTTCTTAAGCCTTGCTTGAATCTATTCTTTACTGTCATTCTGGGATGTCAAAAATCGCCCGCTTCTTTCTGCCAGTTGCCTTTGGACACCAAGTTTATATCCTTGGTGCTATATTGGCTTTTTATAATTTGTAATCAGGAATCCCTTGGACAACCCTGAATAATTAATAAATACTAGATGGTAGTGTTAGATAATATCCGGAAACCAGATTGGTTCCTGAATTTTAGCTTTGTCAATGAAGGCTTAGGATACACAGCTATGAGTGATGCATTTTTGTAGCCTGAAATTAAAAAAAAAAATGTTTTAAACTCAAGTCAACTCACTTGCTTAGTTATACAAACCGAAGTAACTATAGAGTTTGGTGGCATTGGTCATCAAATCCCATAAACCAACTTTTCTCTCCTTGAGAAATTTGTGAATGGCTTTGTTTGCATTGGCATTGGCCGCACTGATTTCAATTGACTTCTAAGTTTCGTTATTTTCCCCCTCCCGCTACTAAAAAAAAAAATAGTATCAAATGTTTCTAAATTTAAAGTTTGTCACATTAATTATGGCAAAAACTCTCTTTAGTGTAATCATTATTTTGTCAGAAAATTTATTTTTTGCCAGTGTGAAATCGTGTTTCCCTTTTTCCACATTTATAATTTCATTACTTAGAATCTTGTGGCTATTGGATATTATTAAAAATAATTCTAAAATTCACCACAAAGCGATATAAAAACAGTTTTTCCTTAAATGAAATCAGGAGTTTAAGTCTATATCCCTAAAATCCTGGAGGTGGTCATATGATGTTAAAATGGCTTCTCCTTTAACAAAGTCAAAATTTTCTGCATGTAGTTCCTAAGCTCAGAAACTGTTAGTCATATTAATCTTTCCCTCTCTTTGAAAAAATCCATCTATTTTCACTCACCCATTATTCAGTTTTAACTATGATGACTAAATTATTCTTCACTCACTGGTATATTTCTTTTCTTTCCCTATTTCATTTTAATAAAAGTTTATTTCATAATTCCAATACTCTGTTCTCATATTCCCCATTTTCATTATAAGGTCTAAATAGCAATCCAGATAATTTCTAAATATTTCACTTCCTTCTTCATTATAGTTTTCTTATTCTTCACGTAATTTTTTCTGAACTATTTTCAACTGTATATTTAAAAAATAGATAGCTTAATGGCCTCTCGTTTTCATGCAGTTACAGTTCTAATTGGTACTTTGATATTGCTCTTTTCTTTAGTATTCAAAAGGAACCAAATAATAATATGATCCCTTTCATAAATCTACTTCTTTTTCTGTAACTAACTTATCTACCCTCTTTTTCCATCCCTCATAATTATGTACCTATAACATATTCTCCACACATTTATTCCATTTCTTAAGCAAATACATTAAAATACCTTCTTTATCTATCAACTTTTCATATTACGACTTTATTCTATCTCAGCGTGTTTGTTATCCTCTCCACATAATCCTATTAAATACTATTTTTTTACTGATCTCTTTTCATTCATATATTACAACTGTTCAACATATTTTCAATTTCCCTCATTATAGATTTATTTGCTGCCCACAATTCACCATCCTATGCATATCCACCTACTTCCTTTTTTAATTTATCTAAAAATGTCCGAATGGATAATAAGAAGTGTTTCATTTTCAAATGTTAAAGAAAGTTCACTTTCTGATTTATTTCTTCATACTTCATATTTATTACGTGAAAAGCAAACCAGATTTTCAAACAACCCTTCCACTTTTTGTCTCCATTCTAATTCCCAACTGTCCATACCATTTCGGTTCCTATTTAACAGCGTACCTAAATAACTACACTACTCTACCCGTGTTAGTCATAGTTTTTTGGAACTTGGAGCAAAAGCTAATATTGAAAACATATAATTGGAAAGAGAAAATATTATTTTTCTATTTCATGGACTATTTACACTTGATGGGAAAATCCATTCTAATAATTTTTTTCAGATGTAGGTAACAATAATGGCCAAATAATAATCAAAATAAAAACAGGAATGATTTCATAACGTTTATTCTCTTGTCTATTTCTTCTTTCTTTTTTGCTTCCGCAAAATTATTAATTATATCACTGTAATTTAAAGTTCCACATAGTTACATCCAATACATGGTAATGAATTATAAAAGTTTTTAGATCATTTTTGATTAATTTTTAACAAAAATAAATGTATATTTATAACATGTTCAAGTTTGCAAATATTTGTTCCGTCTGCATAATGAAGAGTTTTCTGCTTTATAACCTAACACTAAGCGCATTTTTGGTGAAGTTATGGTGAACTTCACCGAAAGTGTACTTAGCATTAGATTATAAAGAAGGAAAAAACCACTTCCCATAAACAAATGAACGTTTGCAAATTTGAAGTATAAATACAAAGGAAGGGAAAAATCAAGAATTTATAATGTATATTTTGCGTTTGTCATTTATCATAAAATATGATCATAAATCCACCATGTAAAACAACTTTAAAATATAAAAGTTTGTGGTCAAAAACATGAAATTTGTTGATAAATAAATAAAATATTACATAATTAAAGCAATTCCATCACTTTCCAAATCCTTGTTTTTCAAAAACTTCATTTTTCACATAATTTCGCAAATGTCTTAATTTGAGTATAACGTAAATTTTTTAATAAGGTTTTAAAAATAGATTAAAAATATGCCTACTACATTTAATTCATTCAATTTTTACAAAATATGAAAACCTCTGAAGCATAAGAAGATGCATGCCCTGACTAGTCAGTGCCAAAGGTGATCCTGTCCTCCCCTTCAATTCAAAATAAATATATCTTTTATTGTCAGCTCCTATTATAGATAATGATAATAAGGGAAACCTATTTCTTGATTGCTGATAGAGTAAATGTAAATCTTTCCTACATTTGCCTAATATTTTTAATCAGGATTTGCAAACATAGATATTTAAAAAATATATAAATATTCTTTTCATCAAATGACAATAAACTGAACCATTGCTAAATTTTATTATTACATTAAATAATAAGTTTCAGTTAAAACTTTAATACTTAGTTATTAATTAAATTATTTTTAGTAACTGACCTAAACCAAACTCTAAATAGGAATCGTCATATTTTTCACAATCATCCAATTCATTTGCTTGTTGTAAAAACTCCACATATTCCCTTGTATGGAATTCCATTAACTGAGATTCTGAAGCACGGTGGGGTGGTACAATTCTACAGAAAAAAAAAATTTCATTAATAAATAACGGTTAATAAAATACTTATGAAATCTAGATAACATTACATTTCATTAACATTTGCTGTTGAAACATGTTTAGTGAAGTATTGATTTAAATATAAATGAGTACAAATTAATGCTAGAAAGTTTCAACAGCGCCACCTATACTTAGAAACTCAAAGTCTAAAACTCAATTTAGACAAAAGGAAATTCTCTTACCTAATAGATTGTAAATTCTTAAGTGTATTGATGACTATTCTTAACACAAGTGCTAATTTAAATAAGCTTAGATCTTAAAAGCTATTAAACAGTACGCATTCTGTAAACCAATCCCAATTAGTAATCGAGCAGATATGTTCCATATATAAAATGCAATTAATAAATACTCAATGTATGCTTTCATAAAGTGATTATTTATTAATTGTGCTTTGTATACGGATCATGCAATATGTTTGTTTAATAGCTTTTGAGATCTAAGCTTCTTTAAATTAGCTCTTGCATTTAGAATAGTCATGGAATCAATTTAAGAATTTGCAACCTATTAGAAAAAAGGATTTCCTTTTGTCTAAGTTGCGTGATTCACATTTTGTTGTATTTATACGTTGGACTATTTCCATCATCTAATATGAGTACTGTAAGTTTTTAGAAAAATTTAACTTTATTTAAATATTCCAAATACATTCAACTGTTAGTAATAGCACATCAAACAGGTTAGTATATGCATAACGTTTTGGGATGTATTATTCTCCCCACTTCTTCAGGTGTTGCTGGCTTGACCAGTGACAGTACTAGCATGGGATTCGAACCTGGACCCTTAGATTCTTGGGTATAGAATTTTAAGGCAACGTTCAATACTCATACTACATGATGGAAATAGTACAATATAAAATTACAATAAAACACCATCATCACAAATCTTCAGAAAAACATTCAGATTTTGTGTTTCTAAATATGGGTACTGCTGTTGGAAACTTTCTTGTATTGGTTTGTATTCATTAACTATATTTGAGTTTCATACACTGTTATGCAATGTTTAATTTAAAAATAGTTGCTGGTGATAATTTATTTATGAATAAGCTCAATTTACTTGTTAGTTTACAATAATTATAAAGTAATAACATCTTTCTTCAGCTGCAATCTAAGTATTTAGCAAAAATCAATGGACACTAATTATTAATAAAACCTACTCTCCACGGCAGTTTCTAACTAATTAAATGCTTTTATATTAACTTGCACTGTCTATGTTTCTATTGGGATGTTCATATTTTTGAATTTTTAACAATAGAAAAAAATCTTTTCTCTTTACAATTTGAACCCTCACCTTTACTCTTCCCAGGAAAAAACCTTAACAAATGAGCCAATAGGAACATCACATTTGTGGAGTAAAATTTTGTTAATATTGATTTGCTTAATTAATTAAAAGTAAATATTTTTTACTAAAATTTTAATTATTCTTCTGAAATAATATTTCATAAATATTTTGTAAAAAAAAGGTTAGAGAATTAATTAAAAAGCAAATACATATACATATTTTTCTATGATAGACGATCACACAATATTTAAATTTAAAATTTGTTAGAGGGCATATTTTTTATTTTCACATCTTATTATTAAATTATAAGTTTTGTCATATTTTTTTTATAGTTTAAACCGTTTTTTAAAATAATATGTAAGTATAACTAAAAAGGTAAAAAAAAAATGTAAAAAAACTTTTTTTAAATAATGCTTTTATATAAATAGCTGACTAAACAGTACAAAATAACCAAGTAATCAACAAATATGCCTCTTGGTTAATTTGTTGTTCTTGGAAAATATCGGAGATCTTAAGAATCTAGACTTGTTATAAAACAGTTGGAAATTGTAGGAATATTGATGTTTCATAAAAGCATTTGAGGCCTTTTTGATTTTTATGATTTACTTGAGCTTCAAATGCTTTTATGAAATGACGATACTCCTGCAATTTCCAATTGTTTTATAACAAGTCTAGATTCTTAAGGTCTCTGACATTATTCAAGGACAAATTGACTAAGAGGTGGATTATTTTGACTCTTTGATATTTTTGTACTTTTTAGTCGGCTACTTACATAAAATTTTAGCATTATTTAAAAAAAGTTTTTTTTACATATTTTTTTTTTCCTACTGTACTCATTTATTACATTTATCCTAATGTTCAATGAAATTATTTAAAGCTTTTAACTGAAATTTGAAATCCAAAGTTATCGGATAAATATTTTAGCAAAATCACTATAAGCTAACTTCAGGCACTTTTGACCTTTACACAAAATGATATTAAAAATATTATCGGCCGACTAGAATATTTTCTCTTCAACTTTAGATGTCGCAACAAAAATGCCGAGTAAAATCGATGAATACTCACTCAATTACTGCCTAACAAACAACATAAATATGTTTCATGCCTATGAAAAACTAATGATTGAACTATTACCCATATAAGTCATTGAAAACCAGAAAAAAATAGATTTGTTTTTCATCTGTTTATAGATCACGTTAATAATAACGAGCATTATTTGCAAGTTTATATTCAGCGAAGCTTTGATAAAGAGAAATTACAATAGCAATAGGTCTTTGTGGATTACTGATAACATAATTTTTCTGATAAATCATGGATGTCTTCTTTACAAAAAGATATTTTGGTGATTTAGTCACTCAACTGAACAAGAAAATTAAGTCTACAAATAGACTAAAAGAGATTATTACATGCCAGTATGATACCGAGACTGCTCATGACAATATTATTATTAATAGGAATATAATAAATGATTTTATTAAGAATGTACCTAATTTATTGTTTCTGATGATGAGATTACAAACTTAATTTTGGTTTACAAAACGTTAGCTCTGCGGGGCATAATTTAGTCACACTTTTATTTTAAAATGCTATTACTTATACTTTGTTCCCATATTGACATATTTAATTAATTTATCATTTTCTGCAGGTTATTTTCCAAAGATAATGAAAGATAACTTTAGTGTTCCAATATTTAAAAAAGGAGATAAAAGATTGATCGAGAATTACGGACGTAAGCAATTATTTCCGTTTTTTTTCCAAATAGCTTGATTGTTTTTTAAATCCAGGTTGTTCCATTACTTATCTATAAATAATATACTTCATGATAAGCAATTTGGTTTCTTATTAGATGGAGATACTACATGTGATTGATTAATGAGTATGTATGCAATATCGTTAAATTTTTGGTAACCCCTCAATAAAGAATTGGTATATATTTTGATCTTATCAAATAATTTGACTGTTTTTGACCAGATATACTTTGTATTAATTAGCCTTTTATGGAATTTATGGATATTTATTGAATTGGATTAGTACTTACAAGATATGTAAAAATTGGTAACATTATTAGTAATATTTGGTTTCTTAATGAGTTTTGCAAGAATCAGTATTAAGTCCATTAGTGTTGGTAATATATTTAAATCAAATTTCTGAATTACCTCTTTATTTAACTTTATGTACTCATGCTGATGACATTGCATTTGTGGGTTTGAGATATTTAGAGATCATCTAAAAATGTGTGTTATGAACAACTTACATATTATGAGAGATTGGTTAAGATAAAATAATTTTACCATTAATGTAAATAAAACAAAAGTGACCAGGTTCCGATTTGTGCAGAGATATTATGATCTGCTCATGTTATAATAATAATTGTACCTGTGACAATACTGAATTTGCTGAGAAACATCTTTATCATGGTGTGTTAATAGATTCAGTTATATATTATTATATTTGTCTAAATTTCATCCTATTAATATCTTATCATTGATTTACAAATCTTCTTATCAAGATACATTATCCTATATACTTACAATATGGGGAAGGTCAAAGAAGAGGTAAGTTCTTTCTACTTGACATTCTGAAGAATCATACTTTATGTATTATATTGGGCAGAAGAAAATTAGATCCAGTGAAAGATTTGAAATCTCAAATATGGCATTTATTCAATAAAATAACTTTATCCATACACAATAATACTAGAAACATACTCTGACTGTATATTAGCATATAGTATATTTGTCATCTCTCATACTGTCACATTTCTTTCTCACTATGTACAAATGAATGTATTGGATTTGCGTAAATCTCATACTCAAAGATGAAGAATATGCCTTAGCTGTTATTTATTCAATGTAATGGCATCTCATTTGGGATTAATCACATCTCTGTTATCTACTTCTAGTTTTAAAAAATCCTTGAAAAATTTAATTTTAACAGAAACTGATAATATATTATTATTAGTTTAACTTTTGTTGTTATCCACTTTCATGAAGCTATTTTTTGTGGATTTTATTGCTTTTCATATACAATTCTTAACAAACCACTAAACATCACATGATCACCATTCCGTATGCTTACACAAGCTGTTATCACAGAGGCAAAACTCTCCATACAGCAGTGCCATCCAGTGCAAGTCTTAGTAATCAATGAATGCAAGAAAGTTTATGCATAAAATCCCTATTTATTGTCTACTCATCCAATATCCTCAGACTAGTTTCTAGCTTGTGGCTACTGAATGGAGAGTTTTGCCTCTGTTATAACAAATCTTATTATCAAAAAAACTGTTAACATTTTGTATAACTTTTATTTAAAGAATATTTCTGTATTACTTCTATATAACTCTAGAAGTCTTATCTTGTAAAGGATTCTTACAGACTGTGCATTTGAAAATTATACTTCGTAAATACTTTTACAGTATATATTCTCAGTGCTATATATTTAATAATTGTTGTTTGCTTGCACGATTATTAAAATTAACAGAACTTATATCTGAATTATGATCTGAAGCTACAAGTTGATTAGAATAATGATTTGCTAAGGTCAGCCGTAATATAACATTTCACCTCTATTACACATCAACGATTGATCTACTATCCATATAAGACCTTGAAGACCAGGCAAATGTGGATTCAATTTTCATCTGATTGATAGAATGCATTGATACAAGAAGGTGCTATTTACCATACAATATTAAATTATCCATGCACTTTACTATTGTTACACAATGCTTTATTTACCACCCTCTTGCAATCTTCTTCAAAACTTTTATATCTAAAAAAAATAAAAGTTCTGAAGAAGATTGCAGGGGCAATCGAAACTGTAAATTGTAAAAGAGGATGGGAAATAAAATATTGTGTAACAGTAGTAAAGTGCATGGATGATTTAATATTATATAGTATAGATTTGGCAATGCAATAAGAAAGAGTAGTTATTATGCTTCTTGAAGGTGCTATTTACACATTTATTAAAATAATTCCAAAAAGTTTGATTTATAAAGGATTTTTAGAGTCCATGTATTTGAAGATTCTGCATATTTAATAGCTGTTATTTGTTTAAGTGGTTATTAAATTTAATAAAATTTATATCTGAAATATGATCTGAAATGGTGGGATGGGTAGATCGATGCTTGGATAAGATCGCTACTAATATAATGTTTCACCCCATTTACATATCGATAATGGATTTATTACCCATATAAGATCCCAAAGACCAGGCAAATGTTGCTTTATTTTTTATCTGATTAACAGAATGCATTGGTACAAGAAGTTGCTATTTGCAAGTTTATTAAAATAATCCTAAAAAATCTGGCTTAGAAAAGATTCTTATAATCTGCACAGTCGAAGATTATTACTTCATAAATTTTATTATATATTCTTAAAATGCTGCATATTTAATAGCTGTTATTTGTTTAAATGATTGGTAAAATTAATAGAACATATATCTGAATAGTGATCTGAAACTATAAGGTGATTCAATCGATGTTTTGCTAAGAACACTGCTAATATAACATTTCACTCCTATGGACAAATCAATGATTTATCTATTTAAAATTTTGAAGACAGGATGAATGCAAATTCATACAAGAAGACATTTGCAAGTTTATTAATATAACTCATCTGATTTGGACATTTTTTTAATAGTATGTATCTCTGAAGAATAGTATTTCATAAATATTCATACATATTTTTAGCAGTGCTATAATTAATAACCACTCCCTGTTAAAATTAATAGAATTTATATATAAATATATGTTAAAAATAAATATATACTTAGTAACAAAGTAACTTCAACAATAAAAGCGTCAACAATAATCAACTTAACAGACAATCATATAATATAATTAGATTTTTATTTTCATCAAATCGACTCATTCAAAATGAAACCATGTCAAAATGTTACATTAATTCTATATGTCATGTGATTTATATGTTGTCAGTCTACCGCTCTCCTATTGACCAACCTCTACCTTAAGAAATTTTTTTTTTTACTTTAATGACCATTTTCCTCCCAATTTTATTGAGCCCTATATTAAATTCATACATTTCTCTTTATTTCCTTGAATATAAATTGTCATACACTTGTCTTTCTTTATAATTTTTATAATATCTTATTACCTTAATAATCTCTTCACATTTCATAACATATATTGTTTCTTAAAGATGGCAAAATGGTCCTGACTTAATATCTTTCCTTTTTATTGCTCTGGCATGCTCCTTCCCCCTTTCTATCTTATTTTTCCGACTGACCTATATATATATATCATCACCTTTATATGTAATTTTATAAACTATTCCTACATTATCACTCCTACAATTTTTGCATTACTCACTAACTTTTGTAACGATATACTATTATCCATCCCATACCTATATTCTTATTCACTTTTCCTTCGCTATCATTCAGAATTTTATATACCTCTTTGGAATACGGAATAGAAATCCATTTCTTATTCTTTATTTCATTTATTACTAACTTTCTTATAACTACTCCTATCTCTCATTAATATATTTCTCATGATCCTATCATTATATCCATATTCAATATATTATTTCTGGATTTGCAACTTTTTCTCCTTTTTAGTCAATGTAAGCCTATAATTTTTCTCTTTTATCCTGTCACTACCCCCATTTTTTGACCCAAGGTTGATAAGATCTCGATATATCATACCCCTAACATTTTTATCCTTTATATAATGCTTTATCTTAATCCCTCCAGTCTCATTTTTTTTCATTACTAAATCTAAATATTTTACTCCTTCATTATTTTCTTTTGTAAATTTAATATTAAACCTATTTGCACAACACATATAATTTAAAATACAAAATCAAATTAGATTAACATAAGATTATTAACAGTAATGAATTTGATAATAATTACAAACAAAATTTTTAAAAAAATTGCTTATTAATGATGGATCATCCTATTCAGAAAATAAAAATTCATTTGAACATGAAACCAGAAGTAATAATGCAGAGGCACAAACATTCCATTTGGAATGAAACATTATGATAATAAACTTCTTGCACATTTTAATAGCTTTTTGTTGAAATATTTATGCCTAATAGTTTAAACACTCCAGCAGCCTTCCTCAGAATTATAAAAGTCTTGAGTTTTTTAAACATATATATTGCTTATAATAACTTCTTTCATATACACTTTAATGCACAAAGCTTTTTTTAATAAAACTTCTTTCTTATCCTGACAGAGAAAGTTTGAGGAAGCGCTGATGAAGACTGCTGGACAGTCGAAACTGTCAGGATAATAAAGTTTTATTAAAAATTTTTTTTTTGCATTAAAGTGTATATAAAAGAAGTTATTATAAGCAATATATATGAATATGTGAAGAAATGCAAAGAAAGTAAAGGAGAAGAATAAGAGTTTTTTAAACAGTAAATAAAAATAATAATTAAAGAAAGTAAGTCTTTATTAATTTATGAAGTTTAGGCATAATGTAGGGACTGGATTATGAGTTCAATTTTTTTTGTCATATGGATCAAAGTACTTCATATTTAATGTGGTGAAATATAAACTGATTATGAAATTTAGGGATAATGCAGAAACTGGATTATGGGTTCAAATTCTTTTGACACATAGATCAAAGTACTTCATATTTAAAGATTTGTCATAATGGAAAATGTTACAAATATGATAAACTAATTATTTTGCCAAGATAGAGGAAAACTTCCAAAAATAAATAAATAATATAATCGAATGATTTATTGCTTGGGAGTTTGTAAAAGTTTGAGCACCAGAAAGACAATGCTGAGCACGCTCAGTAATTGTGAGCGCCCAAATCGGCTATTCTATTATCATTTAATGAAAATGGTACGAATAAAACAGAAAGTTGGATAAATTAAAAAGCAAAAATAAATTCTAAAAAAAAACTGCTAGCCAATCAAAACTGTAAAAAAAAATAGTAACAGTAAAACACATAGTTAATTTAAAAGTGCAAGGAAGAGTATTTGTTCTATTAAAAATAGATGTTTTAAAATTGAATGTAGTAAATTATTTTACAGATACATACTTCATGTCTTCTAAAAGACCATATGTCTTGATTAAGGAATGTGTCATACTGGCCTGAAATAAACAAAAAGTAAAAATTATATATATAGAAACAATTATAAATGAAACTATCAAATTAGACTAAGCAAAAATATTTATAGATATAAGCCAATTGCATAAATTAAAAATATACGTCTGAATAAACACCGAAACTGTAAATTAATAACCTACATATTCATTGTTTTGAATTAGATTCTTAATTTAAAGTACCCACAAGTTTTTAACCCAGAAAAACTGCACACTATGGAGAGAGAATTAATTATATAAGTGATTCCTAAAACAGATACTCTAAATATATATATCCTGAATAATATAACACAGCTTATACATATTTTAATTTAATAAGTGAATATAAAAAATAAATAAATGCAGACATGATTATTATAAGATTTGAATGAATTCACATTTAATTTATTCAAACTAACAGCCGTAAATGGTTTATTGCAACGATAGTGATGGACGTGATAACTAAAGATTCATGTATTAAACTCTACCTGCCACGTCTTATGCTCTAACATCACATGACTTTGAATAACAAACTATTTGATTACTTTCTTAGTATGGTAATAAAATGTAACCAGATCGATATCTCGATATTAAATGTAAAACATGCTGACTGTCAATAATCCAGACTTGTGATACTTCAATCTTTGTAAATTACAAGAATACAAAGTAATAATTCAACAATCGAGCTCTTACGCTTTGATTATATATTCATTCCCTCTCAGATTCTTTTAAAGCACCATATATTACATGAAATTTAATCAAACCTGAAACATAAACATTGATTCAGCATTTTTATAATGAAAAAATAAATAAATAAATTTCTATTATTTTTGTTTTGTTTTGATAGATCAAAATATTAAATTATAGCAATGAATGTTAATTATCTTATTGACATATATTTATAAGACATTCACTACATTTTTTATTAACAGTATTTCTATAATCAAAAACAATTTATTGATTGCATCCTGTCTTCATGCTCTCATAGGAATGTCATTTCAGTTTATTTAGCAATTAGTTTCTATTTTTCCTTTACTTTTTATACTTTTATTTAACTTATATATATCGGCTGAGTGCTTGTCTGATAAAATTTTGGAACTCAATTTTCACCCATGTCCCAATTTCTAATCTAGATACAACTTTGCATATATATATATATCCCAAGCAAAAAATTAGTGAAAAAATTAAATTTTTGTGGTAATAGTATGTATACTGAACTCCACCGCTTGATAGCATTGTTTTTCACACAACACACATCAATTTCTCTTTTCATATGTGTTAGTTATAAAATTAAATAAAAATTAATAAGTTAAATGGATACTTAAAGATTAGCCCACACACCAAGATTGATTACGGATAATTAAATCAAAATAGTCTTTTTGTTTTTTTGACTATTCTGCTCTCCAAATGATAAATATTTAATATACAAATATTTAAGATGATAAATTGATTAAACATTCAACCTTTTAATGAGCTATTGAATCCAGAGGATTGTAGGATAAAAAGAGCAGAAATTGTAGAGACATCAATCCACAGGGATAGACAGACTTAAATTGTGGACCTGCATAATAAATAAAGCAAGGATTGTATCAGATTCTCATAGATAAAAATCTATCCTCTGGATTTAAACTCAGTTTGAGCCCAAAATTCTAATTAGTAAACTAATGACACATTTAATTATTTCAAAAGTACCCTTTTATTTACTTAGGTATTCAAATTAGACACTTTTGCTTATTTGTACAATTAACCTAATTGGTATTTAAGTGAATAAATTGTCATTTAAAATCTGGATAATCTCTTTATTTTTCTTACTGTTCTGTCAACCAAATGATGTTTGTATGTATATGTAAATAATAATTTGATTAAAATGGTAACTAAAAACAAATAACATTTAACCTTGAAATAATTAAATGTGAATTAGTTCACTATTCAGAATTTTGTGCTCAAACTGAGTTTAAATCCAAAGGATAGATTTGTGTACATGAGAACCTGATACAATCTCCACTCTATATATCATGTAAGTTCTCAATTTAAGTCGGACTATCCCCATGGATTGATGTCTCTACAATTTCTGCCTTTCTATTCTATTATTCCTGATTCCAAATTCAACTTATTGCACTACTCATTAATTATAAAATGATGAATATTTAATCAATTTATCATCTTAAATATATGCACAAATATTTATCATTCGGATGGCAGAATGATGAAAAAAATAAAAAGACTATTTTGATTTAAAGCAATTCTTAAGTACCGTTAAATAAAATAAAAGTAATAAATTCCAATAAATTACATTAGTAATCTTGATTTCAATTTTTTTTTTTTTTTTACCTATAATGTGTAAATGACAATATGTTTTGAACTTTAATGTTTTCGATGGCTTGTGTAGAGAAACCAATGAGTATTTTATTGTGTTATCATTTCAAATGAAATTTGTTTCTAAAACTAATTTTTTATTTATGCTCAACATGAATGAAGTAAAATTTAATAGCACGCAAAAAAATATAACATTCTAACAAAATTTTTCATATGGTTTATTTAATTATTTTTCATTGATTTTTTAGGTTCGGAATCAATCTCCTTATTTTCCATATATGCAACATATTCTTTTATCCGAATTTCCATGTAATTTTCAGGAACTAATCTACCATGTAAAAAGAGAATTGTGCAAATGATTGTATAAGTGAATGGGCTTGGATTGAAAACATTATTGTTTTCATATTGGCTTCATAGCTTTATAGTTAATTAAATAGGTAAAACATGGCTGCTGGACAGTTGCATTAGATCCTAAGATCTAAATGCAATGCTCTCAGATCAAAGATTTCTAACTGATGAAAGCCAGCACTAAATAAGGATTTTATCTCACAAACCATCTTGCATCCATTGATTAGTAAGGCTTGCACTGGGTGGCGCTACTATATGAGTTTGCATATTGAAAATCTGTAAAAGATAAGTTTTGTTTCTGCTATACACATTCATTACAAAAAGTATATTATTTCTCAACAATATAAAACTCTTAGAATTAGTTTCAATTGAATCCCCTTCGTGGGTGATGACAGGCCATAAATATCATTAACTATACACCCATTTTGTTTTCCTTTGATTTAGAGAAAACTAGTCTGTTACCATTGGATAGACTTCAAAGTAAAAAATGTGTAGTAATATAACTATCCCAACTAAACCAATTTTCTACAGATATCATTCTGCCCAATTAATTATATGGATATGAGACTTTAATCCCCTGCCAATATAATATATATATATAAAATTCATTTAAGCATACTCTATAAAATTCTAAAAAATACAACAAGAACGTAAAAACACAAGAACGTAAAACCAATCAATACGTTCTTCAGCTTGCTGGATGTGATACTAGAGAATTTATTACTATAAATTCAATCTTCGTTGGATTAGGCACATATAATAAATTTCTTTAAAAATGTATTTTACAATAAACAGAAGCATAGTTTTCATAAGAGATGTGGCCGCTGTTTACGCTATACAATTTACCACAAGTCACTCTAAAGAAGTGTGATATCAATCACTTTCATTGCAAAGGTAATACTGAGTACAGAATACGACAGGAGAGCTACAATTCGATGCGATATTGAAGTCTTTCAGAAAGAAAAGTTTGCTGCAGAAGAAGTTAAAAGTCAGCCTCACAAACGATCGAATAAACAAATTAAGGAATGAACGCAAGATATATATGGATTGATTTTCATTTCATGGATTGGTTTATATAACCATTGGAGAATATTTGGGTTCTTTTTGTTGGGGTCTTTCTTTCTATCTTCTGAACTTAGAACGACCATACTCATGATTGGCCGCTAATGAATAATGATCTCTATTTTTCGTAAGTTTTGTTTAAAATATAGTTTGTTTCCTACACAATGTTAATTTTAAACCATAAGTACATATAATTAATTGGTTATATATAAATCACATTACTCAAATGAAAACATAAAATTGACTGATAAAATATCAGCTGACATTTTATTGGTTAATTTTCAGAATTGGCTAGTGGGATGTGATTTAAATGTTAATTTCATAAATATCAATTATTAATGAAAATATTCCTTAGGGATACAGGATAAATTTAACTATTACAATATAGTGTAAGTGCTTCATTTATTACTGCGTATAAAATTTTTAAAATAGAGTTGGGTAATGGTCGTAAAATATCGGAGATGAAAAATAATTTTTCCAACCTTTCTGGTGTATTTGATGTATGCAATTTTTCATCTTTAAAATAATATATCATTACCAATAATATAAATACTTATTTAAAATTATACACTTCCAGAAAAATACCATTATAACTGAGAGAAGTGATGATTAGAAATATCAATAACAAATCTATTTCATTTACTTCAGTTCTGCCATCTAGTGTAAGCACGAGTAATCAAAAGATGCTTGAGCTTGAGAAATCCCTATCCTGTGTTACCATATACATACCACTGGCCTGATTTTTAGTTCATGGTATCAATGATAAGTTTTGGATCTTGATCTAATGCACTGGATTTTTGAATCTAGTGCACTTTTCCTCCAGCAGGCATCATTTATCCCTATTTTAATCTATTAAGCTATCAGTCCAAAAATTCAAAAATATGTTTTGAATCTACGCCAACCTACTTGCACGAGTGGCGGAACTGGAGTAGGAGCAATAATTTGCTACTTAAAGATATGTGTAGGCAGAGGTGATGTGACATTTCATTGGTATAATATCAATAACAATAGAAATTACGGCGCAATAAAAAAGCTTGTATATTTTCACACACCAGTATATGTACAGTTCATATCTTCATTTTTTTTAAAAAATATAAAGTGAATATTATATATTGTATATGGTATTCTAATGAATAAATTTTACTTCTTATCAAATATGTAACACTAAGGTTATAAACCTATTCAAGAAACAAATAAGTCCAAATAATACATAATCACCATTCTTTATGCTTACACAAGCTGTTTACATAGAGATTAAACTCTCCATATCATAGTGCCACTCACTGCAAGCCAGAGTAACCAATGGATCCAAGAAAATTTGTGCATAAAATCCCTATCTAGTGCCTACTCATCTAATATCCCCAGACCAGTTTATAGCTTGTGGATTTCATCAGTAGGGAGCCTTGGATCTGAGAGCGCTGTACCTAGATCTTAGGATTTAATGTAACCCTCCAGAAGCCACCTTTTACCTTATTAGCTAACTGTAAAGCTTTGAGTTCAATTCAAGCTCATTAGCTTGTATAGTTTTATAGATCTGAACTCGGTTCAGCAGCCACACTTTTTGGAGTCTTCTTTAATAACCATAGTCACCAATCCAATCGAATAATCCAATAAAATTATGGTGACTGTGGTTATTAAAAAACTAAAGATACCCAAAAGTATGGATGCTGAGTTCAGATCTATACGACTATACAAGTTAATGGGCTTGAATTGAAAACACTTTTGTGCTTTCATTTTGGACTTAAAGCTTTATAGTTAAATAATAAGGTAAAGATGGCTGCTGGAGGGTTGCATTAGATTCTAAGATCTAGGTACAGTGCTCTCAGATCCAAGGCTCCTCACTGATGAAAGCCACAAGCTAGAAACTAATCTGGAGATATTAGATGAGTAGGCACTAGATAGGGATTTTATGCACAAACCTTGCATTCATTGATTACTCTGGCTTGCACTGAGTAGTGCTACTGTATGGAGAATTTAGCCTCTGGAAGAATACTAATATCTTACCAAAATAATTCACAGGCTAAGTTCTCAATGAATCATTTAACTGAACTTGTACATTACACCCATCTTTTGTTATATTAATGCCAATCTAGATTGGAATTAATACAAGTTCAGTTAAGGATTTCATTGGAAATCTAGCATCTTAGTAATGTCTTTGGATTTGTTTATTCCATGAAATAGGTGCATATATGGTAACATTAAAAACAAAATCTATACTAAAATGGCATTGAAATATTAGGATTTTAAAATACTTTTAGAAGATCATTTTTTAATAATGTTTATGAAAGATGTTTTACTTTCTCTAGGTAAATAATAATAATAAAAAAAACAAGTGTTAGCATTTTTGAAAAATTTAAAGGGGGGGGTATTTTTTTAAAATTTAATGATCAAGATAAAATTGCCTTTTTCACATGTGTGTGATCATGCATTTAGGTTGCTTGAGATAGAGTGTAGGATGAATCTACTGTAAAAATCCTGAGTTCAAATCCTTCTATTTATTTTACACATAGTAAATTCTTGACTCATTGCTTTTTAAGGGATCAAAGAAAATTAAAATGACAGAAAGGAAGTCCTTTAAAAATTATAGTTAAAAAACAATTTAATGATAATAAATACTATATAGATAAAAATCATATACAATGGCTAAATTATATATTAGTCATATATAAAAAGTCTTTTTCAGCACATGGTTTAGTACACTTTTCAAATGTTAATAATCTATTTTAATGTTATGTGATGTATTATGGTTTCTCCTTAAACGAAGTCAAGAATATCTCAGCAATTATGCCCAGATAAACTTTACCCATAATCTGCTCTATCCCATTTCCACAACATAATCTTTGTCAACTCTATAATCTTTATATCTAAATCCCCCTTACCTTTTCCCAAACCCAGCATAAAAACCAATAATTCACTTTCTATATAATCACTCTTTTCATATTTATTTTTCTACAACTTCATTATATGTACCCTTTCTGTGTCTGTTTTCAAACATTTACATTCAATTAACAAATGTCTAATATTTTCAATTTCTTCCTTACATAATTTACAAAATAAATCACCCATATTTTTCCATTTACATGTATATTCTTTTGTAGCTAAAGATCCTGTTCGAGCCTTAAACAATAAGCTACTTTCCTTACTATTATCATATATTAACTCACACCTAATATTCTGTTTATTTCTATATATATTTAAACTCTTTTTACTCTCCATACTATTTCTCCATCTCTCTAACACCCTAGTCTTTATTAATAAATTTATTCTTTTATCCCATTCCTTACTACTATAACACTCAATAATCCTCTTAACACAATCATCCCATCTTTTGTACAAATATACTGATATAAATTCTTTATCCAAATCTTTTGCATACCGCATTACCTTTCTCACCCATCTTGTTACCTGCCCTTTACTCATAACCCAATTAAATACTATTTTAGCTATTCTTTTACTATCCATAAACTGCAATCTACCAAACATTTTCATTTTACGTTTTGCATCTCACATATGAAAACTTGACCATCCCATTTCTCCTTAAATTGCCTCCCTTGCTGTCCATACTTCTGCATCCAATGCATGTCTTCCTACTTCCCTTTGAGCTCTTTCTAAGTATCTAATATCTTTTTACTAACATATAATACATCATTACCATATGTTAACCCTGCTACTGCAACTCCTTTCCATATAATTCTAGCTACATTATATTTATTATATGAAAACACTGTTAATTTCTTTATCAATCCCTTTCTTTTCTTTGCTTCATTTATCAATTTTTTCTCCCATTCATCCAAATAATTTTTCTGATTACTTAAAATAATTCCCAAATAACTATATCTATTCACCGCACTTAACTTAATATCTCCCAATAAAAACTCTACATCTTCTCTTTCCCCAGTATTAACCATCATTATATTTGATTTTTCTTCACTAAATTTAATCCCCATCTCTTTATCCACCCTTACACATGTCCTCAACATAACTTCCATATCTTCTCTTTTTTCTGACACAAAAATATATCATCTGCAAAAAAAAAACCTGACAAAATATATACTCCCTTACTACCTATTAACGGTATCTCTATCCCTCTTCCTAATCTTTCTATTGCTCTTTCCATTTCACTCAAATACAACACAAACAAAATAGGTGACATAGGGCTTTGTATTACTCAAACTACTTGGGAAAACTCTATTCTATGCCATTTTATTAAAACAGGATAATAACTTTACTTTTGCTCTATATCCTAAATTCATTACCATCTCTGCTGCCCATCCATCTAAACCTCTTGCCTTCCCACTTTTCAATTTCTTCTCTACCTCATTTAGTTCATTTTCTGAAAACCTAATATTCCCATTACTATATTCTTTCATATTTTCTAACACTATCATTCACATCTAACATCTTTTCTATATTCATTACATAACTATTTAACATTCTCTCTAAATCTTCTATAGAGCTACACTCTGTTCCATCATCATCTAGTAATACTAACTCTCTCTCCCCTACATTTCTCTTTTTAATATAATTCCAAAATTTTTTACTCCCATCTCTTCCACTTTTATTAATATCCTCCAACAATTTACTATTCAATTTCATTCTCACTCTATAAATATCTATTTTAGCCAACTTCTTCTTTTCTAAGTACTTTTCCCATTTAACATTAATATCTTTTTCACTTTCCTTATTCTTAATAGCACACTTATATTCTCTACATGCTTCTTTCATTTCTTTTACATATAACGCCATCTAGTGTTTCATAATAGAAATACTGATAACAAAATAAAACATTAATAAAAAAGAATAAAATCTTCATGTAGAGATCCAAAATAACTTCAAAAAATTGACTATATAACATAACAATACACAAAACAAATTATGTAAATTAAAAAAGATATTATTTAAATTAACCAAAAAAATATAAGATGTATATATAAAATGTAAATTATATGTTCATGTATATTTATATTCATATGTTTGTATTATGTTATAGTTCTGAAGAAGATTGCTGGGGCAATCGAAAATGTAAACTGTAAAAAAGGGTAGTAAATAAAGCATTGTGTAACAGTAGTAAAGTGAATGGACAATTTCGTATTATATGGTATATATCATATAACTTTATATATATTGTCATATAATTTTGTATTAGCTATTGTTATACGATTTTTATTATTCGTCATAATTTATATGAAAAAACAATATATTGAATTTCATTATTTCCATTTTTGATGAGATAAATTACAATTTACCCATTTAATTTCAATGCAATATGTTGTAACATTTATTACTGACCAAATTTACTATATCCTATCTAGTCTGATCAATGAAATATTCGATATTCAGGATTTCCCAAGTAGTAATAATTAATTCCCACATTTATGATGAATCATAATTAAAGTTTTAATATACATATGATAAATTTTATTACAGGGCTGGTAAATTTAAATTTTAATGCATTATAAATAATCTAATAAATTAATACAAAACCTAAATACATAGGTACACACAATCGTATATGATAAAGTTTATAATATTACATGTAGATATGTACACAACTAATTAAACTCTATAAATTTGTATAAATAATAATAAAGATCAGAATATTACCAGTATTAAATTCCCTAATTTTACAGATTACTTTCAGATCAAATATTACTTGAATTGGCCATATATCTCTGCTATTTTATCTTCAGGTATTGCCTAAAGATGAGAGAAAGTTCCTCTCTACAAGTTTTATTTGTAGGTTAATGGAAAATTTAATCCTAACATGAACTGGATTAGCTATATATTTAGAGTACTTTTTACTGATAGGATAATGTAAAAAGAGAGGATCTCTCTACATATTTTATATATTCCTGGGCTACCTTTTGTCTTCCTAGTAACACTCATGAAATAACTAACCAAAATTATTTTAAATTTAATTCTACTTACTATTAGTTTTTCTATGCTGGAGATTATCTTTAATTAAGATCTGAGTTTGTTATCTGATAGTTATAATAGGTTTTGAATTCTTTTCTAATTATAGAGATTTATGCTTTTTTTCTTTTAACAAATTATATCCTCTTAACTAAGTGAAGAAAAGCATACAAATTTATAATTTTTAAATGACCTATTTTCCATATATAGCAATAGCAATTACATACATTAAAAAAACCCAGAGTTAACGTTAATTATGGTGATTAGCTACAATTATTTGTTTAAAATAAATAAACTTATCTAAATATTAATTTATTGTAAAAAAAAAAAAACAGATTGACATTTATAAACAAGGCAAGACTCTCCATACAGTAGTGCCACCATGTGCCAACCAGGGTAAACAATTGTGCTATAAACAATTATATGCTATAGAGATGGTGATCATGTGATGCTTAATGATTTAGATTGACATTTATTTGTAGTGAACAAATTTTACACCTTAATTAATCTCTAAAAATGTAAACCATTTATATATAATACTTTATTTTAATAAAGGCAAATGTTGAAGACAAATCTTTTTTTAAACAAGTAGCACGATGATAAAAAGTTGGAAATACGGTTAATCACTTCTGATGTTTTAATATCTCTAAATTACCATAAAGAAATAAATAAGGGAAAATATTTTTTAAAATAAAACAATAAAAATGTTTAAAGCCATTCAAGCATACATATATATTGCAGTGAAATAATGATTTGTCGACAAGAGATTTAAAATGATGACAATTCCATAAAAATGGAACAATGTATTATTGTGGTCCTGATTTTGGGATTAAAGAA
This sequence comes from Epiperipatus broadwayi, assembly GCA_028023455.1. Classification (NCBI taxonomy): domain Eukaryota; kingdom Metazoa; phylum Onychophora; class Udeonychophora; order Euonychophora; family Peripatidae; genus Epiperipatus; species Epiperipatus broadwayi. The sequence continues at coordinate 5,743,409 of JAQFVV010000055.1, read as the reverse complement.
AACCCATGAATGCAGAAAAAGGTGCTTGTCTTATAGATAAAGACGCTGTTCGATGGCACCATCGGGCCATTAATTATAATCGTTTTGATGTGTTTTTTGTAATGCGAAAATAAAAACAAAAGAAAATCGTCTTTTTTAAATATTATTTCATTTTAAATATTATTTTTTATTAACGTATACAAATTAAATGATAATAATAAATGTAAAATAAAATAAACAAATTACAATTTCATTCGTGTTTTTTAGTTTGCTTTATTACAAAAATCAATTTTCTATTGGAGATTTTTTTACTGGGGTTACGGCTTTTTTTTTCTTGTTTAAAAACTCATAATCGGAATAAAAAGTAAAATTTCTTAGTCTTCCTTTTACATTTTATTTCTACAGAGAAACAGATATTATTGTATTATCACTATTTTTTACATTTTTAGTCTTTGTTTTACTTTTTTTTTTTTTTTTTACAGACAAACAGATATTACCGCTATTTTTTATTTCAAATAGAATGACAACAAAAAGTAAAAGTTGTTACGGTTAGGTTTAGGGTTAGTTTTAGGGTTAGTTTTACATTTTTGTTCTGTTGTTTGTAATGCTAAAATAAAAAATATCAAAATCGTATTTTTGTAAATATTTTTTTTTAGTAACATCTATAAAATAAATGATAACAATAAACATAAACTATATTCAACAAAGTATAACCGTAGTCAGAGAAAAGAAAGAAAGTAAAACTTTTTTAAACAACAACAAAAATGTCTTCTTTACGTATTAATCATGTTTATAATATATGCTTTTTATGAAATTTACAAAAAAACCGTGCATAATTGTACTTTTCTTACTGGATATTTTTGTGTTACCACTCTTTTTTACTTCAAAAATATACACACGGTAGAATCGTGTTTGTCTCGTGGAATGTTACGAACAGTACGTTACTTGATGCGTTACCTAATTCCAACTCACTTTACACATATATCTTGTCAACATTTTTCCAATTAAAACTTCAATACAGTACGGTGTAAAAAGTCTGATAATTATTACTTTACAAAATCTGAACATTTCAATACTTTAAAATAAAAAAAAATCCAATGAAAACAACATTTCCATCCAATTAAAAAAAAACACACCCTCTCACCAAGCTGTAACCATTTTATAAACTGTGCGAAATCGGAAAATGTATTTGCTGCGATGCGACATAGTGGCCTGCAATTTGTAGCACAACAAAAAAGTTGTATTATAGAAAATGCGGGTTCGAACATGTCGGCCACAGAAACAGCATTTTTATATGTTTTAGCGCAAAAAAGGCATCATAGAGTGGCATCTTTAGCTATAAGACTAGTACCCAGAAAAATAATACATGAGTATATGATAGTCTTAGGGTTTAATGTCAATAAATATAAATTTGTTTTAAAATTTATATATACTAAATAAAATGAAAATTTAACCATTATTTTCACTTGTCAGAAATATAAATTCATATCGAATAAATTTGTGATGAACAAAGAAAATCTTTGCATTTGAATTCTGTTAATTACAAGACTTTGTTCAACATGTTTAACTGCATTTGCATTGAACAAACACAACAAGTCACAATCATTATCAACTCACTGCAAGATAAACTCTTCATGTTTCTTCAATTTCTCCGATCCATGATTTCTCCATAAGAAAACTTCCTTAGCCATCCATCTCACATGCAGTCTTTAGCTACGCTTTTGTAATCTCTTGGTATTCAATTTTTGACTTCAGCTGTTTGTTGTCATTTTTCCCAGTCACGTCCAGCCCAACTCCATTCTATCTCTTAATTTTTTCAATGATATCTGTTTTCTCACTCATGCACTTTGCTTTCCATTCCTCCTTGATATTGCCAATATACGTCTCTCTCCATGCTCGTGTGTAAAGTTAAGTCTTCATTAAACTTTTACTAAGTTTTTCAAATATTTGTACTTCTTAAGGTCAATATTTATTTTCTCACTTTTTAAAAAGAGTCACCTGACTTTTTCAGCATTTAATTTAAGAGTTCCACTTTTTTACTTTCATCTGACAACTCCTGCACCATTTCTCAAAGCTTTGCAGCTTATTTGCCAAAGCAATCGTATCAGCGGCAAAATCTAGATGACTTAAGTAATCATTTATGTTTATTCCTTTAACTTCTCATTTTAATCCACAGAATACTTGCTACAATACTGCGATAAAGACTTGGATTAATAAAATCATTTGTGTTATCGATATTAATATTCTTCATCTTACCATGTGATCTAATCACTGCTATTGCATTTCGATAAATATTTTTTGGAATGACAATATCCAGGGGTAAGAGTGTTTCAATCGGTCATTGCAAAAGATTATGTTCACATCATGAGATGATCCTTGTCCTTTAGATAATAAACTGAATATACTGTTATTATTGGATTAGGAATAAACCCGCAGTTTTACCCCAATCTTTTTACATTCTTACCGAGAGCCTTTTCCATTTCAAAGAGGATCTTTTTTGAACAGTCAAAGCAATATCATCTGCATAAATGAATTTTCGGTTCTACCTAGAAACTTATTAATGAATACATTAAGTAACCAAATCCAGTAACAGACTGAACTAATATTTAGTATCTACTATGATTATATTAGTAAATAAAATCAAGTCTTACATCATGTGATTTAACTTAATAAGCTTGTATTACAGAATAAAATAATGGCCATGCTAATGGCTCAAATTAAGCTTTAGTGATAAATATTGCGAGAGAAGGCATTTAAAATGTCTATGTAGAATTATTCCCATCCCCAAATCGATTTCAAGCTATTGGCTTTCCTCAGTGAGGCACTAGGATATTCAGATACTAGATCTAATATACCAATTCAAGTTCAGCACTTATCTGATTCTTAACTATTAAGTAGAAATTCTCATTATTTTATTTTGTAATACAATCTTATCAAGTTAAGTCACATGATGTATGACTTGATTTCATTTACTATTATAGTTTTCTTTACAGCCTTAAGTGAAGTTATATTGCTAAGGCTATTAATATATGGTGTAACCGAAAATTATTCAGACCCATATAGCTATTTGAGTTAGATAGCTGGATTTGAAGACATATAGGTGTTTAAAATTTTCAGATTTTCTACTTAATAGTTAAGTATCAGATAAGTGTTGGGCTTGAGTTGGTATTTAAGATCTAGTGTCTGAATATCCTAGCACTTCACTGACAAGAACCAATAGCTCGAAACTGGTTTGGGGATGAGAATAATTCTAGATAGATTGTAAATGCTTTCTCTTGCAGCATTTATCGATAAAAATTGTTTAGAGCTATTAGCATGCTCATTATTTTATAATTATATTAGAGTCATTTGAAATATTTTTATTGTAATGTGTTTTGTCAAGTAAGCTGAGAATAAATTAAGAAAGATATCTCAATTTTTATTTCATTTTGAGAGCCTTTTTCAATGAGAATGTAGGCAGGTGGCTCTTCACTATTGGAAATTTCTGATTAATACGATTCTTTCATAAAGCTTATAAGGAGTGCGTGATATTAAGTGATAATTTTTTGTATCAGTGCTGGGTTTGAAGAACTGATTTATCTATCTGTATGCCTCATTAAACAACAACTTGGAACCCCTAAAATGATCCACAATTATATATATAAGTAAACTGTATGCTATGCAACCAGGTTGAAAATTGAATGAAGAATGGATACAACTATTAATTTCAAAATTTTAAAAATAATTTACTAAATTTCAGACTATTTAGCCTATACATAAATTAAAATAATAAACAAAATTCACCCTATAATTTCAAAACTAAATCATAAACCTTCCATAATTACAAAGTTTAAAGAAAAGTGATACCATTCTTTTTTGTTATATTTGATGGTACATAACTAAGTGGGAGGTAGTTATTTCCGTTTCAATTGCAGATATTAAAAAAAAGTTATTACTATATGTTAAAAGTAAGATTCGTGTATTATTGATGATTTCATATTATTTAGTCTATACATAAATTAAAACAATATACAAAGTTCACCCTATCAATTTCAAAACTATGACAAAAAGTAAGCTTATATTAATTATCACATGCTTACATAAACTGTTTTTCACAGAGGCAAAACTCTCCATACAGTAGCGTCACTCAGTGCAAGCCAGAGTAATCAATGGGTGCAAAAACTTCCCGAATCCATTGATTATTCTGGCTTGGACTGAATGGCACTACTGTATGGAGAGTTTGTAATATATAAACTATACAGCTTAATGGTACCATTTTCTCTTTCATTGTTTTTGATGCCTAACTTAGTGGGAAGTAGTTACTTCCATCACAATTACCGATACTTTTTTAAAAAAAATTATGACTATTTATTATTAAATTAATAAATCGTACAAATAATAAAAGTAATTTAAAGTACATACAAAATTACTTTTCGTAGCCGTGCATACACAAATCACTTATGTGATACAGCTTTGGATTGATTTAATACTTTGTTTAGCTCCTCTTCAAAAATATATACACACACAACATGGCATCATTTGTATATGCACACAGTTTAAGGATATTTATCCAAAATTAAAATTGTTTAATATTTCATAAAATATATACATATATGTAGATTCATTGAAAGTAGTCAACATTTAGACAATACCAATATCAAACAACAATCTCAATCTGTTGTCAAGGCAACCACCTAATAATAAATGTGGAAATTCACCCCTTTATTTAAGCACTAAAATAATAATGAAAATTTTACAAATCAATTAAACATTACATGATGATCACCATTCTTTATGCTTACACAAGCTGTTTAACACAGAGGCAAAACTCTCCATACAAAAGTGCCACTTAGTGAAAGTCAGAGTAATCAATGAATGCAGGAAGGTTTATGCATAAAATCTCTATCTAGTGCCTACTCATCCAATATCCCCAGACTAGTTTCTAGCTTGTAGCCTTTATCAGTGAGGAGACTTGGATCTTGGTATAGTGATCTCAGATACAAGGCTCCTCATTGATGAAAGCTACAAGCTAGAAACTAGTTTGGGGATATTAGATAAGTAGGCACTAGTTAGGGATTTTATGCACAAACCTTCCTGCATCCATTGATTACTCTGGCTTGCACTGAGTGGCACTACTGTATGGAGAGTTTTGCCTCTGTGTTAAATTAATTAAAATATTGGTAATTAAATACTAGTTTTGGAAATATTTAAATTAATTAGAGTATAATGGAAATTAAGACTTTGTCCATTTTACTGTTCAGTAACTTTTTGTACTACATTTAGTATTTCCATTCTTTATTCTTTCTTACAGTTAAATTTTAATATGACTTATAAAGGAACTCAAAACAACTATTCCTTTTGCTGCTTGATCTTTTTAGTTAGAAAGTCTCTCTTTCAATTCTTGGGTTTTTCCACAGATCATTGTTTTATATTAATCTGGAATTGGTTTTCTTTTTTTCTACAACTCTTCAGCTGTTAGTCAGACACATTGCATAAGACAGACAAGCTGTAAACTTTTATGACAATATATCTACTCTTCTCCAGTGACTACATTTCCAGACAATAATAATGACTCAACTAAAGTTGTATCATATCTCACCTTGCCTTTAAATAGCGGACTTCCAGATTTAATCTTATTTAGATCATATTGAACATTCATCACTTTGAACTAATGTGTATACAAATTGATAACATGTCGATGGCAAGAACAAACCAATGTTCATTGAATTTGAATGTTTCATTAAGGATGGGATCTGACAATAAATAACCAAGCCTTTAGGTAGGGTCAGAAAACTACTATCATAAAGCTGAAAGACAGAATCGACATTTTGCAGAGAATAGCAATTAAGTTAATTAGTTGATACAGTGAGGCAAGTTCACATTCAGGACTGAAAACTGCTAGAATCAAATGCAGACACAAAGTAAGTTGTAAAGCACAGCTGGAAGTGTCACCACACCTCGATAAACACAAGTTGGCAATTAGCAAAACATCTTATAATCCAAACCAGTGATGAATAAACTCCTCATGGCTGTAATTCAAAAACAATAAAAATAAATTACAATTTCTCAATGTTGGTTCATTGCTAAATTCCTTTTCTTGAAGAGACTTTTGGTACTTCTTTGTGAATCTTATATCTGACAATTTCACTTTCAATTAGTTCAATTGCAGCTGCAACTAGAGCGAATTAAAAAAGAAATGAATTAACGGGTATTAATTTTTCATATCTTATATATGCTTTTGACATTCCATATTAGAATGTGTAATTCCTGTATTGAAAAATAAGCCAGATGTTGCTGAAAAATACATAGGCTTATTTACTGAATATAGATGACATACTTGACTGCCAATCAGTCTCTAGTTAATGACTCATTTGGCTAATAAATTGATTGTAAAAGAAAACAAAATCTCTTTTCTATTTTTGAATAAAATTTTTAGTTCAATAAAAACTGAAGTTTAAATTTAAAAACATTAATTTAACTTTGCAGAAAAATAATCATTACAGCAAAATATATGAATTATTTACTTTATAAACTAAAATTCATTTCAAAATTCTCAATTTGGAATTTATATATAAATTTCATTAATGTTCAATTATGTGAACAGTAGTTATAACTTTTATAAATGATAAAGTTTCATGGCTGACAATTTTAGCTAACTACAAATACAATGCGGCAAATTCCTTTTACATTAAATACTAATCTTAATTAATACTGCCTTAAATTTTTGTAATCTTTACTTAATGTTACCTTTAAGTTACCGAAAGTTGGATTTAAATCTTTAAAACTGTTCAAGTAATTCAGAATTTCAAAAAAATATAAAGGAAGTAAGATGCACATATATGGGGTTCTTTTTCATGTATGAGCACACATTTCCCTTCAAATATTACATAAATATCAACACCACAAATTTAATTTTACAATAAGCTGGTTTTATAACTCAAGTTACTTTACAAATCAACAATAATTTATCCTCCCATACATTTTGTACACTCTCATTTATTAGCAGAACATATAAAGCTTTGTTATATATATGTAAGTAAACAATTCTAGCATTAAAGTCTCCCATAACAATTTTAAAATGTTGTTTACTCTGATCAAAAGCCTTTTGTACATCCATATAAAAATCTTCTACTACTTCATCACTATGAGATCTTGTTGGGGCATAAACCTGAATTATCTGTATTTGGTATCTGCTATTAAGTTGTATAACTAATCTTGCAACTCTGTCCGATACACCATCAATCTCCACAATATTGTTCTTCCACTTTTTATTTATAATGAATCCTACTCCACTTGTATTTCCAATATGTGTGCCTTTGTAAAAGAGTATATGTCCACTTTTTAAATCAATTGTTTCTTCACCTTTTCTTCTAACTTCACAAAGTCCAATAATGTCCCATTTAATAAAGAATTAAAAGAAGAATTGTCTTATATTAAATGGGACATTATTGGACTTTGTGAAGTTAGAAGAAAAGGTGAAGAAACAATTGATTTAAAAAGTGGACATATACTCTATTACAAAGGCACACATATTGGAAATACAAGTGGAGTAGGATTCATTATAAATAAAAAGTGGAAGAACAATATTGTGGAGATTGATGGTGTATCAGACAGAGTTGCAAGATTAGTTATACAACTTAATAGCAGATACCAAATGCAGATAATTCAGGTTTATGCCCCAAGTTCTCATAGTGATGAAGTAGTAGAAGATTTTTATATGGATGTCCCAAAAGGCTTTTGATCAGAGTAAACAACATTTTGAAATTGTTATGGGCGACTTTAATGCTAGAATTGGTAGACAAATGAAAGATGAAATTGCTGTAGGTAATTTTGGTTATGGTAATAGAAATGAGAGAGGACATAGACTTGTGGAGTTTGCAGAAAAAGAAAAACTTTATATTATGAATTCATTTTTTGAGAAAAATGTTAAAAGGAAATGGACATGGAAGCATCCAAATGAAGGTACAGTAGAATTGGATTATATTTTGACTAACAGGAAATACATATTTCAAGATTGTAATGTTCTTAATAAATTTAACACAGGAAGTGATCATCGATTGGTAAGGTGTAAGTTACGTGTTAATGTAAAACTAGAGAGACAAAAATTATTGAGAAAAACAATATTTACAGTTGATATTCCTAATCTTCAGAAACATTCTAATGAATTTAAATTAGAACTTACAAATAGGTTTCAAGTGTTAGGAGATTTTGAACATGATTCAGATTTGAATGAAATTAATATGAAAATAACTGATACACTTTTAAAAACTGCAACAAAGATAGCTGGTAGAAAAAAGCAGCAATTGACTAATAAAATTTCTACTGAGACTAGAGAATTTATGAAGAAATGAAGGAATATGAAGATATACAAAAATGATGTATTAAAAAGAATTGAATATCTCGAATTTTGTAAAATGGTACAGAAAAAAGTTGAAAATGACATAAGAAAGTATAACTGTGAAATAGCAAGGAATGCTGTAGAAGAAAATAAAAGTCTCAAGAATGTTCAACAACATTTTGGTATTGGTAGGAAATTTATATCTGCAATAAGAAAAAAAGATGGAATTATTACTAAAAAGAGAGATGACATCATGAAATTGGTAGAAGATTTTTATCAAGAATTATATAGTAATAAAGAACAAGTATATCCTATATCTATTACATCTTCTGAATTGCCCAGAATTTTAAATGAAGAAATGAGACATGCAATGAAATGTATGAAGAAAGGAAAGGCTCCAGGAAATGATGGAATTATAATTGACATATTAAAAGAAGAAGGTGAAGAAATAGAAACAATTTTAGCAAAGTTATATACCAAATGTCTAAATGATAAAGATGTACCAGAAGATTGGAAGAATGCAGTAATAATATTAATATTTAAAAAAAGGTGATAAAGAAGATATTAGAAATTACTGACCTATCAGCCTTTTATCAGTTTTATATAAAAATTTTACCAAGATAATTACAACTCGTCTACAGAGAACTTTGGATTTCCACCAACCAAGAGAACAAGCTGGATTTAAAAGTGGTTTTAGTACAATAGATCATATCCAGGTATTGAGAGAAGTCATAGAAAGGACAAATGAATATGAGTTGTCATTATGTTTTGGATTTGTAGATTATGAAAAGGCATTCGATTCTATACACATTTCTTCAGTGATTAAAGCATTGGATCATCAAGGTATAGATCCAGGATATTGTCATATTTTAAAGAATATTTATAAAAATGCAACAGCAACAATTAGATTACATAATGATACCGGAAAAATCAACATTGAGAAAAATGTAAGGCAAGGTGACTCCATATCTCCAAAACTTTTTACAGCAGTGCTGCAAGAAGTATTTTGTGGATTAAAATGGGAAACTAAAGGAATGAAAGTAAATGGAGAGTATTTAAGTCATTTAGATTTTGCAGATGACGTAGTTGTTTTTGCAAATAATGCTTCAGAGCTGCAGGAAATGTTGCAGGAGTTAGCAGATGAAAGTAGAAAAGTATGACTAAAGATAAATGTTAAAAAGACTAAAGTAATGTTTAATCGATTTGCTCAAAATATGAAAATAAAGATTGATTACGAAGAATTAGAAGAAGTTAACAGTTACAAATACATAGGTCAGATTATTAATACAGATGGAAACATAATGGAGGAAATTAATCACAGAATTAAACTTGGTTGGAGTGCTTTTGGTAGAAATAACTTGATACTAAAAGGAAATATGCCTATGTGTTTGAAAAGAATGATTTTTAACAAATGTGTTTTACCAGTTCTTACTTATGGATCTGAGACTTGGACACTTAATAGAAGAGCAATATAGAGACTATAGACCACTCAAAGGAGTATGGAGAGATGCATGTTGTAACAGTCAAAACACGTGTATCTCGTTAACATAGTGCAGAATTCGACCACCACACAGAACAGCAGCACCATCGAGTAGCGAAGCCACCCATGGTACCGAGTTCGAACATAGTTTATCGGTTCCACACTACAATCTACGGAACAACGCCTCTGATGCGACATAAGTAAACACTTCTTTAGGCACGGTGGTCAGGGAGATGCAAGAGATTCATGGTTTTGTTTCCGAGTTGGCCAACAATCAAACGAATATTAATTCACATATATAATCGAGGAAATATATATAATGGGAATCGAATAAATGAAAACTTAACTACAGACGTACAGTTAAAATTATTTATTTACGTATTTAATAAAAAAAACATTATTAATGTTATTAATCATATTTTATATTCAGAGTTTCAGTAGCTAATTGGCAATTTTACTATATATAAAAATACATTTATTTATAAAGAGCATTCATTTATATGAAGGCGTAATCTAGATACCTAAGGTTCCCGAGTGAGTATTTCTAATGCGTACTGTAGGGGATTTATACTTTGCAATGCAAGATTCATCCGTGGCGGCGGACATACATTTATTTAATAAAAATATTTATTTGATGACTAAGGGCGAACATTTATCTGAGAGTGGATGACGAAGATAATGCCGAGGCGGAGTAATATAGAGAATGATAAACTAAATAAAGGAACACGTGGTACGCTTTAGAAGGGCGATATAAAATGGCAGCACTGAAACTGCAATGCCGTGAATAAGTTTATAAGGGCTTCGGGTTGGTCTCTGCCTCGACCCGAAGAGGTAAGGTGTCACATGAGCATAACCAGGGACAAGCGGTCCGTGTCGCAATTTGCCAGCTGGCTGCGTGATGGTCATCAAGCCCTACGGGAACATTATCATGTCCACTTGTGTAGGACGACTGGGGTTAATTCAACCCTATAGAATCCGGAGTATTCACGGCGTGGAATGAGCCATCGTGGCTTCAAAACGTAACACATGTATAAGATCTAAAAGATTATGGTAATATTTAACTAGATTTCAAACTCGGCCCCCCCATTATCAACGTTGACTGAAAGAAAATTGGTGACTCTCAAATAAATGAAATTTCCGTAATTATTCATTAAAATTTAATAATAAAAAATATCTAAAAAGGGGACTTATTACAGCGAGCATGCCAGCTATTACGAAGTAGTAGACCCTGCATTACAATAACTGATTCTTTGAATGCGTGTCGATTTATATGAAATTTAAGTTATTTATAAAGCAAATATTAATGACAATTCGACACGCATTCACTGTTCAAGCGATTATGGATTTAGCTTTAAAACTAAGACAATTATGAGAAAGTAATAGTTCAATGATAATTATAAATAAAGTGGAGATTTGAGAAATACACACCTAAGAAGGATAGAGGGAGGTAAGCTAGATTATGCGAGAAATTTACAGATTACATTAATTCTCAAATTTTAGTTTCACAAAATTACAATTTTAACATTTAGAAGTTAGACAAATAGTAGGAGATGAGCTATAGCTTATTTTACTAGAGTACTCTATAATTTGGAATACACACACAGGTACCTGTTTTATAAGATGTTTTCGTCCATTTGTTTAATAGTAGATTGTTCGTGATTAGCAGTTTTCTTTCTTGTCTTTGGTTTTTTTATTGATTTTAACAGCAGCGGCTTTCTTGTTTATTTCAGGCAGCAGATCATTATGGTGTTTTTACGATGGGCAAGGTGAAGTTCGGCATATGGTGGGCCATCTCCCGATGGAGAATAATCTCGGTGCTTACTCGGTCATACCTTGGCAATATCAATTTATTTTAAGATATTTTAGACTCTCCACTCGAGAGCAAAGCTAAAATTCAAGTGCAAGTCTCCAGCAAGTCCAAGATGGCCTCCTTTTTTTATCTTGATCTTTTAATTTTTCTGTTGAGATATTTTTAGGTTTTATTTATCTTGCCCTCAGGATAATCAATGCTTTTGCTGGTTTTAATTAGAAAGAAATCTGCTGTGCTATTGTTTGTTTTTTTTTTTTTTTTTTTACATTCGTTAATTACATTTTTTTGGAATTTTCCTATAATTAATTTATTATCTATCACTGACCGATGCTTTTAAATTTTCAAAGACAAAAGGGAATAAAATTATTTTAACTTTAATTAATTATTGCATCAGATTTTGTTAGAATTATTATTTAACGAAATTTAAACTAAGCAATAAATACGAACTTTATAAATTCAAAATAAATGATTAATATTACACAAGATTTATTTAGCTAAAGAAATCTAAATTATATTACTTTATCCGTATTTATTGCCTTTAATTTGAGATCGAAATGTGTGCGTGTTTATGTTGAATTCTACATATATTTATACATTTTTAATATTGTTACACACACAACTCGATACCAAAAGTTTAAATTTGGGTGGGATAGACCGGTCAGTGAGAGATGACAGAAAAAGGTGAAACTTAAGATTCGAATACGAATCTTACTGTTTCAATGTTGGGAGTAACAAGAAGAGATCGAAAACGCAATGTATGGGTAAGACAACAAACAGGTGTTACTGACCTTATTGAAAAAATTAAAAGATTGAAATGGAGTTGGGCTGGACATATTGCTAGAAGAAATGATAATAGATGGACAATTGAAATTTTAAACTGGATTCCAAGAGATTGTAAAAGACCCAGAAAGAGACCACATGTGAGATGGATGGATGAAATAAGAAAATGTGCAGGGGTGTTGTGGAAAAGAGAAGCTAAAGATCGGAGAAGATGGATTAAACTTGGAGAGACCTTCATCCTGCAGTGGATTGATAATGGTTGATGATGATGATGAAACAAAATTTAATTACAGATAAATAAATTTGAAATACAATACTTTAAATAATAAAAAAAAGACAATAAATGGCAATTTAATACAAGTGATCAAAATTTTTAATAGAAAAAAAAATTGCATTCTTCATAATTTTATTGCCTGTTATTTATATTCTATTTTCATTAACTGCAACCTCTCCAGTCATGTGACCTAAACAATCTCGATGCAGTGCTCAGTCTAGACATGCACTCTGAAATAAAGGTATTTAAACCTGAAAAAATTCAAAAAGTAACATACTGACTTTTATGAGCATCTGATATCACTTATTACCATATTTTCTGGCATATAGGACATACTTTTTCCCCTCAAAATATTGCTTAAAACATGGGATGTGTCTTATGCAATGGTAATCAAAATTATAAGTTGAAATTTAGTGTAAAACTTCTGATTTATTATATATATATATATAAAGGCGTGTTTGTGCATATTCATCCTAAGCTGAATGGATGAAGGGAGAATGATATTGTGGATAGACAGTGTATTCTAGGCATCTTGGTAGACTGTTAAAAAAACCTGCTTTGCTAATATGAAATCAGTTTCGGAGTCACAGAACAGAAGTTGTGAAAAACAAAAACAATCAATTGAAAACTCAATTAGCTGTAGTTCCAGATGATCTAATAAGCCAGCTTCAATCTTTAGATGTTTGCATTAATAAATCGTTTAAAGGATTCATGAAGGAGAAATGGGACAGTTGGATGCAGTCTAGATAATATGAAGTGACACCAATCAGGAAGAAGGAAGAAGTTTAGCATTTCCCAGATTTGGGGTTGGATCAAATCTTCACGGCGATGCTGTGAAACATGAGACAGTTGTAAAGTCATTTAAGAAATATGCCATTAGTAATTCACTTGATCGTACAGATGATGACTGTTATATGAAGACTCCGTTTCTGAAGAAGAGGCTTCAAGTGATTCTTCATTTAGCTCTGGAGATGAATTTCTGGTTTTGGAGGATGAATATTAAAAGTGTTAAAACAGGCAAAACTCACTATACGTATTGCCACACACAGCAAGCTAGAGTAATCAATGGATGCCAGAAGGCTTGTGCATAAAATCCTCATCTAGTGCCTACTCATCCAATATCCCCAGACTAGTTTCTGGCTTGTGGCCTTCATCAGTGAGGAGCCTTAGTATTTACCTGTTACATTTTTTGTAGACATAAGTAACTATAAAATTAGTATAGTAAATCATTATGGAAATTCATGAAAAAATGTAGAAAATTATTATTTTTTCTTGAAAATGTATATAAAAAAGGAGGTGCGCCTTATAAGCCGCTGTATCCCATATGCCGGCAAACATGGTAATTTTCAAGATAAAGCAATTGCGCAAAATATTGATCTGAAGATAATTCTAAGTGGATTGTACCTATAGCGAGTTCTCATAGTACGAACTATTAAAATTCTAAATTAAATAATTAAATTTTTTGAAGCTAAGTCAAAGAAACTTCCCCATTGTAAACCTACAACAATTCAAAATACTACATAGGGGTTCCTAGAGAACAAGAATACAGTTTGATCTAACATTTATAAAAAAAAAAATTCTTTATTCAAATTTATTTTCAATTCTACACCGTTATGTTTTTATAATTTTGAATTAAATTTAAAATATTTTTTTTCCTCTTATAAATATTAAATAATTAAATTTTTTAAAGTTGGATAAAGAAACTTTGCTATTTGTAACATCTCTCTCCAAAATATACCTTTCACTGCATGGAAAGGTAACCATATTAAACAAAGTCCTTTTTTCTAAAATCAACTATTACTTACCAATTGATAAATTAACAAAAAAAATTTGAAAACAAACTTAACTCAATGTGCTCTAAAATTTTTTGGGGTGGCAAGACAGTCGCCATTAGCATTGGAGGGATGCGCCATCCATCTAGGCTCAACGGATTGTCCCTCCATGCAGTCTCAACTTTCACCCTGCAAAAAATTCATAATTTCATCCACAAACTCTCATTAACTTTCGACAATCTAGAATTTGCTCCAACAATCTCCCCCACAGATTGATCGCCACCCCATAAACAGGACTGGATCCTATCCCTCTCAGCCTACTACTCCAACCTAACTAAAAGAAATCCACCCTCATACAATTCAAAAATAACTTATTGGGAAGCCTATAGCCTACAACACCCACACAGCCAAGTACAGGATTGCAGGCTTAAAATAACAAATAAAAAAATCATCTCCCAATTTAGGTTCTGGAGCCTGGAAGCCAAATATCTTGACTTTGTGATAAAGTTAAATCTTAACGCACTTCCCACTAGATCGTTTCTAGTATACAGAAGAAGCCATGGCAACCTGGATCCCCAATGTCAGCTCTGTCAGCGAGAGGAGGAAACAATTGACCATATCATTAACATATGCCCTAAGTACAACTGCATCAGACAGTTAATTCACTCTAACTCTAAAATAAACTACAACATGATCACCTCTATTCAAAGATGCCTAGGCACAAAAACATATGCTTGGATCCGACTGGCCATTTTCCTCACATTCTCATTATGGCTGGTACGCTGTCAACTAGTCATTGAAGATTCAAGTCGAAACCCAGCTCTCACCTTCATTGACACCATTACCAAAATAAAGAAAAGAGATCAAATGCTTGCCTCCAACAGCACCTTTGATGACACTTGGAAACTCTTTGAGATTCCAATACTGCAGCAATAGTATAAGTGACGACTCAACCACATGTAACAACACAATAGCCCTAAATGACTACAAGATATAAATCATAGCATATGCACAACCTGTGCTATATTAGGCAAACATCACCCACAAAAAGAGAACTTTATAAACATTGAGATGGTCCCAACTGTGGCACATGAACAACCTAAATGTCTCACAGATCAAAGTTCCAATATAAACTTTAGTTCCAATACAAACTATTACACTTGATTGTAACTTGTAAATCATATTAAATTTGTTAAATAAATTTCTTTTTAGAAAAAAAAAAACAACTATTCCTCAGAGGGCCCCTAGACTTACTTTTAAATCTACCATTATAAATTTAAAGATTCATATCTTGTGAATTACTTTTATATACTGAAGCGATATATATGCACTTCACATATATAATTTATAAATTCATTAGGAAATTTAAAGATTTTACATTTTTATTAGATAAAAAGTATATATATAATTATATGCATGGTGAAATATATTAGGCCTCATTAATTCTAAATCAATTCAACGTAATTTAAACAAAATATTTTATTAATTACAAAGTATAAAGTTATTTTATAATTAGGTGAATGGAAATGACATTATTTTTATACAAGTAATTAATTTCTAGATCACCAGATCAGCTAATTAGGAGATTGATATCTTATGTTGTCTGGTCAAAACATTATCTTTTATTTTGTTATAATTCCTATTCAAAGCTAATTTTTGTAGTCTGTAATTGGTTAGTAAGCCACGACCACAGCGAGTTTAGAACTAATTTACAACCAATGAATGGATCTATGAAATTGAACCATGCTGAAAACTGATAAGGCAGTTCAGTGAACTAACTAGAAGTCTCTCAGAAGACAGATTATTATGCTTTGATTCTTTATCACTATTCATTCATTATCCTTTCTTAACTGTCAGAAGCAATATTAAAATATTAGGAGTATAAAAGCCTGCAGTTTATTCCACTCTAGCTATGCTGGCAGAGTGCGAGCTTAAATCTATCGTGAAGTAACGAAGTTGCTATAAGGTATTGAACAACCATTACATTGATCGTTGTGTCCAAGTTATATGATAATTGTATGTCACATAAGTTTAAAGTGACCTATAGCTTTGGGGATGAAACTAGCCATCATTCAGCGAGAAACATCATCAGATGCTGCCCATTGAAAAAAACAGAAACACGTATTAATGAAGACAATTGCAATCATCAAGAATAATCTCATAAAAGCTTCACAGAACTCCAGATATAGCTGATATACTTACTGTTCCACAAAAAGTCTTTGGGTACCTGAATTTAGAACATGAACTATTAAAGCTGAAAAGCGTAACTTGTATGTACTTTAATTATATACTATTATGACTTTATCTCACTAACGTTAGATATTTAATCTTCTACATATCTATATTTCATTTCCACTGAAAATTTTGTATAGATTATTACGATTAATTTACGTACAAATATATATGTTTAGCGAACAAAATAGTGATGGATTGCCTAATTTTATCAAATGTGCCACTGTTCAGACGGTGTAATATAAAAAGGAAATATTGATAATAAAACCACTAGCCAATTGTTTCAAACTCTCGCCATTCACTAAGTTTCTTTAGTACTATTTTAAACAAGAGTTAATAATGATCATTTTCGCTAGCCTGCAATGTACTGAGAGTTAGAATAATAATTCAACTATTAATGTAAATAATGCCGATTAATGGTCTCTGGATAGAATAAAAGGCTGCATAGACAGATCAAATAATTTCAAAGTTATAAAAGTTCACAGTTTTAAGCAAAATACCCTTACAGGTTTTGGATAGGCATTTGTGTGTATTAAATTTTCTTGAGCTAATAAACTATTATTTCCGGCTGTTTTGTATGTATAAAGTTTTTATTATCCAGAAACAAGTCTGATGCAGATGCTTTTACTGCCACTCGCACTTGACCAATTAGTTTGAGCAGTATTTATTCGTAGATGCATATTCTTACCATATATTATATGTTTTGTACACTCTTTGATTGCTCGAAAATAAATGTAATGCAGATGTTGTTTCTGCCGCTTACATTTATTGTATTATTATTGTTATTTACCAGGTAGATACCCATTCTTACTATTTAGTTCATAAGTTTCAGTCACTAATACCAGGTTAGATACATGATTCATAGCCAGGAAATTTGTAATAATTAATTGATTAGTATTCAAACAGACGTTAAAGAGCATCTGGCTCATATGATATTTTGTTTCTCTTATTTGAGTCACTTAGTATTAGTTGGAAATATATTAGTGACATTATAGTACTATAACATCTGGTGTCCATTGACTATATGGAAATATATGAGTGACATTATAATACTATAATATCTGGTGTCTATTGACTATTCAGTCTTACAGTAGATGCCGTTTGAGTAGTGTGAAGAAAATTTCTCTTGGATGCATATGAGTGACATTATAGCACTATAGCATATGGTGTTCATTAATTACTCAATCTTACAGTAGATGCCTCTTCAGTAGGATAAAGAGAGCTGTTCTTGTAACCATACAAGTGATCATAAGATAGTTTATGATGTTGGCAAAAACAATGCTGTATCAAATCTCACAGTACTCGATTGGTTTAATTAGTATTTTAGGCGAGAAAACTAGACATTGTGTAGAATAACTACAAAAAATATTTGTATAAATTAAAAATCAGCAAACAATGTATACAATCTAAAAAAAGATATCAAAATAAGAATGTCTTAATACGTACAACACAAGGGTAATATTATTCAGTTATTCTGGACTGCATATCGGATATTAGTCATGCTGAAACAACGACAATAATTATATACTTTGCAAGTCTGGATTTGAGATTAACATAGAACATTCTGCTAAACAAGACTACAAGTGTTTCTTTAAAACAAAATCTTTGCATAAAGTTTGGTTAAATGAGATTGCCAATTTCAAATCAGTGAAGCAAATAGGAATAACATGAAAAGCAAGAAAAAAAAATAGCGATGTACTAAAGAGAATGTTGGTATAGCTTTTTTAGTAACCAGCAATGCACTTTCATCAACCATGGTACACAACAGAATTGTCTTAGAAACAATTTCTTCAGCTTATCTACAATCATTTCTCTTCGTCAATTCAGCATTGGAAAATTTTAACTAATCGTTTATCAGGATTAGGCATTAATATTAAGACACTGAGTGCAATGATATAGAGTTGGATCTGTTTTGAAACTACTCAGATATCTTACATATATAATTATTTCAGAAATAATCTTGAAACATTATATATATATATATTCAGCTCTTAATAATAATCAACCTTTAAGATATCAACAATCTCAACCTGTAGTCAAGGCAACCTCTTTAACAATAAAAGTGGAACCACCCTTATCTATGGTTTGATATATTTATATAGACACTAAAGATTGCAACTTGTCCATAGATAAAAATGGTACCAACTTTATTGTTAAGGTTGCCTTGACTACAGGTTGAGATTGTTGATAGCTTAAGAGTTGATTATTATCATCTACATTTATAAACCTATTAAAGCTTTGAGTAATTGGCTTTATCGACTTAGTAAATATTTATCTTTGTATATATTTTATAATACATATTTTCATAATTTGAACTGTTGTTGACAAAATTTTAAAATGAGAAAAATCTCAGATTTGTCAATTAATAATATCAATCAATTTAAAATACTTAGAAATAAAGTGTTTCAGACATTCCTTTCTATATAGAAATGAGGTAAGATAGATGGTATCATTCTTTTATGGCTAGCAGGCATTTCAATTACCAGAGCTAAGATTTGTATCGGGATAAGCTCAAAACATTACATATATATTTGGCACTGCATATGTTTTATATTATATAACCCTTTAATAAGAATTTTTGGTAATCCAACCTAAATAGTTCTTCTGGTCATACATCACATATTCCAGTTTCATTCGAATGTGCATCATGAATTAAAGCTCTACATTCAGGCTGACGCAATATGTCAAGTTTTGTGGGATCCCAATATATTTTTAGAAGTTAATTTTATAAGGGAGAAAATACGAATAAAAAAGTTAAACCAATTGCAAATGCCCAAGAATGACGTTATAAATATGATAAGGGTTTGATAAACGCTATTAGATTGCAAACAACTGGATAACTAACAAATTTTGATAAAAGGGGGGGGGGTATAAATCACAATGACTTATTTGAGTACGAGATCTAAGATAAGGCAGCACAAGACCCAAATTAAAAACTCAAAATAGTTCTTTCCATGGCTAAATTGCATCTTGCGAGCCACATTACAGCACAGCTCCCTGGGTACTCCAATGTAACTCATGAAACTTTTGAAATAAAATCACGATATAATATATATTAGCACGATGTATTTACATTTTATTTTGAAACCATATGTTTTATTTTTTTGTCGTGGCAATTTTATAATGATTAATTTCCGAATTTGTCTTCAACTTCGATGGTTTTATCATTAGCTTCCTGGAAATATGATATGTTGTTCAAACTTACTAGTTGTTTTCATCCGAACTTTGTCGAGTGATGTAATTATGCATTGTATAGTTTTAATTCAAATATAGTCGATCGTGTTCTTCTACTTTGGCTTTTGAACATCAACAGTAATACAAGTAATTATTTTTTTTATATTTAGAAAAATAAAGAATTATCGCCATTGAAACACAGGTACGAGCAGGAAATTCATACCATAAACCAGGGGTCCCCAACCTTTTTGCACTTAAGAGCACATTCTATAATACTGGCCAGGTGGCGGGCACCATTTATTTTTTCAACCAGGTGGCGGGCATCATTTATTTTTTCAATGTAAATTTATAGTTGGATATTGTACACATAATGTACAAAAAAATATTTATTTCAAAAATAAAATTTTAACATATAATTAACATTTATATTTTTACGCTGTAAAAGTATAGTATGCTCTACAATTTGATTACAATATAATACAATAATTTATAAGAAATTTTAAAAATTAAATTTATTTATATCAGATAAATAATTTTTTATCGTGTTTGGATAGTGGCGGGCACACGTAAAATGGTCTGCGGGCGCCATGGTGCCCGCGGGCATAGGGTTGGGGACCCCTGCCATAAACTATGTATTCTCATTTAAAAGATGCTTGTAAGCCATTGTAAGCCGATTTCAATTTTTGAGACATATTCTTGTGAATCCTTATATTAAACAATGAAATTTATAAAATCAAAACATCGAGCACAACTATAAATAAAAGCCTTGTGAAATTATTGCATACTTTGTTTACAAATTACATGCCAAATTTTAACGATCTTGCTAATCAGATGCAATCATATTCAAATAATAAATAACTTTTTATTGATTTTGTTTTCACTTATTTTGTTCTCTTGATTTTTTTTTATATGTCAAATATTTGCTTCTGTCGAATACTTAAAAAATTTGATTGCGACTTTTGAATATATCTTATTTTAATATGAGACTCTTACAGATATGAAGTTTGATCACTTCTGTTCTACACAGACTTGAAAATTTAAGAAAGATTCTAACAATTACAACACTATAATTTCCAATAAGACATGTGTGGTAAAGTGTGAAAGAACAGCAGACTCCGAAAGTCAAGATCCACTACTCCATCCCTGATACTCAAATGTCATACCAACTCCCTAGCAATAAACCATTTGGTTAGTGTTATTATTCCCTATTTTGATTTCTGAAAATATTGACAAAATCTATGAAGGTATATTTATGATTGCAAAAATTTTGGAAAAAAAAAAAAATTTCAACAGAAACGGAAAGAAAGGTAATGATGCAAAAAATCTGTACTGTAATCTTACAATAGTTGAAAGACTTCCAAAAGTCATGCCACTAAAAAGGATTATTTCTCCTTATATTACGTGTCTAGTGTTTCACTTGCTTTAAAGAATTCTTTTTCACAATTTCAGTATAGTCAGCAATTGCTCAATGCAGTTTCTTAAAACATAAACTTACTGAATATATAAACTTGCGGATCACAATGTGTATTGGTTAAGTTGATATATACAACCATGGCTGTGCTGACAAGTGAAACAAAAATCTCAGATGCCACTTAGTAGAGGTAACAGAGTTCTAATATTTTAATAAACAACAAATGATGTGCCACACGAGATGTCATATGATATTCAAGCATTAAAAATGATAGATTGAACATTAATTCTCAATTCTTTAGTTTTTGTCTGCAATGCTGATCCGCAGTGAACACCACATAATAATTTAATATTTAATTACTTAGGAGGTCAATGACAGTCAAGCATTGGAAGTGATGGATTATGCTTGATCCAAATATCTTTGGCTCTTGAATTTGTTATAGTACCACAGGGCTGAAATGCACAGAACAATGGTGCTAAATTAAGAGGCCTTAGATTAAGTCATAATACTTGAATAAGTAGAAATGTTACAAATTTAAGAAATTCCAAAAGTGTTAAATTTGTAATTTTAACCTTGTATTGCTGTAATATATCAATATTGCTGTGATATATCAATATTTTGACAATATTTGCTTTAAGCCAAAGAGACCACCATGTGTTTACATATTAAATGAATTAAATCTAAATACATTCAAATGATCCCGATGATTTAATTGTAAATGTGGGGTTCTAATTTAGAATATAGAATTAATACAGATAGGACATACTTTAGTACCTAAGCTATAGTCTGATTTGGTCAATGCATGTAATATATTTCAAGAAATACTAAACATTATATTCTTCTGAATTGCCCAGAATTTTAAACGAAGAAATGAGACATGCAATTAAATGTATGAAGAAAGGAAAGGCTCCAGGTAATGATGGAATTATAATTGATATATTAAAAGAAGCAGGTGAAGAAATAGAAATTTTTTTAGCAAAGTTATATACCAAATGTCTAAATGATAAAGAAGTACCAGATGATTGGAAGAATGCAGTATTAAAGGTGATAAAGAAAATATTAGAAATTACAAACCTATCAGCCTTTTATCAGTTTTATACAAATTTTTTACCAAGATAATTACAACTCGTCTACAGGAAACATTGATTTCCACCAACCAAGAGAGCAAGCTGGATTAAAAAGTGGTTTCAGTACAGTAGATCATATCCAGGTATTGAGAGAAGTTGTAGAAAGGACAAATGAATATGGTTGCCATTATGCTTTGGATTGTAGATTATAAAAAGTCATTTGATTTTGTAAACATTTCTTCAGTAATTAAAGCACTGGATCCAGGGCACTATCAAAAATGCAACAACAACAATTAGATTACATAATGATACTAGGAAAGTCAACGTTGAGTAGGGTGTAAGACAGGGTGACTCCATATTTCCAAAACTTTTTACAGCAGTGCTGCTGCAAAGTATTTTGTGGATTAAAATGGGAAACTAAAGGATTGAAAGTAAATGGAGATTATTTAAGTCATTTAGATTTTGAAGATGATGTAGTTGTTTTCGCAAATAATGCTTGAGCTGCAGGAAATGTTGCAGTAGTTATCAGATGAAAGTTGGAAAGTAGAAGATAAATGTTAAAAAGACTAAAGTAATATTTAATGGATTTTCTCAAAATATGAAAATAAAGATTGATTATGAAGAATTAGAAGAAGTTAACAGCTACAAATACCTTGGTCAGATTATTAATACAGATGGAAACATAATGGATGAAATTAATCACAGAATTAAACTTGGTTGGAGTGCTTTTTGTAGAAATAACTTGATACTAAAAGGAAATATGCCTACATGTTTGAAAAAGGTTTTTAATAAATGAGATCAAATAAATGAGACCATATGTGAGATGGATGGATGAAATAAGAAAGTGTGCATGGGTGATGTGGAGAAGCTAAAGATCGGAGAAGTTGGTTTGAACTTGGAGAGACCTTCATCCTGCAGTGGATTGATAATAGTTGATGATGATATGCAAAAATTATAGATAGATAAATATAAATAGTGTCGTTATCTTGCTATAATCATGGTTGGTGATTGAAGCAAGAAGTTTTTTTAAAACTGAAAGTTATAGAAAAACTATTTATGTACAATATAAAAACAATCAAGTGACCACCAAAATTTCAAAAAAAAAATAAAAAATAGGGCAACAGACAAATTTCCACAATGCCTTAAATAAATTTGAACAAATTAAAAAGTTGGGCATTTTAATTGAAAATAGTTATTTAATAACTAAAAAAGTAATTGAATTTTTTTTTCATATAATTTCTATATAATTTATTTTTATTAATAATAGTAAGCCTATAAATATATGCTCTATTCTGGTAATCTATTATTAACATTAAAGGCAACGTTTGGCTATTTACTTCTTTATAATTCCAGGCTTCAAATTGTCGAGTCTTTTAAAAAAAAATTGAAAAAAAAAACAACCCCTGATTAAATAAATGTACATTATTTTCCAAAAAAATTGAGAACAAAGGTGTTACTGTATAGATGACATTTTAAATATTTGAGAGACTAAAATCGATTGGCATGGTATCTATATCAATTGAACACATCCAAATTTCGGCATTTTTATCTGGAACAATTGATAAAATTTGCAAAAGAAAAGAGACATTTCGATACATTTGAAATTGATTTAAATCGCCAGATTCAAAATGACTTTAGGAGACGTAAATGTTTAACAATACAATTTACCAGATTTTCATCCAACATGATTTATATGCTAAAACATTTTCAATTTGGGAAAAAAAAATTATTGTACGTACAGCCTTATTTACGCAATTTAATACGCAAGTTTTTTGTAAATTTCACTTTTTCTACTTCTTTTGAAAATTGGTAGACTATTGAGGACAGAAGATGCAAGTAGTTGGCCTTGCCTAGGCATAAAATTGACTGTAGCTTTGGAGCTCTTAAATCATAAATAAATAAATGTCGGAGTCAAACAGACTAGGGACTAAATTCACATTTATGACAAAAAGGGAGTAGGCAAGGTAAAGATATTTGTGTGCCTATTAGAAAATGATTCTGTTTATAATCTAAAAAGTACTCTGAAATTATTTACGCATTATTTAAATTGGTCATGACTTTAATATGTTCAGCTTTTAAGAACTATATCTTCGCCGGCCTTTATATCAAAGCTAAAAGCGCATGCGTAAAAACAAATCAATACATGGATCAGTATAAAATTTTGACATTTAAATGCAAAATCTGTCTTCAGGCCTACAAAAACAAGTAATAAACATACAAGCAAATAAATATTTATATACAGTAATTAGGTTTAAAAAGATACAGCAGGAAACAAACGAATTATTTGCAATATAGTATAATCGACGTTAATTAACACGAACGCCGATACTAATTATTTATACTAACATTTTTGTTTTCGTAGACAAATTCTTATAATATGAACACATGCAGGAAGTCAGAAAATCTTTGCAATAAAATCAATTCACACAAAAGAAACAGTTACAGAAACAAGGAAACACTTTAATAGAGGCAATCCTCGAGCAAATAAAACGCTGTATTTAAATGTCCAGATGACGACCATACTGCGTTGTGTAAAATGTGATATTTTGTCGCATCGAATAAATTCCTACAGGAAAATATTACTCAGAAAAACATATATTGGAAAGCAAAACAAATAAAAACCATAAATTACATATGATAGGAAGTGAAGTGCCTTAACAAGACCCAGAGCTTCTAATAACACAAACGTAAACAATTATTTTAGTACAATAAAATATTTACATACCCTACTTTCTATTTTAGAAATTTGATCGCAGTACTGTAAATATTCTTTACTATAAATATAAACTACAGTGTCATTTGTAGAAATATTCTCTAGACGAGCCGCGTTGTTGGATGATCGACCGCGGGAACCTTTTTGTTTATCCGCCATATTGAATTTTCGCGGGAAATCTGACGCGTCAATAATATGGAACAAAATTACTACCGCACTTAAATAATGCTAGTAGTAGAAAGTCTGTAACCATGTGGTAACTATATCAGCTGATTGGCTGCAGGTGGAACAATACCTATATTTGCATAATAAAAGTGTTAGATTTACCGAAAAATCATTTTAAGGTGTTTTTATTTAACGTACAAATACCCTAGCAGTTTGGAGTGTGATCTTATCTTACGAAACATAATTAATATATGCAGTATTACTACTTTCGTATAATTGTCGTAACTGTTCATAATGGTTAAGGATAAATATTTGCTTTTTTAATTAATGGAATTTTAATCTTTTTAATACGAGCAGAAATAAATTATGTTAAAGAGGATAACAAAGAACGCTGGCCATTAACTTTTTTGCAAATTGAATTTGTACATGAATGGAGTGCGTGTAAGTATAGAGTGTATTAAATTCTGATAAAGATTATAACTTAGAAAAATGAGACGATAGAGTAAAAGTTAATCAGAGATTTATTTACATACACGTATACATAAGATTAGTAACAATATACAACTGTTAGGTTATTACTTATTTACAACTTAAAATATTTTCCAATTTTTCTTATAATTTATCTTTCACCTATTGCAAGATTATTTTAGCATAGCACCGCTTCTATATTAGGGATGATATTGCCATTTTTTAAAATATATAATATTTTTTCACTTCTCGTATTATATAAAAATAATTGTTTATATATATTGTTTATTCCAAAAAAAAATCCCCACCAGAACCTCTTAACATAAAGCCATTCCTTTTATGTATGGCTTTAGACTTGAAAAATCACATCATGTGATGTGGTGATATTGTGTAGTGGTTACTGCCCTCTTACAGGAATTTGTTATATTAATCTATACGAACTCGATGAATAAATAATTAATTTTTAACATACTTATATTTTAAGACGATTGAACACGATAGTTCTTGCTATTGCCAGTTACGAGACCGCTAAGTTTTTCTCAACCATCTGGGCAATAAGTTCTCTCTGAAAAGATATAAAGGAGGCTCGGTTTCTCTTTATATTCATTTTCAATGAAAGGGTGTAATTGCAGCCCTGGTAAGCATAGGTCAGTGGTTAATCGCCATTTATTGATATCTATTTTTTCTATTCCAGTTTTGCTCTTTAAAAGTAATGGTTAGGTTGAGGTCATGTGATATTTTGTTAGTGTTGTAACAAACCTGACAAAGAAATATAGATGTCTACAGTTATTAAAAAAGTGAGGATACCAAAATATATAGTTATCAAACTGATGTCAAATATATATAATTATGCGAAGAATGTGGCTTATATTTAACCATTAATATGCTTTTCAATTTCAGGCTGCTAGCTTGATAGTAAAAAAAGGATAAATGATGGCTGTTGGAGGAAAGGTGTATTATGTATAAATAATCCAGATGCAGTAGATCCAGATTACAAACTCTTCACTGATGAAAGTCTTAAGCTAGAAAGGAGTTTGGGAATATGGGTAAGACAGCAGTGGAAAGGAATACTGATTACTCAAGTTTATACAAAATGGCAGAACTGAAAGGGACATCACATCCAAAAGATCCAGATAGACTGCTCTCAGATCCAAAATTTCTCACTAATGAAAGCCATAACAGTCATTAAACTATTTAATGACAAATCAGTGAATAATTATTTACAATTAATTATAATAATAAAATATAATGCAAAATTACTGTACATTTATGTATGCCCTGAGTCTTATTAACAAACAATAATATATAGACTGAGTTGGCCTTTAATTTTGCCTAGATTCCTCCTTTGCACCTTTAGCGGGGATTCACTGGGTAAGAAAGCCAGTCCAGGTCCTTTTTCTCTAGTAGAGTGTCCAATCTTCAGTAGCAAATACTTTTTATAGGTAGTTCCCCTTCCAGATTGTGAGCATTAGGATCCAGTGGACATTGCCCCTATTAATCATTTATATTTACACCTATGCTTATTGGTTTGTAGTGCTATATGCTCAATCCAGTTTAAATCATTCTCGATCTGAGCAAGTCTGTAGAAAACTTGTGTGCATGTATTTTAATTCATGCAGCACACAGCAAAGGGTAACTATTATAAATAGATGTATAGAGCACACGCCCGATTAGATTTTGAAATTAGGTAATATTACTTTCAAAAGATTTTAGCTAAGATAGTTTTCTTTTATCTTGGTTTTAAAATTGTGGTGATTTTTAATTAATTAAAAATTTAAATGGTATTTAAAAAGAAAAGAAGTAAGAAACTGTATCTGGTTAGATTTTTAATTAAGATTTGATGGGAGATAAAAATAGAATATAAAAGCTCTGTTTTTTTTTGAATGCGTCTTATTTTTAATATTTGCTAATTACAGACCGCTGATATCTTATATTTTCTAATTGCTAGTCGCATATGGCTGGTGATTTATTTTTGCTAATTGGGAATTGCGGATTGGATTGCTAATAGATAACTGTTAAAGAAACCATTGGAAAAGAGAAAAGCTCACCCGATGGCTATTATAGACATTTCTATCCTGAAAACTAACTTTAAAAAAAAGGAAGATAATATGATTATTATTGGAGATAGTGACCATCAATTCAGAATGCAAAAACTACTACCCTTGGAGAAAGAATCATATGTATGTCATGTTAAAACCATTCTAAGGCGAACCCTGACTCCACAATTGTGTCATCATTAACGTGTCATAATTTTCTAGTTCAAAACTAATTCTGAAATTAGCTTTTGAACTTCGTGATCAGCCAAAACAACAGCAATGTACACTTTCAGAAACTCAACCTTGCACATGCCATGGGAATAAATCAGAACCAAACATTCTTATATTTTAAACCAGGGTGTAAGTCTCAGCTTGATACTTAAAAAAAAGGACAGAAAGAACATATGATAGGTTTATTCACAGAAGTTTAGATAATATTAATCGAATTATATATATATTAATGGAATCTATAAAATACAAAGAATTTGATTAAGATTTTATTTTATCGCTCTGTCGGAGAGTATATTATAAGTTGTTTTTATATATATATTTGTAGCTAAAAGGTTTGGCAGATAATAGTAGTTTTCTTTTTAGATCACCTATCCCTTTTCATTTGAAATTAATTTAGTTTAATGTGTGTCTGCATTTCCTGCAGATCGTAGATCTTGTGGCCAGTGATTTAGTTGATTGTGTAGTTCTGTTTTTCTTGTATGCCATATAGAGCATGAGATTTTGATTTTTATTATATTTAAATTTACATAAATCATAATCTTTTCTCTTTACTTGTACAGAGGCAACTTAAGGGCCGTATGATAAATGTGGACCCTTATGAGTGTTTAAAGAGCATATCACATCCTTGTTTTGATCCCGATTTCTTTACTGGGTTAATGAACGATCGCTCTGCACTGTTCGTTAACTTCTGTACGAGATCGCTTTTACTAAAAATCTTTAAAGAAAGAAAAATAGAAATCAACGAGAGCATAATGTGTGTAGATAAATCGATGTCAGAAAGATCGTTATAATTCCTTATAAGCTTAGGTGATAAAATGAAATTATCTGCAGAAGGGTTTGATGTTATAAGATTCACGTGTGCTCTCGGACAAATACAGGGTGAACTTTTTATTAAAAATTTTATTTAATAAATATAAAAATTGTATTTGTTTTGGGCCGAAATTTGTTTTAGTGTCCTGTGATTCAATTGTCTGTACAATATTTAGGATCTCTTTCTCTCCTTAGGTCTAGCTGGTGGTATATATATCACAATACCATGATTACCTTTGGTCACTGTAAATCAAATTTTCTTATAATGTAATGTTATGCACTGTGACTTCTCCTTATATGGAATCGAGGAAACTCTCAGCAACTATGCTCAGAGAAACCTGTTACCACTTTACCTCCCTTTCCCTGACATACATTTTCCCATATCCTGCTCCATCTCATTTCCACAACGTAATCTTTGTCAACTCCATGGCTTTTATATCTAAATCCATCTTATTTTTTCCCAAACCCTGCATAAGCATCAATAACCCACTTTCTGTATAATCACTTTTTGCTTATATTTATTTTTCCACAATGTTAATAATTGGATCCTTTATGCTTTCAGTCATTTGCATTTAATTAACAGGTGTCTAATATTTTCTATGCCTTCCTTACACAACTTGCAGACTAAAACACCCACATTTTTTCCATTTACATTTATAATCCCCTGTTGCTAAAGATTTCACTCGACCCTTAAACAGTAAACTACTTACATTTCTATTATCATAAATTAACTTGCACCCACTATTCTGTTTACTTCTATATATATTTAAGCTCTCTTTAGTCTTCATACTAGTTCTCCATCTCTCCAACTCCTTATTCTTTATTAATGCATCTATTATTCTATCCCTATTCTTTATTAATGCATCTACTATTCTATCCCATTCCTTACTACTATAACACTCAACAATCCTCCTAATGCAATCATCTTTTGTACAAGTATACTGACATAAATTGTTTATCCAAATCTTCTGCATACCACATTACGTTTCTGACCCATCGTGTTACCTACCCTTTATTCATGATCCAATTAAATACTATTTTGGCTATTCTTATCCATAAGCTGCAATCTACTGAACATTTTCATTTTGCTTTTTGCATCTCTCATATAAAAATGTGACCATCTCATTTCTCCTTGAATTGCCTCCTTTGCCATCCACACATATTCATGCATTCCTACTTCTCTTCGTACTTTTTCCAAGTAATCTAATACCCCTTTACTATCACATAATGTATCGTTACCATATGTTAATCCTGCTTCCACCACTCCCTTCCATACAATTCTAACTATGTCATATTTATTATATGAAAAAACTGTTAATTTCTTTATCAATCACTTTTTTTTCCTTGCTTCATTTATCAATTTTTTCTTCCCATTTATCCCAGCAATTTCTCTGATTAGTTAATACAATACAAATAGTTATATCTATTCACCACCCTTAACTTTATATCCCCCAATAAAAATTCTTTGTCTTCTCTTTCTCCAGTATTAATCATCATTACTTTGATTTTTCTTCACTAAACTTAATCCCATCTCTTTATCCACCATTGCACATGTCCTCAACATAACTTCCATATCTTCCCTTCTTTCTGTGCTGAAGAAGACATCATCTGCAAATAAAAACCCTGATAATGTATATACTCTCTTACCACCTATTAATCGTATCTCTACCCTTATTCCTAGTCTTTCTATAATGTATATACTCTCTTACCACCTATTAATCGTATCTCTACCCTTATTTCTAGTCTTTCTACTGCTCTCTCAAATACAATAAAAACAAAGTAGGTGACAGAGAACATCCTTGACTTACTCCCACCACTTTTTTAAATTTAACTGATTCTATATTCCCTAATTTATATGTATAGTAATTATTTTTTATACAATTTCTTAATATCCACTAAAGCTCCATCCATTCCCAAATTTACTAAACTTACCCATAATCTGTATTTTTATATTGGACTATTTCCATCATCTAATATGTGTGTTGAATGTCTTATTTTATTTAAATATTCCAAATGTATTCAACTGTTACTAATATTACAGCAAACAGGTTAGTATATGCACTAACTGTTAGTAATATCACAGCAAACAGGTTAGTATATGCACCTGTTTGCTGTGATGGAAATAGTCTAATATAAAAATTGTTATATCCGCACTTACGACTGTGCCAATGTTATAACTGCAAGTCATACTGTGCGGTCAGCAAATAACGTTCGCTACTGTTCAACCGCATATGCTCTCCAACGAATGGTCTGCAACGAATGCTCTGAATATTCTCTGTATTCTCTGCAATGGATGCTCTCCAAACGAATGGTCTGCACTGAATGCTCTGCCACGGATGCTCTCCAACGAATGGTCTGCACCGACTGCTCTCCAATGAATGGTCTGCAAGCGGATGCTCTCCAAACGAATGGTCTGCAATGATCTATTTATACAGTTCGCTAAAGTTCAATTCCCATGATGTTCTTTCAGGCTGGCTGCTACATAACGGTTCACAATGGTCCTACTTTAGCCCCAGTCCAGTGTAGCTGTACACGAACTCTTCGTAGTAAGCACTGCGACTGCCATCAGCTATCTCCTACTGGAATTGAACAGTAAGTCTACTGTAGATGCACTCCATACTGTCTGCTACTCGCTACTGCGCGATTGCTCTCTACTGCTCTCTCTGTTACACTGCTCGATGTTACCCAGTCTTCTTATCGCTCTCTGACAACTGCAACGATCAATCAATGCACTGACCAATAAGGTAACGTCTCTTATCTAGAAACATTTGTAATTAGCAAATATTTCTAGGAATTGTCGATCGCCATTACGTCAATGCACTAATTAAATTCCTCAGCTATTAGAGCGCGATCTAAAAACAGCCTTACGAATAAATTCTAGTTTTTTCTGGAGTGCACAAACATGTCTGCCATTTTACAATACACTACAAAAATACAGCTAGAACACCATCATCACAAACCTTCAGAAAAACATTAACCATAATCTATTTCTATTTACTCTAGCATAAACCTTCTCTATATCTATAAAAGCCATATATAACTGTCTACTTGTATACCTACTCTTATCCATAAGTTGTGAAACTATATGCCTATCCAATTGAAAACCTCCTTGCATTTCTCCCACTATATTATTTTCTTACATCCATTTTGCAACCCTTCCAGCCCCCAAATGTGAAAAAAAAACATATAAACCTGATGTTACTGCTATCGGTCTATTAATTGTTTAACTTTCTATGATCTTTAACTTTTCCTTTAAATAGTAACCTTACTCTTGAGTTAATACTCCAACTACCCTAAAAATCTCTCTTCTGTACCATCTTATTAAAACATGATATCAATTTTACGTTTGCCTTACACCCTAAATTCATTATCATTTCTGCTGCCCATCCATCTAAATCTTCTTGCCTTTCCACTTTTCCAATTTCTTCCCTGTCTCATTCACTTCATTTTCGGTAAACCTAATATTCCCATTACTATATGCTTTTATGATTCCTATCACTCTGATCTTCATATCTTAACACATTTCTATACCCATTACATTCTTAGTTAATATAATATCTAATTCTTCTCTAGAGCTATTCTCTACTCCCTCATCATCTAGTAATACTATGTCTCTCCCCTACATTCCTTTTTTTAATGTATTTCCAAAAAATTTTACTCCCATCTCTTCCACTTTTATTAATATCCTCCAACAATTTACTATTCAATTTACATCACATGATCACTATTTCTTAGGCTTACTTATAACTGTTATTAAAACAGGCAAAAACTCACTATACATATTGCCACACTGCAATCTAGAGTAATCAATGGATGTCAGAAGGCTTGTGCACAAAATCCTCATCTAGTGGCTACTCATCCAATATCCCCAGACTAGTTTCTGGTTTGTGGCCTTCATCAGTGAGGAGCCTTGGATCTGAGAACACTGCACCTAGATCTTAGGATCTAACACAACCCTCCAGCAACCACCTTTTAGCTCAACTACAAAACTATGAGCCTTAACTTGAAAACACCTTAATATTTTCAATCCAAGTCCATCAGCTTATATAGGCATATAGGTCTAAACTCAGTTCAGTGTCCATACATTTTGGTGTCTTTGGTTTTAATAACCACAACCACCGCAATCCTATTAGGCAGGATTGGTTTTAAGCCAAGAAACATCACATGATCACCATTTCTTATGCGCTTGCTTATAACTGTTATTAAAACAGGCAAAAATCAAGGATCCTCACTGACGAAGGCCACAAGCTAGAAACTAATCTGGGGATATTGGATGAGTAGGTACTAGATGGGGATTTTATGCATAAGCCTTCTGGCATCCATTGATTACTCTAGCTTGCAGTGTGGCAATATGTATAGTGAGTTTTTTGCCTGTTTTACTACTCAATTTCATTCTCTCTGTATAATTATTTATTTTAGCCAACTTGCTTTTTTTCCAAGTATT
Organism: Epiperipatus broadwayi; assembly: GCA_028023455.1. NCBI lineage: Eukaryota > Metazoa > Onychophora > Udeonychophora > Euonychophora > Peripatidae > Epiperipatus > Epiperipatus broadwayi. The sequence continues at coordinate 5,710,246 of JAQFVV010000055.1, read as the reverse complement.
TTTCCCATTTAACCTTAATATATTTTTCACTTTCATTGTTCTTAATAGCACACATATTCTCTGCATGCTTTTTATCTCTCTTTTACACTTTTACTAACTCTCACATTTTTATACTTTTATTCTTCTGAATATTCTCACCTAAAACCCTATATACCACTTTCTCTATTTCACCACATGAGTTTTTATACTCATCCCTAACCAACTCTTGCATGGTTTCTTCAACTTTTATTTTATACTCTTCTAACTTACTCTTATTCACTCTCCATCCATATCTTTCACTATCATTTCTACTTTTATTTCTATTTTTCATCTCAGTACTAACCATTTCGATTATAAAGAAGTTATGATCACTATTACACACTCTCTTCATTATCAAACACTTTAATTTTCTATATTTTATTCATTCTCTCTTTCTCTACTTATACATAATCTATTGTGTGGAATATATTATTTCTAGACCATGGGTATTTTTCCTCATAAATATTTGATAAATTTTCAATGCTCAAATTTACTCTCTGACAAAAATTCTTCAAAAACTGTCCATTCTTATTACCTATGTCATCAATTTCTTCAATATACCCATTCATATCCTCCCTATAACCATTATTCTCTTCCCCTTTTCTTTAAAACCCTGTATATCCTTAACTATGCATTCATATATGCTACTGTTCCATGCCATTATAGTTTGACTACCTCCAGTAGCTATATACACTGTAGATACCATCCATTCTTGTCTTCGTAATCTTATCTGAAACCACAAATTTTCTTGACATTTAACAGTATTTTTGAAAATAAAGAAATTTTGATCCTAAAAATAGAGGCCGATAACACCAATGACATAAAGCAGGAGGAATGTGTGGACCAAAGCAAGGTTAACCGGAACAATCTACTGTCATTCCAAACAAAGTGATACAGCAAATACTGAGGTCACCAACCCCACAGAGTCCTGATGGCTGGCCCAGAAATTCAAATCCAGTTAGCTAAAATGATCAACATAAAGATATTCCAGGAAGAGATCGGAGAGAACCCCCTTCTGTAATACTGAGCTCCAAGAACAAGCTGTGATTTCCAGCCACTATTTACACAGCTATGTTAAAAAGACTGGTGGAGTATAATCAAGGAAAAAACAGGCAACTTCACAGCATACAGCAAAACATATAATTTAAGGATTGTATCATGTTGATTATTTTCTATAAATAATAGATAGATACTGAGTGGAGGGCCAAGCTATTTGTTTTACGTCTCCACATTAGCCTGATTGGATGAAAAACAGGTAAGTAATAATTTATGTGGGAAAACCAATCATTAAAAGGGAGATTTTCCCTGGAAGGAACAGATATATTCTAGAGAGAAAGTCCATTACTTTCTTGGATGTAGGTAAGAATGGACTCTTAAAGATCATGTCTCATAGTGGAAGGTGACTTGAAAACGTTGAACCCAAGAAATTACAGAGGTTCCACTGTGAAAGGAGAGGGAACCTTTTTCCCGAACAGATGTTCCAGGCTGCTGATTTTTGTGGGTTGAGCTTCAAACCATAAATTTGTGAGTAATTTTTGATGATTTTTTTGCAGTGATGCAAGGTGTTCTATCCCTGGGAGAAAGACAACCACATCATCCATGAAGGAAATATGTTGGACTTCCTCCCCTAGAGCTGGGACAAAAATTTCCAGGGATTTTTAGTTCTATCATGCCTTAATAGAGGATTTAAGTAAGCAATGAAACAAAGGGAATTAAGGGATAATCCCTGGGGAATAGATAGATGAGGCCTAAAACCTGTCAAAAGTCATCCATTTAGTGATATGAAAATAGATCTATTGTTAAGAATTAAATTTCCAATGATTCTAATATGTACATCATGAACTGAGTATTCACAGAGAGTCTGGAGAAGAATAGAGGGCTTAACCAAGTAGAATGCTGAGGAAAAGTCTAACTGGACCGCAATTGGCTGGATTTTCTGGAGTAATAATCTAGTCATTGCTTGATTTGTTGAGATTCCCTTCCTTGCAAATTGGGAAGTGTAAATGTTTTGGAGTATTTGATCTTGTATTTTATTTTTTACTATTGATTCTATTGTTTTAATTAAAAGGGGAATCATGGAAATGGGTTGCAAATTATTTAAATTCAGATGGGATTATTTTTTTCTTGAGGAAGGGAACCAACGAAATAGGGTATAGATCATTGACATTGCAGAAGTATCCAGCTAGAATATTGATCATTCCAAGAATTATTGGAGTGGTAAAATGTCCCAGATGTATAAGGACAAACTTTGGAATACCATGCAGACCAGGGTGTATATATTCAGGAAATGATTTTAATTTGGCAAGAATTGGTTTTTCATTGATTCCATGCTCAATGGTATCTATTTGAGTGTTCCATATTTGTTCAATTTTGAATTTGACATTTTGTTATTTCTTTTTTTAAAGAATTGAAATTTTTGTGATTATTATCAGGCCTGCATAGCATTCCTGGTCGATGGCAATCATAGATGGTGTAGGACATTTTTTTCCAGCACCAATAGCCATCATAAATAATCCCATATCCAATTGTGTTGATTGGTTAGGTAGATTCTGACCCTCTTAGTTGCTATGTATTCCCCAAGGGTCCTCTGTCTATCATGATGTTGTGTTTTAAAATTCATGATTATTTGAATGTTTCTGTCTTGTAGAGGCAGGTTAGTGAGATGCTACCCTATGTCCTCAAGTTCCTTGAGTAATTTATTTGGGCCCGAGGTATTTCTGGTATGGGTGTCTATCAAGGTGGCTATAGTCTGGACAAACAAGAACCATGCTTCAATGGGTGGATGAGAGAAAGTATATCTACTTTGTTGAATAAGCTGTAGAGTTCTGAAAAAAATGATTCAGTTGTGGTCACTTTATTGAGCCTTCTAATTGTATGATTGTGATTTATTTGTGTGGGTATTTGCTATCGAAGTCAAGTTTTATTTCTTTTGCCAAGTGGTCTGAAAGGACTACTGGGGTTAAATGGGCTTCAATTGAGTGATGTGGTTCAGATGTATAATATATGAGATCAGTGAGAGTTCTTGTGAATTTTATATAAAATGAGAAAAAATTTGGTGGGAAGAAGCCTTCTCCACATAATGTTACATTGTTGATAAGATGAAGGTATTTGTGATTAAATTCAGAGTACACCATAATTGAAGTCCCCAAATAAAATGGTGGGGGAAGAATTGGAGTAAAGCATGGAGTTGATTATGCGAATGATATTGAGTATTATTGCCAGGGAATTTCTTATGTAGATGTAGATTATATTAAGGGAGAAAAGCCCAAAATGAAAGTTAATTATAAGGATTTCATTCCTTAAGTATACAATTTTGAAACCAGAAAGCAAAAGCCTTTTGCTAATTAAAAAAGCTCTACCTGAGCATGCTGAGGTGGAGATGACATGATGAAACAGACCAAATTTTTCAAGTAATTGATTGATTCTGTGATTGGAATGAGAATGGATTTTCATCTGGGGGCAAGAAGGCAATCCAGTTCTTGATCACAAACACCATATGCATGGAATTTAGGCCTTATACATTAATTCCTTTAATAAACAACTGCACTGTGATTAAACATGGCCAAAGCAAAAGTGTAATTAGTCATTCTGATAGCAGGTGGAAATCCATAGTGGCCTCTAGGATCGATGTCCGGATTATCATTATTGATTTGATTGGATTGATATTGTACGCATGTTATAATTGATAGGCTATTCTCATTCAAATATGAAAGCTCCATTTGATGGATTTGATTGTCAGGGGATCAGTCATCACCCCATCTGTTGATGTTAAGGAATTTTTCCATTTTTTGTTTCTTTTTTATTTCTTGGTTTTGTTAGATTTGGATTTAGAATGGTAGTTTAGTTTGATCATGACTAGAGTCCGAAGTCAATGAATTATTATCATCCTGTTGAGAACTACTTGAGCCTATTGTTTTCATTTTTTTTGGCTTTGATTTTATGAATGATAGAATGGTTATTTTCTCTTGTTGGATTATGGTTTGTTTGTGTTGTTCTATCTCACTGGTTTCCTTGCCATCAGAGGTCAACATCCAATGTATGTTTTTCTCCTGTCATCTCCATTTGTTCATCACTTTTCAAAACTTGTTCCTCCTGAGTGTGGTGAGGAGGGTTATCTTTGACAAGTTCAACTTTTTTCTGTAAATTGTAGTTGTGATTTTTTCTCTTGATGTTTTGGCACGTTTTGCAAATACGAGTTGGATATTGTTTAATGAGGTGGCTTCTGTTTCCACACAGAATTCACTGAGGGGAATGCCACAGAATGATAAGTAAGTTGGGCATTCTCTCTCTGCAAGGACCAAAGGAATATCAAGTGGTGATATATTTTTGTGAAGGGTTAATATAAAAGATGCGTTGTTAGATAAGATTTCTATTCCTGAACATTTTTTCCCATAGAAATTAAACTTCCCATATTGATCTAGTAAGCTTTGAAGATTTTGATGTGAGAAATACGACAATTCCTTGCTAATCCCATAAGCTTAGATTCCTTGCTCATATCAATGTTAATGAGTAATTTTCCTTTTAAAGTATGGTGGTTGTTTCTAAAAGCTTGTCTTTGGAATTGATTCACAAATTCAATAATGAAATAGCATTTTTTTGGGTGATGGAGAATTCTGTTAATTACATTACTAAGGTTTTGCTTCGTAATCATGGCAAAGAATTCATCTACTGGAAAAGTAAAGAGTTGACAGTTTTTATTTGTGGTAGTTAAAATCAATGATAACTTATTGTGAAAATGAGAAAAGGATTTACGGAAGTTGTGTGGTAATCTACCATTGAATTGTTCACTAATGCTTTCATAATCATTTAAATTATAGTTGTCTTGTGTTAGATTTGGGTTGGTATTATTGCATTCATTGTGATCATCTATCTATTGTGAAATAATCTTGGTCTTCATCAATGTCACTGGTGTTTAAGTATGCTGATTGCTTTTACTTGGTTAAGGTATTGATTTTATTTAGGTTTTTTGTAGTTAAATTAGCATAAGTTTGCTTGTTGCATGGGGATTATGGATTTAGAACAGTGTGTTTTGGTGTTTCAAGGTGTATGACTTTGTCTTATGGTGAACTAGTCTTGGCCTTTACTAGTGAGAAATATCTGGAAAATCGATTTCCCTACAATTCATTTTTACATTGAAGTTTGGGCTTTGAATAGTTGTGCCTTGACTATAGCTTTTATGAATTTCTTGCCCATCCAATTCCACCTTGTTTCTAGTTGGTGTAAGCTTATCATTATCTACATTGATGTGAGACCTGATTTTGCAACTATTCATATTATTTTCCCCTTTTTTGGTATTTTCCCTTAGTCTTGAAATAATTTTAGGTTTATTTAAAGTAGCTTCACTGATTTCTGATGGAGCGCCCTCTGTGTTAAAAGAATTATTGTAATATTTATTGAGAAAGTTAATATTTTCAGTAGAATTATTAATGTTATTTGAATTTTGTTTTTTAAGAGAGATCTTGGTTGATTTGTCTTTATTTTGACTATTTTTAAGCCTTGATTTGATTGAATTTGGTTATTTCCACTGCAGCGCCCCCTACTCTAATGGGATTATCATTGTAATCATCTTGGGATTGGACATTTTCATTGGAATTTTCAGTTTTATTGGAATTTTGATCTTGGAAAGAAATTTTTGTCGATTTTTCTTCATTTTTATTAGTTGTCAATGTTGTTTGATTACTCTCAGTGACTTCACTTTCTTCTGTGTGTTAATCTTGGGTTCCATCTTTGTTTCATTTTGTTCTTGTAATTCTTGTGCTTTTTGATTTGTATACTCAAAATGCTTACTCATATTTTAAAAGATGCTTTAAAACAATTAAAATATGACTGTACCTTATACTGCTGACTCCTTTTGCAACTCCTTCCAGAAAACTGGTAATATTTTGGTTTTTCAAGAGTATGAACTGAAGTGATGTGATGTGATGTATTTTGGCTTCTCCTTAAATGAAGTCCAGAAAATCTCAGCAATTATGCCCAAATCCATACTTCTGCATCCAATGCATTTCTTCCTACTTCCCTTTGAGCTTTTTCTAAGTAATCTAATATCTTTTTACTAACATATAATGCATCATTACCATATGTTAACCCTGCTACTGCAACTCCTTTCCATATAAGTGCCACCTGGTGGACATAAAAATATATTTTTTAAAAAAGGATTGTAATAAGTTTATTCATTTTTATATACATATATGTACGTTATTAAGTATATTTATTGTAATGGGATGTAAATAATGTCCATTGGGTGGAGTTGCTGTAGAGTAGTTTGGTCACATAATTTTTATAAAAAAGAAATATCTTGATAAAATTCCAATAAGGAATGAAAGCTGGATTGATGTATTAAATCATTTTTTTATTTATATTTAGTTGTCTGTTTCAATTTTGTTTTAAATTGATTGGTTTAAATTTACATATGAAACATGCCAGTAGGCATGAATTTTTAAACCAATACAGACATTTAATTTTTAAATATTTTAAATTGATTGACTTGTTAACTGACAGGTCTAAGATTTCGGTCATTTTAAAACTTTGTCAACAATGATTCAAATAATGAAAATATGCAATGAATAATAGAATGGCACTAAATAATGTCAATCAATTTAAAATATTTGGAAATTCTATTTTAAAAAAATCATTGGCTTATATTATGGCTAGAGGGTGTTCCAATTACCTTTAGTAAAAATTGTGTTAAGAAATAATCTCGAAACATTGCACATATATTTAATGCTGTATGTATGAATAAAATTAATCATAGAATTAAACTTGGTTGGAGTGCTTTTGGTAAAAATAATATTAAAAGGAAATATGCCTATATGTTTGAAAAGGAAGGATTTTAATAAATGTGTTTTACCAGTTCTTATTTATGGATCTGAGACTTGGACACTTAATAGAAGAGCAACACAGTGTAAGAGTTGCTTACAATCTTTCTTAACTTCACTTATTTAAATCAAAAATCACAACATAAACTGAAAAATATAAGTGTAAGTTTATGAATGGTAAATACATTATTTTTATCTCTTAAAATACATATATATATAACTTAGATTAAACTATAAAATTTTAATAACAAAAGTCAATTCAAATAAATAATTGTTTTAATAAAATTAAAACAATAAAATGATTATTTAAGATAATTCATATATACACCTATAAAATAATTATTTTTAAATCATTTATATATATAATAATTATTATTTAAGTTGACTAACCTTAATAATCAAGACATAAACTTGGATATAACCCTAGGTCAAGTCGTATCTTAGCAACTAAACACAAAGGAAATAAAATTTAGAATCCAATTATTAATTATAATAATTTCAACAATAGTCGAATATGAAATCAAATAGTATATTTAAAACATGCTACTGGAAGTCCATTCTACTATAAAAGCTGGATCAAATAATTTCTAAATTAATCCTATCTTTTGCCAACGAACTAGCCACTACGCATAGTCATTTTTCTGTGTTCGAATTCCAAAAGTATTTAAAGATGGATCAATAATTTGAACGAATCTTCTTGTTGATAAAATTTTTATCAGAAAAGAATTTTAATTTCACTCAATAAAAAGAGTAAATAAATTACTCTTTTGTATTATCAATTATAATTTCAAAACAAAATTATATATATATTTTATTTATTAATTAAAAGAACTTGTAATCAAATTGTTCTAAATTGGAATTATAAAGAAGATAAATTTTCATCAAAAAGCACTTATGTATGTAAATAAATTATATTAAAATAATAATTATATAAAATTCATCGTGAGTAAAAAACATTTTGCCATAGGATTGAATACTATTATTTGATCTGAAAATAATGTAATTGTTTATTTCTGCTGGAATGCCTAAACTATATGTGTATTAAAAATACAATTTCAATTTATATCTAAATAATTTATGGAAGATGTCAACATTATATAAGAGGAAGAATTCTGAACAACGAGTATATTAATTGACTCAGTGTATTAAAAATACAATTTCAATTTATATTTAAATAATTTATGGAAGATGTCAACATTATATAAGAGGAAGAATTCTGAACAATGAGTATATTAATTGACTCAGTGTATTAAAAATACAATTTCAATTTATATTTAAATAATTTATGGAAGATGTCAACATTATATAAGAGGAAGAATTCTGAACAACAGAGTATATTAATTGACTCACCGAAGATTGATAACCAGGGAATAAAGAACTTTATCTTTAATGGACATTACTTTACAAATTATGGAAATGAATAGGACAATACCATAAACTTTTAATACATCTTATCATTATGTGTGTCATCAACTTTAGACATCTAATTTTATTTCCTTTGCTTCCAAAATCTGGTTACATTGAAATAGTCCATTTAAGAAAGTTATTAGATGAAGAGAAATGGAAAGATCGTTGATTTAATTTTTTTTTTTTAAATAAAATTTAAGTTTTCCCTATAAAGCAACTTGACCGAGGTAAAAATAACAATATGGAGATAAGATTTTATTCTTCTTCATATTGATTTCATTCTTGACAGAACATAAAATTTTGTTTCTTACTAACAATTAACCTAGTAATATTTGTTTATTATTCTTTGTGTAAATGAAGAACATCCTTGGGTGAAAGATCTTTTATTTCATAATAATGACTACATATATAAGTGGGTTCTTATAAAATTGGAATTCCTATACAAGGATTGAATAATATAAAATCTTCATTTATATATACAATGTTAATATTAAATTTAGCTAGTTAGTATTATTATTATTACTTTTTGTTGAATTTATAAAATTTTATTTCTTGTTTTATTAAAATTTGTTTGTGTTATGTGTACCGGTCAAAATCGTGTGTTCATTCAACAAGACCTAGAATCCAAGCAAACTATAGCAATCCAGCAATGTGCGAGATACACAGGTCTGGAACAGTACTAAATGCTAACCTATTTGCTCATGCTCCAGGGCCTCTGACTATATGGACAATGCTTTTGAGGATACTAGCAAGTCTTAATTTCCTCCAGTCCCAGCAATGAGACAGGGTGAGCAAAGAGACTTGGAAATCGATAATATTTAAACAATTAGCCAATGATTATAACAAAATATATTACTTAAAGTGCAGGGTAGGTTATTCTTTAATAGATTAATAATCAGGTACTTAATATCGTACAAGGCAACTTTAAATAAAATGAATTAATTAATAATACCAATAAAATCTTTAATTGAATTTGAAATAATTTAACTTAACCTAAACAGTCATACGAGAGATTCGGGCAATGAATAACAAATGCGAGAATATAGTAAATAATATAATATAAATTTATTGAACAATTAAATATGATAATAACAAAATAGCTGTATAGAATGTCTGGGCAATGATAGTTATAACTTTGATTTGCAATCATGCACTTTAGAGATGAGTCAATAAATCATACAATTTATATAAATACATAAAGTGTTACTACATACAGTTAGTTGGTGCAATTATTACATATTTAGAACAAGGATCATTCATGCAGTTGCTCAGATATTGTGGTGCGGTTAATATGCCAAGAATCAAACTCATTTGGAACCAATAATACCTTGGAACTTAATCCTCATCTAATATATTATAGATTCACATTAATAAGTTGTATTGGTCATTACATATATATGAATAAGAATTTGGGTTGTGTGATTTGAAAAATGTGTGATACTTGGGAGATCACTCAGATGCGTGGGAGCAAAACTATTCAGCTTAAAAGAAGTTGTAATGCATAATCTGACTTAAAATTAAATGAATGGATGGCGAACGATATGCAATTACGACTAATTAAGAGCATTGCAGGTGAATAGAAAACTTAATAATAATAATGTGGTATTACATTATCACTTACAATTGTATCTAGAGAGGTGGTCGTTTAAGATGCTCTTGAGTGGCTTTGTCATATTGGTATGAAAAGGAGTATACCTGCACGATAACCAAGGTCATATCTCAGAAGAGTAATGGCACAAGTGAGTGTTGGGACGGTTCATCCGTATGTTTCCCATACACTGATTCATTGGGCTGCCTGGAGAAGATCCCGAGTAGGAAAATACATCTACTTTTAGAGGGATGATGAATAGTGGGATTGGTCATTCCGAAGATCCCAAAATAATGACAAAGCAGGAAAATTATAAATAACAATTGCAATGATACATTTATAACGCCCTAAACATATAAATAGTTTGTGTCACTAATGACCATGATAAATTAATAAACACCTGACTCTTATAAGATGCTCTCCTGTGCAATGGAATGCTTAAATGCAAATCATTTTGGGCAATTAACTAACGATCAATAAACGCACATAAAGGGGGTCAGAGTTAAAACTAAAAGGGATAAATTGCTCTCTCCCACCCCTCAGAAATATCTCCACATTTCTACCAGCAGTCATTGCACAGATAACTGTGATTACTTATAAAATAACAGCCTTTCACGTTACAATTATTAAAATAAAATTAGAAATTACTTATTAAATCCACTGCTGGTGAGATGTACGTAGTTAAAATGATACTTTTAATAATGAGATGAGGATTAAAATTTTATAGTCAGGTGTAATAATTCAATGTAAATATTAAGACCTGTTGGTCATTTAAAGAATAAAAGCATCGAAAATAATTGGTATAAAATTGAGCGAGTTTATAACAACAAACTTTAAAGGAAATTTAAGTCTCCTTAGTTTAATAGGAGAAAACTATTGTAGGGGGAGGGTGTAAGTTCACTCGCTAGATTGTATACTTTTTTGGCATATCAAAATGAATTAGAATAATAAAATAAAAACAGTCAATTAATTCTAAATTGCCGCACCAAAACAGAAAATTGATATAGCGTTATAATAAATCGCACAGACATTATTAGCATTTACTTGACAGCTTTAAATTTAAGAGAAAAAGAAAGGCGTACAATATAGTTAAAATAAAAGATTATATTAAATCATGGACATTATTAGTATTTATATAATAACTGCATTTATTTGACAGCTTTAAATTTAAGAGAGAAAGAAAGGCGTACAATATAGTTAAATGAAAGATTATATTAAATCGCGGACATTATTAGTATTTATATAATAACTTTAACATTAAGTAAGGAAGGAACGATGTACAATATAGTTTAGGATTAGCATAATTTATTAATTCAAAGTTCATAGTTGGTGGCAAGATAGATATTACCTTGGGCTTGAGGTCTTGATGATGTAGATATTGGTGGATCATGATCATGGGCTAGCTTGGGTTTGAAACAGGCATTTGTCGAGATTGAAGAGTCTATTAAGCACATATTTTCCGGACAGTTTGCATATTAGGTTTAGATGTTTCTAACTGGGCACAGTGAGCTAGATAAGCATCCTAGAGGCAGGAGGTGGACGATTTCTTTTACCCCTGCATGATTTTGCTACATAACCCAAACTTGCGTGAAGTGTATCTCTGACTGAAGCACGAAACAAAAGCAGATCAAAAATATAAAATTTTAGGTATTTATACAAGTACACATTAAAGAATCAGCTGCTGCAGGAATGAAAAAGATCAGAGTAATAAATGACCAGATAAAATTAAGAACCTCTGGCATCTATGACCTTGAGTGTATTTTAAGAATGATACAAAGTTCTGCGAAATTTTAAAATAAAACTAATTGCATTGCTTCACTCTTAAATATTAATTAAACTTACACAAATTGCTAGCAATAAAATTTCCCAGCTACAGCGGTTTGTCTTCTAACTGAAAATTGTATTTCTACATAAATTAGAAGCAATAAACTTTCAAAACTACCCCGGTTTGTCTCTCAAATGACAATTGTACTTCTACATAAATTAAAAGCAATAAAGTTTCAAAAATACCACGGTTTAATCTCTTAATTGACCACTCCATTTTTATATCAATTACTACTTGAGGATTTACAAAATATATATAATATAAATTGTTTTATATATAATATAAATTGATTAGAAAGTTATTGAAATAAAATTATAAAATTCCATAACTTTCAAATATTACTTTTCATAGTGTGTAAGTTGAATGGGCAAACAAACTAAATGTTTGTGTATCCATATATCTCACTATATATATATATATATATATATATAATTGCCTATTACATATATATAATTCAGGTTCAAACCCGTTCTAGTGACTATATAATTGGCACTAGGTGAAGTGCAAATCTGCAGGGCAGATTTCCAGCTTCATATGATACATATCTACTATGGGGATATGGGAAGATATTATTTTAATTTGATATTATAAAATAGTAGAAATGTATGCAAAGCACTTATAATAATAAATTTTTATTATATAAAATAAATTTAAGTTGTTTCCAGTTAATAAACATTGTTAAAATTTATTTTAAATTCAAGGAGATCTCTGATTTATTTTAATTATTTATCTATTTTCTGAAATAAGATATAAAGACACATACCCATATATCATACTAATTTAATATCTTGATAATTTGATTGAAATTAATTTTAAAATCGATTGAAATTATATTAAGTACTATTACTAATGTAGGATATTGATGGAAACATCTGAAGAGAGTTAAATGTAAAAACTACCCCGAGTTCGAATACTGAGCATAATGGAACCATTTACAAAGATGAAGATTGAATGAATTATTCTAAATTGCATCTGTATTGAATATTTAATTTTAAATTATCTTGTTTGAAATGGGTTCAATCTTGGATTAAAGTTAAATCATATCATTCATAGCGTCCTACATGAAGACCCTAAATCCGATTATAGTTAGATGTGACCACCTTGATTCCTTTAGGGGATTCAGACCATTACAACAGAGACTTCATACTATTCAAAGAAGTATGGAGAGATGGATTAAACTGGATTCCAAGAGATTGTAAATGACCCAGAAAGAGCCCACATATGAGATGGATGGATGAAATAAAGATTTACAGGATGATAAGGGGAAAGGAGGCTAGAGAATGAAGAAAATGGATTGAACATGGAGAGATATTTATTTTGCAGTGGATTGATAATGGATGATGATAATGGCTAGAGGTCAGTTCAATTATCTATAGTAACAGTTACATTAAAAAATAACATTGAAGCATAACATATACATTTAGCATTGCATATATTTTATATTACATATTTTCATTATCTGAATCATTGTTGACAAAGTTTAAAAATGAGAGAAAATTGATTGATTTAAAAATTCATGCCTTCTGGACTAAATATTTCAGATAGTCCTCTATATAATGAAACAAGATAAGATAGAAGAGAGTATTTTTATTTTAGCAAAAATATCACTGTCTTATACTATAACTAGAGACATTTCAATTATCTGTAATAACAATTGCTTTAGGAAATGTCCTCAAAATGTTATACATATAACATACTAATGCATAATGCTAAGAGGGGAAAATATATAAAAAACAATAGTTACCCACAGTATCAATAATCACTAAAAACATCATGTGATCACCATTTAAACAGTCAAAAACTCTCCATACAGTAGTGCCACTCAGTGCCAACCAGAGTAATTAATGGATGCCAGAAGGTTTGTGCATAAAATCCCTATCTAATGCCTACTCATCCAATATCCCCAGACTAGTTTCTGGCTTATGGCCTTCGTCAGTAAGATCTAGGTGCAGTGCTCTCAGATCCAAAGCTCCTCTCTCACTGACGAAGGCCACAAGCCAGAAACTAGTCTGGGGATATTGGATGAGTAGGCACTAGATAGGGGTTTTATGCACAAGCCTTCTGGCATCCATTGATTACTTAGATTGGCACTACTATATGGACAGTTTCGCCTGTTTTAATAACAGTAATGTGCTAGCATAAGAAATAGTGATCACGTGATATTTAGTGATCATTATTTCTTAACACAAGCTATTACAACAATACCAAACTCTGTACAGTAGTGCCACCCAGTGCAAACCTTAATAATCAATGGGTGCAAGAAGATTTGTGCATAAAATCCCTAGCTAATGTTTACTTATCCAATATCTCCAGACTAGCTTGTGGCTTTCATCAGTGAGGAGCCTTGGATCCTATAATCTAGGTGTAGTTTTTCTCAGATCCAAAACTTCTTACTGATAAAAGTCATAAGTTAGAAACTAGTCTGGGGATATTGAATGAGTCGACACTAGATAGGCATTTTATGGACAAACCTTCTTGAATCCACTGATTACTAAGACTTGCACTGGGTGGCACTACTGTATGGAGAGTTTGTTACTGTTTTGGTATCAATAATCCCAATCATTTAACAATATCTAGAAATAGAAGATAGCATGACATACAATCACAAATAAGTGCTAAATTTAAATCATCTAAGATATTATTAAACTCCAAGTTAACCAATCTAAATGTAAATTATAAAGAGAGAATAAGTAAACAAAGCAAAACTCTCCATACAGTATTGCCACTCTGTGCCAACCAGAGTAATCAATGAATGCCAGTGCTCTCAGATCCAAAGCTCCTCACTGACGATGGCCACAAGCCAGAAACTTGTCTGGGGATATTGGATGAGTAGGCATTAGATAGGGATTTTATGCACAAGCCTTCTGGCATTCATTGATTACTCTGGTTGGCACAGAGTGGCAATACTGTATGGAGAGTTTTGCTTTGTTTATAAACAAATATGTGCTAGTATAAGAGATAGTGATCATGTGATGCTTAAGAGAATAAGTAATTATTCCCTTTTTTTTTTTATTGTCATAGCATCAGCCGGAACGCGAACCCGCAACCCGGGCAACTGCCTGCAAGTGCAAGGCAGTCGTGCTGACCTCTCGACCACCAATGCAAGACGTAAACATTCCCTTTAACATCTTTTAAATGCAAACTTTATGTAATAATTCAACATATATATAAAGTATCCAAAGTATAAATGCTGACTGGAGAAAATATATAAAACTATCTCATCCACATATCCAAACAATCCACTTCAATTGCAAAGTGACTTATCCATAATTGTTAACAATAATAATAATAAAAAAAGGTTCCACTTATAACTAGATTGACATAGAAATATAAAACCATTATATATTTAAACAATCACAAAGAAGTTCAAAATTTAAATTAGCTAAAATATTAATACACTGTACAGGCTTACAAACACCTGCACATATATAATGTAATATATAAGCGATTCAAACTCAGACTTTCATGCGAGCCTCAACTCTCCATGCCATCTCATATTGTTGACCCACCTGATCACACACATGTTGAAAAGATAAATAATCACCAATATATGTATTTCATGCTAAATCATCAGTTGGTCCAGATTACCATCTCCACACATATATACAATCATTGCTCAGCTTTTATATTAAGATAGCCAATCTTCATACTTTAATGGACAGGCTTCAACTACTCCAACCCACAATTCTAAATTTAAATTACAAAGAACAGAATAAACAATTATTTCCTTTTCCACTGTGTAAACGCCCCATCATTCAATAATTGAACATACAAATGTATAATGCTAACTGGAAAAAATATATAGAGAACTATAGACATGATATTATTAGCCACAATCCAGTTCAACTATTAAGTCACTTGTTTATAATTGCTTAGCAACAACTTAAAAAAAAGATGGTTCCATCTTTATCTTGCCATACATATATAAAACAATGTCTATTTAAGCAATCATAAACAAGTAGGAAATTTATATCTCAGTTTAAATTTACATTTATTTCTGAATGATTAAATATTTGTGGTTCTTAGGATATGCTAGAGAAAATTAAAACCAACTTTTTTGAGTCATTTTAAAAACAAATGATTTAATGATTGAATTGTATTGTGGTCATCAGTATTAACAATAGTAGCAAACTTTCCTAACAATTGTGCCATCTAAGACAATTGTGCCATCTAGTGCAAGCCTTAATAATCAATCAATGGATAAAAGAAAGCTTGTGTATAAAATCTATATCTAGGGTTTTCTCATCCAATATCCCCAGTCTGGTTCCTAGCTTGTGGCTTTCATCAGTGAGGAGGCTTGAATCAGAGAGCACTGCACCTAGATCTTAGGATCCAATGCAACTTTCCAGAAACCACCTTTTACCTATTTATCTAACTGTAAAACTATGAACCCAAGATGAAACACAACAATGTTTTCAATCCAAGTTAGAAACTAGATATTAGATGAATAGGGATTAGATATGGATTTTATGCACAAACCTTTTTTCATCAATTGAATACTTCCACTTTTTGCTTTTCATCTTTTTTTATTTTCTTTCTCATTTACATTCTTTTCAGTTTGTTTAATACCATGATTTTGATTTTCCAACAGCTGATTGAAATTATTTACATTTTTGTTGTTGTCCATTTTTTCTTTTTTTCCCATCTGTCCGTAATTTCCCAATTGGCATTATTAATTACTTCAACATTATTACTTAAATTTGACTGATCTTCACATTCCATAAGCTTATTACTCACTTTTCTTATTGTTTGCTTAATTTTTGCTCCTTCATTTAGGCATTTTTCTCTATCTGAGCCTCCTTTTTCGGCCATTTTAACACTATTTTTTTTTAATCAGATTAATTTGATTTTCATCTAAAACATTTTAACATTTTTTTCTTTTATCTTACTCCTCTTCATTTATTTTCTTCCCCTTTTTAACCATTGGCAGTTTCAGTTCGATCTCAGTAAATCTGAAAATCTAATGCCACGATTAACTCAAACCCAATGTTAACTCGTCATGTGCAGTCTCTCATCATCAATTGAATACTAAGCTTTGCACTGAGTCACACTGCTGTATAAAGTTTGCTTTTGTTGTAACAGTTTGGGTAAGCATAACCAATGGTGATCATGTGATGAGGTTATCAGTATTGTGGTTGGCTACAGTTACATATAATAACAATCAATTCTTAAGCTATCAACAATCTCAACCTATAGTCAAGCCAACCAACCTTCTTAAACAATAAAGGTAGTACCATCTTTATCTACGGTTTCATATATTTATATCGACTAAAGATTATCACTGACCATATAAATATATAGGATCATAGATAAAGATGGTACTATC
The DNA here is from genome assembly GCA_028023455.1 of Epiperipatus broadwayi. Classification (NCBI taxonomy): domain Eukaryota; kingdom Metazoa; phylum Onychophora; class Udeonychophora; order Euonychophora; family Peripatidae; genus Epiperipatus; species Epiperipatus broadwayi. The sequence goes on along the minus strand of JAQFVV010000055.1, from coordinate 5,693,267 downwards.
TATTATTTAATGAGGTTGCCTTGACTACAGGTTGAGATTGTTGAGAGCTTAAAGCTTGATTGTTACCATTTGCATTTATAAACTTATTAAAGCCTTGAGTATAGACAATATACTTATATTTGAACATTACCTATTCAGTCTGTATTCTGCTCATCCCTCTTCTGTGTATTTGAATGGACATAAATTAAGGTCTTATATATGAGGGATCAGAGTGGTTTAAAGTCATCATGGGTAAGACAATAATATTGGCATCGACAAGGCTTTGAGTGCTTCATCAATGGATTTTCAATAATATGGATGGCTGAAGAATTGGAGGGTCAGGAAGATTGAAGCTTGTCTATTAAAATTTGAAAATTTGCTATCTTAATATAAATGGAGCACTGATTGTATGTATATGTGGGATATGGTGATCTGGACCAACGGATGAGCACTGGTTCAGCACAAAATATGTATATTGGAGATCGTTTATCTTTTTCACATGTATGTGGTCATGTATATCGATTGGATAAGATGGAGTGTATAGGTGTAGGGAACTTGAAAGTCTGAATTCAAATATATATATATATATAGCGCTGTAGGTTAACACTGAGGATTAAACTTTTGAAGAATATTCAACAGAATAATTCTATATTTTCAAAACTTTTTGCAGTAGTTTTACAAGAAGTATTTTGTGGATTAAATTGGGAAACTAAAGGAGATTATTTAAGGTGAGATTTTGCATGTATGGTAATTATGAAAGTAATAAGCATCAGGAAATTTTATAAGAGTTATCAGATGAAAGTAAACAAAGGCAAAACTCCATACAGTAGCGCCACTCTATGCCAAACAGAGTAATCAATGGATGCCAGAAGGCTTGTGCATAAAATCCCTATCTAGTGCCTACTCATCCAATATCCCCAGATTAGTTTCTGGCTTGTGGCCGTCATCAGTGAGGAGCCTTGGATCTGAGAGCACTGCACCTAGATCTTAGGATCTAATACAACCCTCCAGCCAGAAACTAGTCTGGGGATAATGGATGAGTAGGCACTAAATAGGGATTTTATGCACAAGCCTTCCAGCATCCATTGATTACTCTGTTTGCCACAGGGTGGCGCTACTGTATGGAGAGTTTTGCCTTTGTTTACAACAATTATGTGATAGTATAAAGATGGTGATCATGTGATGTTCAGATGAAAGTAAGAAAGTGGGACTAAAAAATAAAGACTAAAAAGTTTAAAGTAATGTTTAATGATTTTTTTCTGAAGAAAGCAAAGACTAATTAATAATCATGAAAAATTAACAACTACAAATACTTTAGTCAGATTATTAACGGGGGAAACATAGTGAATGAAATTAATCAGAGAAATGAACTTGGAAGGTATGCTTTTGACAGAAATAATATAATTTTAAATAAATAAGACTAGGTGTTTGAAAAGAAAGGCTTTAAATAGATGTGTTTTACTGTTTCTTATTTATGGATCTGATAATTGGATATTTAACAGAACATTAGAACATATTTACTCAGAGAAATATGGAGATATATATGTTATCAGTAAGATAAAGGAATCAAAAGTGAAGTATTTGGGTGAAAGACAAATCTCATTGACGTCATCGAAAGAATTAACAGATTAAAATGAATCCCAAAAGATTGTAAAAGACATAGAAAAAGACTACAAATGTAATATATGGATAAAATAAGAAAATTTGTTGGTATGATTTGGAGAAACTATGAATGAGAAAATCTGGATTAAAATTGGAGATAATCCTTCAATCTGCAATAGATCGATAATGGCTGAAAATGATTACATATTTGATTTTTATATTTATGTTTTATATCGACATGTATACACAAACATATGTAATGATTATGCAAATTTAAAAGAAGTCCACTGTTTTCTACTTTTATCTGATATGTCACTTTGGAAGCACTAAGCATTGCTAATCATAGTAATTAGACAAACATGTTTTGTTTTGCTTCAGTCTGCAGCAATTTTACTTCAAAGAATTTTTGACATGTTAATAAGATGGCAAATTATTTAGTCAGAACCTTTATTATCTGTACAATAAATCACAGACATAAACTAACCTAGCATTCTGAATCAATAAATATATACTAATAAAAGAAAAAAAGCACACAATTACTTCTCTATAAAGCTGCTGTAATATTTCAACCAGCAGACTGGTTTTTACCAGAAAGTATAGCAAAATGGCTACTTCCAGAATTGTCATTAAAAAATTACAAACATTCACGCATCAGATGACAAAATTAATTCCTATAGGTTAAAATTCTTTCTTTATAAATCTTTTTAAAAATTTTTTTAAAAAAACTTTTCTTACAAAATCTCCACCTCTTATAATTATTTTACTTTCTTCGACATTAGATTTAAATTAAATATCTTTCTAGGCTACTGAAATCATCTATGGATGGATACATTACCAACTTGCCTTCTAAATATTCTTATTTTTAGGGATTCATTCACTGTACTATGTATCGCATTATGAGTCTAGAGTTTGATCTTTTTTTAATATTTTTTTTAAAATTCAGTTTGATTTCCTCCTATGAGATTTGCTATTATTTAAATCCTATTTACTAATTTACATACTTCCAAACTTATTGTGTCTTTGGTTTTTTTTCCAGTTCTCTATGATCAGCCTCCATCTTTTCCAGTCAATAAATAATTTCTTCATGAGTTCTTGTTGGCCTCTTTTAATTTTTTTTATCTTCTTGTTAGTTTCTTGTTGAACATTTCTAACTCTTTATTTTGCCTTTTGTTCTATTCGTTTTGTATTGTTTTTTTTAAGCATTTGAATCTTCAAGTTTCTCTTTTTGTTGTATTTGCCCTTTTTGTATATTTTCTATTATTTAACAAAAAAATTCTTCCTACTTTTTTTATTATGACTTCTAATATAGCTTCGTTTTCAATCTTCATTTCTTCTTTTGCTTTTTTTTAATGCTGTCACCATTGCTTGTTGACCTTTATTTTTTTTAACATTTCCTTTATTATTTTTTCTCTGTTTTCATTATTTTCTTTGTTTTCTTTTATTATTCTCTCCTTGTTTTCATTATTTTCTTATTTTCTCCATCTATTTTATAATTGCATCTATGTGACTTTTGCATAACCTGACATTCTGAATCTTGTATCTCTTACTTTTCCTGACCTTTATGCTCAGAGCTCTACTCTTTCTGGCACACTATTTCCTGCTTACATCATTTTCCTAATATTAGATCTCACTAACATAGACTAATTTATCCTAAGATTACTAAAACAGAGATAATGCTTCCAGTGTATAAATGTGTATAAATAAATTATTCTAAAACAATATGTATCTCATCAGTTTTATCCAAAGATTAATCAACTCTTGAATTTCAATTAATAACATATAATTAAAAATGGATCTTGATGATGATGATCAAATCTACTGCCCCTTATATAAATACTTACATAAGGTACACTGGTTATATTTCTTAGTCACCATACCACAAATCTTATTTCAGCGGGTCTCGACATTTATTTATATGGATATTTGAATGTATGAGGTTTGAACGTCACTAACCCACATTCAGGGCATTTCTTTCTTCTATGAAAGATTATATGAATCTGTTACCCTCTGGTTTCATCATCACAGTTCTCATAGAGACAAACCTGCATTGCTTAGTTCAGGCATGGATGCTCCAAATCATTGTAGGACTATTAAGTACATATTGGAGATGAGGTTATTGAGATAATGAAGCATAGATAACTAATTAAGTTAAATAACAATATTTTCATTCACTAAATATCAGCCTTTTACAGCTAATGTACATGCACTTTAATGAGTGTTAAATAATAAATGAATACTTTTCAGTGCCCATACAAGATATAGCATTTAAGAAAGAATAAATGATCTATAAACAATATCAATTGATTTTTAAAATAATAAATCGAAAATATTGATGATTAACTCTAAATGTCACAAATATACAGACATATTACCAAAATCACACTTTTTCTTTATTTTGCTGTAATATCTTATAAATATAATTTATCCAAACCACTTCAAACACTTTTTAGCAAAACTCCTTATTTGTACATATATACACACCCGTACATTTTGACTGTCCTGCAGTCTTCTTCAGAGCTATGATATAATGAAGAAAATTATATCATAGCTCTGAAGAAGACTGCAGGACAGTCGAAATGTAGGTGTATGTATATATGTATAAATAAAGAGTTTTGCTAAAAAGTATTTGAAGTGGTTTGGATAAATTGTAAATATACAGACATATGCAATTAATATATCTGTTTATGTTATAATCAAAATTACTCCAAATTCAAATTAAATCAGACAATGGTTGTGTTTTAGAGTTTACTTTCCTTGGTTAGTTTGATTTAGTTTTGAATTTATAGTAATTTTGATTATTTAATTGACTAGTTTAGCTTTAGGTTTTAAATGTTTATGTTATATTTAAAAAAATTATTAATGATAAATGAAAAAAAAAAACAAGAAATCACATTCAAAAAAATTATAGGTATTAAAAACATAATTTTATTTAGAAGATAATAATTCTCCTACTTGCATTGTACTATAATATTAAATCAGTGATGTGAAATGTGAGGATACTCTTGTTCCAAGCACAAGATAAAGACTTTAGGAAAATAAGAGTGACCATCTTATTTTCAAACCTAAATGCACTTATATAGGCCAATCTTAAATGTCTTGGAATAAGAGTGTGAATGTATATTAAATCATTCATTTTACATCCATTTCAAGCTTTAGGTTTATTGCCTTAGTAAATATTACTTATGTAATCAATGTGCATTAAATAAATTTATAATTACAACTTTAAATTATCATAATAGATTTCTAACTATAAGATCTTTCCATTGACTCGTTGTAAATTGAAAGATTTCGTGAGTACTAATGTATAATAGGAATTGTGGGCTTAATTAGTGAAGTATTGAATAGCTTCATGCTCTCAGATCTAACTGCTTCAGCTTCACTTATTTATATAGAAAGTAGGTTGAAGTAAAGAAGGGTTCCCCTCTTTTCTTCCAATGTGTAAGCTTGTGGTTAAGACCTGTAGAGGTCCCTACCTTTGCATTTTTAATGGCACAAACTTTAGATTTATTGCCTTAGTAAATATTATTTAATAATTTTAGTAACACTTATGAAATATTAAAAGTTATTTTATGCTAACTATTTTAAGAAGGCCTCTTATATGTACACATAACTTTAAATTCTTACCACAGTTTCTCTAGCAAGTTTAATAATTTTACCATTAGTGGATAAGTTCAGGTATGAAATATGATAATGTTTCTGTTGTTTGATTCTGTATAGACTGTTTTATTTGATCCGATTAGTTGGTTGTTTAAGCGTGAGCAATATTAGTGCAGGCTATTGAAAACAGTTCTCCTATAAATAAGAAAATTAGATTTCAGCAATTTCTCCATTTCTTGGGTTCTTTTAGGTGTTTTTTTAATTTGGAAAGGTTACATCACTTGAGCACTGAGTGGGATATTTTGGAGTGGGCTTAGCAAATCATATTTGTTCTTTTTACAGCAAAAATTGTTGCCATTCTAGCTGACCTTGTATTTCTACTGACAAATACTATGACAGTGGTCTTCTCAGACAATAGCAGTGAGAATTGAATTCTTTTCAAGCAATAAAATATAGGTGGTGGATATGTTGGCTTTCCACAATCATCGTTTTCCTTCTTTTTTTTATAGCATTTTCCCAAGCAAAGTCTAATCCTTCCCAAAAAGCCTTGCTTGCTTCTATTCTTATCTTAAATCCTGTTTTTCATTTTTTAATGATTTATTACTAATTGGTTTTTGCTTTTTTTAATTTTTTAATTACCTATAATTATATCTTGTTTGAATGAATTTAATCTTGATTAAACTTATCATTAATCTTAATTAGTTCTTGTTTTTTGTTGCTGTCTTGTTTTTTTCTTTTTTATATGTTTCAACTTTAATTAAATTTTAAGCAAGGTTACAAAGTATATAACTTTGTTTTAATTATACATTTATTTAACGCACATTGATTACGTAAATAATATTTACTAAGGCAATAAACCTCAAGAGTGTGTGCTTGAAAATGTGAAGATAGAGACCTCTACAGGTCTTAACCACAAGCTTACGCTTTTGTTTTGTAACTTATCATACTAAGCATATACCAAGTTTTACAAATTTTATATATCTCTTTATGAATACACATTTTATTATACTTATATAATCATCTAAATATAATTAAGACTATACATATTCAGATAATTATAAGATATTGATTTAGCATATCTACTCCAATGAAAATGTGATTTTGCAATAATGGGTCTATTAGTATCACATTTACATCCAGAAAAAAAAATTGGATTGGTTTTTTGAACTTTATTTTAAAATTTATAGAGCAATCTTAAATGAAATTTTTTAATGTATTTGTTTCATTATGTTATGTTATTCTTTTTATTATACAATGTTTTAATAAACTTACATATGTATGTATTGTCTTATATATATATATCAAGTTGAATTATATATATAAAGAATACTTCTAATACTTTAATATAAATAATATCCGAGATTAAGACTCATATCACTGAACAATAAATATTTTAAAATACTCTCTAACCCAGAACAACTGAACAATAAATATTTTAAAATACTCTCTAACCCAGAACAACTAAACAATAAATATTTTAAAATACTCTCTAACCCAGCACAAGACAATAATTAGCAAGAAAATAACAGTTATCTCTTCTTATGCATCATTTATTAACATAGAGGTATTGATATTGCATGAAAAAACCTTATGATGAAATGTCATACAAATTTAATTAAATAAGAAAATAAAAACAGAAAGACAAAATAACATCAAAGGATTAATTGAACCTTTATTATTGATTACATTTTAGAAGTCACAATTCTTAATTGTTAAAGGGAGATTTGAACCCAAATGTTAAGCCCCTGCAGGGAAGAATACATTTTTGAAATTCAGGAAATTACTCCTTATCAGTACTTAGGTATTAACACTTGATAGAAAAAAAGATTGTATTATATATACATACAATCTGACATTTTGACTATCCTACGGTCTTCCTCAGAACTATGATATAATGATGAATAAAATAAATAAATATATAATAAATTAGTGCAATCAATAAAAAAAAAGAAAACACAAAATATAAAACTAAAATAAATATGTTAGTATGGAATAGAAATCAAATAAAACAATCCATATAATTTAAAATACAATGTACAACATTAAATTGAAATATGGATGGCTGAAGTGTTGGAGGGTCTGTACATTAAAGTTTGAAGATTTGCTATCTCAATATAAAAGAAAGTACTGATTACATGCATGTGTGGGAGATGATGATTTGGACCAATTGATAAATGCTAGTTCAGCATGAAATATGCATATTGGAGATCGTTTATCTTTTTCCATACATAATGGTCATGTGTATCAGTTGATAAGATGGAATAAATAGCTGTAGTAGGCTAGAAAGTCTGAGTTCAAATCCCTTTTACTAACTAACTTCAGTTAGTATAGATACTATGCTTGTATTTGAATATTACATATCCAGCCTGTTATTTTGTCCATCCATCTTCTATGTATATAAATAATCATATTAAAATTCTATATGTGAGGGGCTAGAGTTATTTAAAGTCAACATGGGTGTGACAATAACATTGGCATCAACAAATACTTTGTGCATTCCATCATCAGATTTTTAATGGTATGTATCACTGAAGAATTGGAGGGTGAGAAGAGTAATACCTGTCCATTAAAGTTGAAGATTTGCTATCTTAATTTAAAACTGAGTACTGATTATGTGTGGAAAATGATGATCTAAATCAACTGATGAGTTATGGTTCAGCATGAAATACTTATATTGGAGATCATTAATATTTTTCACATGTATATGATCATGTGTATCAGTTGTGTATAAGATAAATTGGATAGCTGTAGCAAGTTAGAAAGTCTGAGTTCAAATCCCTTCTAATTATATTTAAGTTCAATATAAACAATATACTGTACTTGCATTTAAATATTACATTTTCGGCCTGTATTTTGTCCATCCCTCTTCTATATATTTAAATGGACATATTAAGATCAATATATGTGAGCGGTTAGAGTGACTTAATGTCAATGTGGGTATGATAATAAGATTGGCATCAACAAAGACCCTGAGTGTTCCATCATCAGATTTTTAACTAAATGGAAGGGTGAAGAGTTGTGGATTGGAGTAGTTTGAAGCCTGTCCATTAAAGTTAGAAGATTTGCTATCTTAATATAAAACTCAATACTGATCATATGTATATGTGAGAGATGATGATCTGCACCAACTGATGAGTGCTGGTTCAGCATGACATATGAATATTGGAGATCATTTATCTTTTTCACATATTTGTGGGCATGTATATCAGTTGTATAAGATGGGGTGGATAGCTGCAATGAACTTGAAAGTCTGAATTCAAATCCCTTCTATTTACATTGTTTAATATAGACAATACACTTGCATTAAAATATTAACTATACATTTTACATTAAGATTGAACATGAAAAATTCTTAAATTTAACAGTTCACTAGGGTGGTACTCATGATATCATGAAAGGTATTTTATAGTTACCCAAAATATCACACCAATACGACTGTTCTTAACTTTCTGTTAAAATGAAACTAAGCAATCTTATTATCTTAACTGATGATGAATAAAATCAAGTGATCTTCCAACTTTATTAAATAAATAAAATTGACTAAAATTATCTTATATCCAATCAATTAAATAAAATTTTATTTAATTACAAATCAAAATGCTTTAGATTCACCTATATAATTAGAAATTAGGTCAAAGATAAGAGGCAGCTCTTGTCTTTTAAAGTCATTAATCTTGTGTTAAGATTTGTAAAGATCCCTGCTGTTGTATTTAGGTGCATAGTCTTAAGGTTATAGCCTTAATATATATATATATATATATAATATATATATTACTTATCTTTAATTATCACATGATCACATTTCCTATACTAGCACATTAATTGTTGATAAACAGAGCAAAACTCTCCATACAGTATTGCCACCTGTGCTAAACAGAGTAATCAATGGATGCCAGAAGGCTTGTGCATAAAATCCCTATCTAATGCCTACTCATCCAATATCCCCAGACTAGTTTCTGGCTTGTGGCCTTCATCAGTGCTCTCAGATCCAAAGCTCCTCACTGATGAAGGCCACAAGCCAGAAACTAGTCTGGGGATATTGGATGAGTAGGCATTAGATAGGGATTTTATGCACAAGCCTTCTGGCATCCATTGATTACTCTGTTTAGCACAGGTGGCAATACTGTATGGAGAGTTTTGCTCTGTTTATCTTTAATTACATAAAATAATCTTTTCTTTGAGGATATCTTAATATCAGCAAAAACAATTTCAATATAAAGTGACTTTCACATCATATTTCTTTATTTTCATGTACTCTCAATACATGAATAAATAAATATAATTGTAGGATAATTATTAAGAGATCCTTGTAGGTAATGATAAATGCAAATAAGCATGAATTAATAATAAAAAATACTCATGCAGAGGCAAAACTTTCAATACGTAGCGCCACTCAGTGCAAGCAAGAGTAATCAATGAATGCATAAAATCCCTATCTAGTGCCTACTCATCAATATCCCCAGATTAGTTTCCAGCTTGTGGCTTTCATCGGTGAGGAACCTTGGATCATGTGATGTTTAGTAGTTTAAAAATAATACTTATTAACACTAACAACATTCAATATACAAAGATCAATCTGTTTGATCATGTATGGTTACAAAATTATTAAAATAATTCCCTGAAAATAAAAATAATATTAAAGAAAATTATGTATTACAATTTAGAAAAATATATAAAGAAGGGGTGCCACTGAGACCAGTGATTAATGGTATAGGATCATATTATGATAGGGTATCAAAATGGTTGGGAAAGATGTATGTGAATAGGGAGAGTGGGCTTTCATAAAAAATAATAGGGAGTTGGTGGAGGAAATTAGGGAAAGAGTGGAAAAATATGAGAGATATAATTTGATAATGGTGAAAATGGATGTGGTGTCTATGTACACAAATATAGATGTAAAGAAAGCAATAGGGTTGGCAGTGGATAAGTATAGGAGGGATAGAGTGAAAGAGGTAGAAATGCCAGTAGAAGTGTTGGAAAATTTAATGAGTTTGTGTTGTAGAGATATTACTTTTCAGTTTAATGGAAGTTATTATAAACAGAAAGAAGGGTTATTGATAGGAGGGGCATTAAGTGGAGTGTTGAGTGGTATTTACATGCAAGATATGGAAGAAGCTATGGTGAAGGAGGAAAATGCACCAATTTTAATTAAGAGATATGTAGATGATTTCTTATTGATATTTAATAAGACTGAAAGACAAATAAAAAAGTATTATGATAAGGTTAATAAGTTGGATAAGAAGTTAAGATTCACAATGGAATGGGAAAAGAATAATGAATTGGTGTATTTGGATATAATGATGAAAAAAGAGTATAGTAAAGGGAAGTGTAAAGTGAGAACAGGGGTGTTTAGAAAGATGGAGAAGGATAATATAGTGAATTGGGAGTCTGATGTAGATAAGCAATTTAAAATTAATGCTATAACATCAAGAGTATTTAGAGCAAATAATTATTTCAGAGATAGGGAAGATTATAAAAAGGAAATAGATATGATATTTAAGGAGTTTAGGGATAGTGAGTATCCAGAAAAGATAATAATGAGGAGTATTGAGAGTGTAAAAAGGAAATGTAGAAAGGAAGGAGAGAATGAGAGAAGAGTAATTGAAAGGGATAGGAAAAACAAATATATAGGAATAAGAGTACATGATTATAGAATAGTTAGGAAGATTAATAGTATAATTAAAAAGCTTAATGTAAAATATAGAAATGAGGTGAAATATAGAATAGTAAATAAGAAGAGGAAAAATTTGATGAAGGTTTTGGATAATAAATATATACATAAAGAGAGAAATTATATTAATGGGGTTTATATGATAGAGTGTAAAAAGTGTAGGGATAAGGGGGTTAGAAATAAATATGTGGGTCAGACAAAGAACTCTATATATACAAGGCTGAGGCAACATAGGTATGAAAAAAGTTCACCGGTATTTGTGCATATGATGGAGACAGGGCATGATTTGGAGAAGGAAAGTATAAAAATGATTAGTTATGCAAATAGTAGAAGGGACAGGAAGATAAGAGAATCATTGTTAATTAAGAGAATAAGGCCTAGTATTAATAGAGAAAAAGGGATAAGGACTTTGGTAGTGTGAAATTAAACAGTAGAAAAGTTTAGGATGATTAAAGTGAGGGGAAATGTAAAGCTTAATAGGGTAAAGAATTAAAATTTAGGGTAATTAAGTAATAGAAGTGGTTAATAGAGGGAGCTAGGTGATGGGGAAAGAAAGGAAGTTGGGAAGTGGTTAATAAAAAGAAAGATGGAGGAAAGGTGTAGGTAGAAGGAAAGTTAAGGTAAAAATAATTAAGTTTGTATTGATATTAAATGTTATAAGATGGTAGTTAAATAAGTAAAGATGGTAGGGAGTATTAGAGTATAAATGAGGAAGGGAATTGAAGGGATGGTATGAAGGTATAAAATGAAGTAAGTAGGGTATAAATGGGAGTGTAAAAAAGGGGAAAGAATGATTTTAGTTTATTGTTTTTGATTTTTAATATTTTTTGATTTTTTAATTTTTATTTTTAAGTTTATTTTTTAATTTTAATTTTTTAATTTTTGATTTTGGGTTTTTGGTTTTTGGTCTTATATTTGTAATTAATTATGTTAAAAATGATAATTTTTGGTATTAATTTTTAGATTAATGTTATGGGTTTTAAGGGTTTTGTTTTTAATGGTTTGATGATAAAATTTGAATTGTTTTAATACATTTATTTGATTGTAATCTTAAAAAATAATTTAAAAATGATTTTAAAGAAATTTTTATATTTTTATTATTAATTTTTTTGTCATTTTTTTTTATTATTATTTTTTTTATTATTATTAATTTTTTATAGTTTAGTTTTTATGTTTTGGGTTTTTAAAAGATTTGGGAAAAAAATTTTGTTTGAAAAGTTTTTGGATTGAGTTGTTTTTGCTTTATATTATTTTGTTTTATTATAATTTTATATGAGAATATGAAGAATAAGAATTTTGGTTGTATTAATATAATATTTGTCTAATTTTTTATGTTGTAGATCTGATGAAGACTGCTAGTACAGTCGAAACTGTTATAATAAATAAAATTATTTGCTTAAAGTGTTAAAGGAATGTTGATGAGTTTATAGTGAAATTTAGAAAATACTAATGCTGATATCCAATGTTAATAAATCTTTCTATGTCTTAGATAATTTCAATAATTTCTCACATTTAAGACACTGTTTGACAATTATAAAGTCCCTAAGTGAAAATATTTACTACCTTAAGTAAAATATAATTGTACCATTCCTTATTTGATAATGAATGCTGAAGAAGATATATACTATTTTATGTAGCTATATATACAATTAAAAATTTAAATTATTAAATATTTTATCAGATTTAACATCTTGAAGTGCTAACTAGGAATGACTTCAAGACCTACATATGAAAAACACTCAGTCTAACAGAGATTGAAACTAAAGGTATGAGTGGCATTCTGCAGTACCTTTAAAATATCAAATGCCAGGAAAAATAGATGATGGCATAAACTCAAGAAAGCACCTTTATATGAGGGGAAAATGACCTAGGATTTTGTCACTAGGGAACCATCTGAAGAAAGAGAGTTTGCCTAAATACATCATCGCATGCTAGAATATATTTAATTTCTGTTGTAGTATTTTCATTTTATATATATCACTAGATGGAGCTTTACCAATATCTCACTAACAAGCTTTGTTTACATAAATGCTGAGAGAGATAGAATTCAATATCTCTTTCATTGTCTCCAACCTTTAGACCATGGTTTCGAGCTAGTTGGCCCATGTCATTAAAGGGTAGGAAGACTAGAAACTAGTAGGTTGGAGACAACGAAAGAGATATTGAATTCTATCTCTCTCAGCCTTTATGTAAACAAAGCTTGTTAGTGAGCTATTGGTAAATCTCCATCTAGTGATCATAAAATGCAAGCTAAGAGCAAGTTACAAAATTTATAACTTGTTTTGTTTATCATATATATATGAAACTTGAATATATTCCAAATAATGGTAAACAACTTATAATATAATATAAACAAAAACTCATAGAGAAATATTTTCGATTATATTCATAATCATTATCAACTCAACTCAAATTTCAAAATGGAGTCATCTATTGCCAACCAGAAACATGTGTCGGTTTAAATATCCCACAATTCATTAATCTTAACATTTGCTGACTGTCTATTTATCATTGTAATTGTATACCTATTAATAAAAACTGCCTCTTTAATTTTTCATTTTCTTTATCTCTTTCTTGACCTAAATTTTTTATCTTTTTTATATCAAAATCAAATTTAAAATTGCAATTCCTATCATGATCTTAAAAAAATAGATTCAGTATATAACTTCACTTCATTATTACTATTATTATATATCTGTACCTTTTTTAAAACTCTTTTATATAACAATTTATGTTCTTTAATTCTTTTCTCCATATTATATCTAGATTTCGCCACATATGATAAGTTACACCCACAAAAAATTCTATAAATTACAATACTCACATTATTTTTTTCTAACTTATCTTTTGAATTACTAATCATTCTATTTAAATTACCTGATCCATAAAATGAAACATTATATATTCTATTATAAACTTTTTTCATAAATTTCACTTGATTATGATTATAAAAAGGCAAAGAAAGCCATTTCTTTTTCTCAATTTCTTTATGACCAACATGATTATTAATTTTCTTATTGAATTGACAAATCACATGATAAATTTGTTTTATATTATAACCCACACATAATAATTCACCCACATAATTTTCAATATTACACAAAATATTATTTCTATGCAAAAAAGATCTAAAACCAGCCATTTTATAATTATGTGGCACTTTAGATAAATATGGAATATACCCTCTTGTTTCAATAGGTTTAATAAACAATTTATAGTCAATCATATTATTGTTCCTTGAAATCATCAAATCTAAATATTTAATATTATTATTACATTTTTTCTCCATAGTCCATTTAAAACCTTTTCTTTTATTATATTCATCAAAAATTTTATCAATCATTTCTGAAGAAGCACATACAAAAACATTATCCACATATCTCATATATATCTTAATATTTCCCATAAATATAATCTTATTTACAATCTTTTTTTCATAATAAGACAAAACAAAACTACATAACTGTGCCATCATTGGTAATCCCATTGTCAGTCCTTTCTTCATTTTATAAAATTTACCATTAAATGATGCAACAATATGTTCAATAAAATTTAAAGTCTTCATTACAAAACATATTAATTGATTATCAACTTTCTTCTCCAATAAAGCTTGAAGAATAATCTTAATTGAATCAACTCTATCAATAGATCCATATATCTCAAATACATCCAATGATACTAAAACATCACCACAGTCCAAATTTAAATCTTTAATTTTTTCAACATCAAATGATGACATTACAGAATATTTTCCAAATCCAAGTAAATCCTGTAAAAGTTTACCTATATATTTATTTTCCTTATACATGAAAGACCCTCCAAAATCCTAAATTATTGTAAGCGGATAACCTTCCTTATGCAACTTTACATTAGCAAATACATATGGACAAATAGCACTTTAAATATATAATGAATAATACACATCATTTATTCCTTTATATTTTGCCTTTAATAAAATGTTATTAATAAATTTCATTCTTTCTGAATCAACATTATATTTATCAATCAATTCAAAATGTAATTATTCCATTAATAATATAACTCCTAGAACATATTCATTATTTGAAATTAAACACATTGTAAACCTTTATCTTCCTTTAAACAAATCAATTTATCTTTTATTAATTGCCTTTTAAATAATTCAATAACTCTTTTCCATGAATTATCGTATTTACTAAAGTTTTGTAATTTAGCATCCTTAACAATTTTGTTAAACTCCTCTGCAGTCATTAATTTTCTATCATAAGAATTTTAACCTGATGATATATTCTCAAGTTTATAATCATCAATTATATCACCTATATATTTTGAACCCAATTCTAAAACATACTTTTGTATTAATTTTAAATCACATGATAAATTAACATAATTATATCATGATTATAACATGATTATATTATAAGTTCAAAATTCTTATGATGGAAAATTAATGACTGCAGAGGAGTTTAACAAAATTGTTAAGGATGCTAAATTACAAAACTTTAGTAAATACGATAATTCATGAGAAACGAGTTATTGGATTATTTAAAAAGCAATTAATGGAAGATAAATTGATTTGTTTAAAGGAAGATAAAGGTTTACAATGTGCTTAATTTCAAATAATGAATATGTTCGAGGAGTTATATTACAAATGGAAAAATTAAATTTTGAATTGATTGATAAATATAATGTTGATTCAGAAAGAATGAAATTTATTAATAACATTTTATTAAAGGCAAAGAATAAAGGAATAAATGATAATGTGTATTATTCATTATATCCTTCATGTGCTATTTGTCCATGTGTATTTGCTAATGTAAACTTACATAAAGAAGGTTATCTACTTAGAATAATTTTGGATTTTGGAGGGTCTTTTATGTATAAGACTATTAAATATATAGCTAAAATTTTACACGATTTACTTGGATTTGGAAAATATTCTGTAATGTCATCATTTGATTTTGTTGAAAAAATTAAAGAATTAAATTTGGGATGTGGTGATGTTTTAGTAGCATTGGATGTATCCAATATGTATGGATCTATTGATAGAGTTGATTCAATTAAGATTACTCATCAAGCTATATTGGAGAAGAAAGTTGATAATCAATTAATATGTTTTGTGATGAAGACATTAAATTTTATTGCACAAAATATTGTTGCATCATTTAATGGTAAATTTTATAAAATGAAGAAAAGATGGACAATGGGATTACCAATGGTGGCACAGTTATGTAGTTTTGTTTTATCTTATTATGAAGAAAAGATTGTAAATAAGATTATATTTATGGGAAATATTAAGATATATACGAAATATGTGGATGTTTTTGTATGTGCTTCTTCAGAAATGATTGATAAAATTTTTGATGAATATAATAAATTAAAAGGTCTTAAATGGACTATGGAGAAAGAATGTAATAATTGTATTAAATATTTAGATTTGATGATTTCAAGGAACAATAATATGATTGACTATAAATTGTTTATGAAACCTATTGAAACAAGAGGGTATATACCATATTTATCTAAAGTGCCACATAATTATAAAATGGCTGGTTTTAGATCTTTTTTGCATAGAAATAACATTTTGTGTAAATATTCATGTGATAAAAAGAAAAATATTGAAAATTATGTGGGTGAATTATTTATTTTGTATGGGTTATAATATAAAATCAATTTATCAGATGATTTGTCAATTTAATAAGAAAATTAATAGAAATGTTGGTGATGAAAAAATTGAGAATAAGAAGTAGATTTCTTTGCCTTTTTATAATAATAATCTAGTGAAATTTATGAAAAAAGTTTATAATAGAATATATAATGTTTCATTTTAAGGATCAGGTAATTTAAATAGAATGATTAGTAATTCAAAAGATAAGTTAGAAAAAAATAATGTGAGTAATGTAATTTATATAATTTTTTGTGGGTGTAACTTATCATATGTGGGGGAATCTAGATATAATATGGAGAAAAGAATTAAAGAACATAAATTGTTATATAAAAGAGTTTTAATAATGATACTAATAATGAAGTGAAGTTATATACTGAATCTGTTTTTTATGATCATGATAGGAATTGTAATTTTAAATTTGATTTTGATATAAAAAAATAAAAATTTTAGGTCAAGAAAGAGATAATGAAAATGAAAAATTAAAGAGGCAGTTTTTATTAATAGATATACAATTACGATGATAAATAGACAGCAAATGTTAAGATTAATGAATTGTGGGATATTTAAATCGACATGTATTTTCGGTTGGTAATAGATGATTCTACTTTGAAATTAGTGTTGAGTTGATAATGATTATGAATATAATCAAAAATTTTCTCTATGAGTTTTTATTTATATTATTTTATAAGTTGTTTACCGTTATTTGGAATATATTCAAGTTTCGTTATTGTATTATTATTAAAACAGGCAAAAGTTTCCATACAGTAGTGCCACTCAGTGCCAACCTGAATAATCAATGGATGCCAGAAGGCTTGTGCATAAAATCCCCATCTAATACCTACTCATCCAATATCCCCAGGCTAGTTTCTGGCTTGTGGCCTTTGTCAGTGAGGAGCTTTGGATTTTAATAACAGTTATGTGCTAACATAGGAAATAGTGATCATGTGATATATTATTATTATTAGCAGACATTTTATTTTGTTTTAATATATATATTGTACTCTTTACAATTGGTACAGATAGTAATTTAGTTTAGGAGATAGCAATATTAAAAAAAAAATAAATTAAGGGCTTTTATTATATATAATTTTTATGTTCTAAATAGTAGGAGTTTATGAAGGTAGATTTAGGAATTTGGGCTCATTGTTAGGTGAATTTAATACAAAATTATATAAAATATTTCAAATATATTATTTTTATTTATTTTAGTTTTAAAAAGATTTCAGAGATAGGTAGGTTTAAATTAGTAGTAAATATTTTATAGTAAGTGTTTTAAATAATTAGTTTTGCCTAAAATATTATTTAAAATGTCAAATTAATTTAATGTACTTTTAAAAGAATGCTGAAAGTATCACATGACTAGGTGTATGTGTAATTGTGTGTACTTTCAAAAAGTTAGGGAAATAAAATTTTATTTTAGTGTGCTAACTAATATTTGATACTATAAAATGTAGCAAAATTATCAGACTAAAAAATAATATTTGAAAAGTAATATTTAAAATTGTTATTATTTTTTAGTTTGTTGTAATAATTTATTTCGAAATTACTTCTAAGTTATTAAAATGTTTTAATATTATTTAAATAGGAATATTAAACTTTTTCTGTGAAAATATTTAATAATTGAAGTATTAAATAAGTTGGAAATTATTTAATATTGCTGACTCATCGTTTTTAAATTCTTAATTTTAAAAAATCATCTTGTGCAAGTATATAAATTAGTAATTTTATTCAAGCAGTATTGGCCAATGAAATCGTTAGATTAGATAGGTATAAATACTAAGGTTGAAGTCTGTCTAGACACTTCTTAAACTTTTTTAACTCTTATATCACTTATACTTCACCTTTCAATTGTTTTTTTTACAATCTACAAATTTTCCACTGATAATTTTCTATACTTTTTATTATGTTATTTAAAAAAGTATAGTGAAAAGTTTAATTAGAATATTAAAACAGGCAAAACTCTCCATACAGTAGTGCAACTCAGTGCCAACCAGAATAATCAATGGATGCCAGAAGACTTGTGCATAAAATCCCTATCTAGTGCCTACTCATCCAATATTCCCAGACTAGTTTCTGGCTTGTGGCCTTCGTCAGCGAGGAGCTTTGGATCTGAAAGCACTGTACCTAGATCTTAGAATCTAATACAACCCTCCAGCAGCCACCTTTTATCGCTACTTAACTACAAAACTATGAGAATAAAATTGAAAACACATTAATATTTTCAATCTAAGCTCAATAGCTTATATAGTCATATGGGTCTGAACCCAACCATAACCACCACTATCCTATTAGGCAGGATTGGTGTTAAACCACTACACATCACATGATCATTAATTTCTTATGCCAGCACATTACTGTTATTAAAACAGGCAAAACTCACCTTACAGTAGTGTCACTCAGTGCCAACCAGAGTAATCAATGGATGCCAGAAAGCTTGTGCATAAAATCCCTATCTATTGCCTACTCATCCAATATCCCCAGACATTAGATCCTAAGATCTAGGTGCAGTGCTCTCATATCCAAAGCTCCTCACTGATGAAGGCCACAAGCCAGAAATTAATCTGCAGATATTGGATGAGTAGGCACTAGATAGGGATTTTATGCATAAGCCTTCTGGCATCCGTTGATTACTCTGGTTGGCACTGAGTGGCACTACTGTATGGAGAATTTTGCCTGTTTTAATAACAGTAATGTGCTAGCATAAGAAATAGTGATCATGTGATGTTTAGTGGTTTAATTAGAATAGTTGTATTATATATATCACTAAACACAAAAGTTTTCCTATCATTTTTTTTTATCTATTTGAACTTAACTTAAGACCTTCAGAATTATGCAGAATACGATAGTAACTACTTGGATATCTCAGAACATGAAGGACAATTGACAGGAAAATTATTACAACATAACTGGAGTAAAAATACTAAGAAATATGTAAAAAAAATTTAATTGTTTGCTTGAAAAGACTGACTGTTTAATTAAAAAGAATTTTATAGATTATAATACAGTAAATTTATTTAAAATGAAAGAGAGGAATTGTATATTTATTAAGAATTTCATTTTAAAAGATAAGGTTTCTAAAAGAACAAAATTAAGACCCTGCATTTGTATTTTACAATTAAGATATAAATGTCTGATGGAATATCGAATGCCCGTTTTGTTTTATAATATAATTGATGTTGCTGACTTTATTTGATTTTGTCTTTTTAAAAAAAAAAAAGTCAAATGAACTGATATTTTAAAATAGATGGTCTTAGAGATAACTTTAAAGAAAAATATATACTTCGAACTTTGTTTATACGTTTTAAAACTATTGGTTATTTAAATCGATAAATGGATTATATTATGGTATAATATATTTGGAAATAATGAAACTAAATTTGTTTTCAAGAAGATTTAAATTATATTTGTAATAATGCCAAACTGATACAATTATATATATATCTGAAAATATACGTGTACAAGATAAAAAATCATATTATTTAAAAAAATGAAATAATTACCTGAATTCCAGACTAAATATCTGCTGTAGAATACAAAAAATAAATGTACTGTATTAAATTATGTAATGTCTATTGATATACGTATTTAAAATAATTTTTATACTATATCGTCTACTATGCTAATTTTTTTTTCTCATGTGTCAAAGCATTGGCCGGGAAGCGAACTCACAATACCGGGACAATTGCTTGTAAGGCAACTGTGCTGACCACTCGACCACCAAAGCTTGACTACTATGATAATTTTAGCATTGAAAATGCGAACATTATTAATATATTTTTATAGGAAAAACTTAGATAAGGATTATTTCTTTAAAAAATAGATTTTTAAATTATTATTTAACATGTAAATGTTTTGGATAAAATTTCAGAAAGGACTGACTAACATTTTCTTGGAAAGGATTTTAAGTATTTTGCCATGGATTACTCTAGATTTTAATGGATTTCAAAAGTAGATACTTGTATTTTTTTTTAAGCGGCGCCAAGAGAGGTAAAAAAATATTTGTGCACGATATACTATTCCGCTGTAACCTAGTGATGGAGGAAGTTTTATAAATTGCTAATTCTAGAATGCAATTTATTTCACGGACAAGGAAAAAATTTATCATAACTTTAATCTTTATTATTTATTTATTTTAGTATTAAGTTAATTTAATATTTTTGAAAGTTAACATTATTTATTTATGGTACTAACTTATGGTTAGGAAATAGCTTTAAGATATAATAATTTTTATTGTCATGTTTTTATAAAAAATGTTCAGGAAGTGATTTTAATGAATGGAGCTGAAGAAGTAGAACGCCGTGAATAATCTTTGTAATATTATGAGATCATTGGTAATTTTATTATAAAACAGGCAAAACTCACTATATATATTGACACGCACAGCTTGCTGTGTGTGGCAATATATATATAGTGAATTTTGCCTGTTTTAACAACAGTTATACACAAGCATAAGAGGAGGTGATCATGTAATGTTTATTGGCTTAAAACCAATCCTGCTTAATAGGATAGTGGTGGCTATAGTTGTTAAAGAACCAAAGACACAAAAATGTATGGGTACTAAACTGCGTTCAGACCCATATGACTATATAAGCTAATGGGCTTGGATTGTAAACATTAAGGTGTTTTCAGTTTAAGACTCATAGTTTTGTAGTTAAATGGGGATAAAAGGTGGTTGCTGGAGGGTTGCATTAGATTCTAAGATCTAGATGCAGTGCTCTCAGATACAAGGCTCCTCACTGATGAAGACCATAAGCCAGAAACTAGTCTGGGGATATGGGATAAGGAAGCACTAGATGGGGATTTTATGCACAAGCCTTCTGGCATCCATTGATTAATTTACTTGCTGTGTGTGGCAATATATATATATAGTGAGTTTTGCCTGTTTTAACAGTTATATGCAAGCATAAGAGGAGGTGGTCATGTGATGTTTATTGGCTTAATTTTATTATACTGTAATTATATAATTGCTTGAAAATTTATTTTTCTTTTTATATTTGAGAAAAGATATATTGTTATTAATATTTATTTTAAATTGCAGTGTGCAATGCTTGAATTTAATATTAATAATGTAAGAATGAACCATTAGTAAAGTATTGTGTGTATTTGTGTAAGTGTTGATAAATGCATATAAATGTTTTTGTAAAACCTATAAGATATTTTCCTTACTTTACTCTTTAGTTAAAATGTGAACACTTTGAATATGCGTAATTATATGGCATTGTCTAATTATTGAAATGTTACTTTAATGAATATTATATAAAAATATAGTATTGATCTCTACATTATTCTTTAATAAATGAGTAAGATGTATAGCATTTTATGAATGTTTGTCAGTATCATTTGAGAATGAAAATTCTTAAAAAAAACATCGTGTGGATTTTGATCATTGTCGTTTCCTATAGTAATGTTTTAGAAATTATTTTTAGAATGTTGTTGGTTTATTATTTTTGCAATGATGAATGAAATATACAATGGGACAAATATTGATAGCGATCGAGAAAGTAATGATATTTTGTGAAATCCTGGTGCTGGGGTCATGTTGAAAGTTATGATTGGAGAATTGTAGTTCCATGTATTTTGAATTTGATTGAAATATACAGATAATGTAAGACTGTATATTTATATTATGGACAGTCACATTTCCTTTATGTCTATAAGTGCTAAAATAGAGCCCTGACTTAGTCTTAGGTGCCCAATGAATACGGACCTACTTCATTGATTTGCCCTGTGCCTATGGTGATATTATTTCTTTTTCGAACATTCTCGTTGTTATTCCATGCCCTACACTTATTTGCTATTCGTTTTCCACAAGTATCATTGTAAAAGATAGTTTAAGCTGGAGAAATAATGAATGAATTATTGTGAAGTAGTTATTTTTGAGAGCACAAGATGTAGTATGCATAGATTCTTCATCAAATGATGTTGAGATGCTTAGAGAATTATGTAATGTGCAATACAGGAATAAAATAATTAAAACCTATATGAAAATATTCGAGATCACTTGTTAGTCAATGCATGCTCAAATGAATGAATGTAGATAAAGTGAAAATGAGATTGGAAATGATGTGATGTGTAAAAGAACATCAAGATGAAAGTAAGATAACTTTAAGCAATCCAATTTATAATTAATTTTCTTAAAATTTTTACTGTTAAGTTACTTTTAGTTAAGTCATAGATTTATAAAACAAACTCCCGAATATTTTTTTTTGCATAATAAAGAAATTTCTTTGAAGGGAGATGTTTATGTTTTTATTAAGTTATTTTCTGAAAATTAAATATTGGAATTATACTTTATGAAACTGAAAGACATTTTTTAAATAATTTTCTTTAATAGCTTCACCTATTTAGATAGAAAGTAGGTTGAAGTAAAGAAGGGTTCCCTTCTTTTCTTCCAAAACTTAAGTTTGTGGTTAAGACCTGTAGAGTTCCCTACTATCACATTTTTACGCACATATTCTTAAGGTTACAGCCTTAGTAAATATTACTTACATAATCAATGTGCATTTAAGTAAATTTATAATTACAACTTTAAATTATTGTAATAGATTTCTAACTATAAGATCTTTCCATTGACTCATTGTAAATCGAAAGATTTCGCGAGTATTAATGTGTGATAAGAAATGTGGACTTAATCAGTGAAATATTGAATAGCTTCACGCTCTCAGATCTAACCGCTTCAGCTTCAACTATTTATATATAAAGTAGGTTGAAGTAAAGAAAGGTTCCCCTCTTTTCTCTTTTCTTCCAAAATGTAAGTTTGTGGTTAAGACCTGTAGAAGTCTCTACTATCACATTTTTATGCGCATATTCTTAAGATTACAGCCTTAGTAAATATTATTATTTAATATTTTACTTATATTTTAAAGATATTGTTAAAATGTAAATATGCATCGGAATATTTACATTTTAAATAGGTTATACCATGGTAAAATAAAAGTTTTCATTTTATTGTATTATATTTTGAAAAATAGCCAGAGTGAAGGCTATTTCTAATTTTAAATCCTTATATTATCTTATTGTAAATATTTTTTTAAATTTGTACTAAGTAATGTAAATATACTTTTCTTTGTAAATGTTTTTTTATATTATAATTTATTGTTAACTTGTTAATAAATTTGTTATTTTTTTAAAATTAAAATTACTGTAGTTCAGTTGTGATTTATTCGTGTGTTAATTATTGATTTATCACATTGTATGCATTACCCACAGAAATTAATAATCAATTATATATTATTTATTCAGCACATGAATTATAAGGATTTTTTCTTAAACATTATTTAATCATATCTGATTTAGTAAACAAATATATTTTATTATCATCTGAAAGAATCTAATCATTATTAATTATTTTGAGTTGATACAATACCTATGAGAAATGCTTGATATTACCACAATAATATTAGGATGTTACATTTTTATTTAAGAATGCCACATTAAACATGGAAAAATTATACAATACATTTACTTAAAATTTATTGTTTTATTTTATTTCTGAATTTTAAACTATTAAATTATTGTATTGAGAGTCATGAGGATATTTAGTTGCTTATTATAGTTATTATTTTATAAGAGTAGTTAAATATCATATAAAATCTCATATCATATTTAACTATAGGGTATTAACACATTGATTTGTTTTAATAATTTGTTAAAAGATGAACCTGAGATTATTACCATTATTATTTCTATTATTATGATCATCATCATCATCATCATCATCATCATCATTATTATTATTATTATTATTATTTTGGGAGATTGTTATTAATTATTTTTTTAGTAAAGGAATATTAAATAATTTATTATTTTTATTAAATAATTTATAAATTATGTTTAGGATTTTTGTAGGTATATTTTAAAGACATGAGAGTATTACATAGTAGTTTTTATTATATGAATTTGGTGGGAGTGATGCTCTTATGCCATTAAGGATGTATTCTCAATGTTTTACCTTGTGTATCTTACTGAACATCTCATGTTAGGAATTTTATAATTATATTTATTATTTTGGCAGAACCTTAGGTTGTTTACAATAGTGAGTTAGCTATAAGTTAGATTTCTTTGTAAATGAGTAGATTAAGTAGTATAGTTTAGAACCCTAATTAGTTATTTAAGAACTAAGTGCTATGCTATTTTATTATTTTAAAATTGTCTTGAATTACTGAATGAAAGATATTATTTTAGTAGATATTATATTTTGAGCTAGTCTTTATGT
This sequence comes from Epiperipatus broadwayi, assembly GCA_028023455.1. Classification (NCBI taxonomy): domain Eukaryota; kingdom Metazoa; phylum Onychophora; class Udeonychophora; order Euonychophora; family Peripatidae; genus Epiperipatus; species Epiperipatus broadwayi. Next base: position 5,668,556 of record JAQFVV010000055.1, on the reverse strand, counting down.
TGTATTATTTTAATAGTTAGCATTTATGCAACTTAATCATAATACATTGTTGTTATCCCAGTTAGCTAGATTTTTGTTCAGTAGTATTCCATTAAGGAAGGGTCCAATATATATAAACATTAAAGGCATAAAATTTACAAAGCCAATACAGGCCACACTATTAATTTTGTTGAAACTAAGGTTTTCTTCTTTGAGAGAAATGAAATAAAAAGAATTTTAAAAAATCTTTATTATTAAAAATGTATGATTCTGAAGCAATTAACTTATTTAAAAGTTCTTTTAATGTTAAGGGTATATGGGAAGTAAATGGAATTGTGGGTAATGTTAATATTTTGTAGTTATTTACACTTGAGAAGTTTGCTGGTAGCAGTGAAACCCTTGGTAATGTTTTAGAGTTTATTTTCTTGGCTAGTCTGGTTGAATTGTAAATTTGAGATAATTTTGATTATATATATGAATTAACTCAAGGAAATATAAAAATTACTAATAAAAGAAAAAACACACAATTACTTCTCTATAAAATTGCTTTAATATTTTAACCAGCAGACTGGTTTTCATTAGAAAGCACAACAAAATGGGTACTTCCAGAATTTAAACATTAAAAAATTACAAACATTCACGCATCAGATAACAAAATTAATTCCTATAGGTTAAAATTCTTTCTTTATAAACCTTTTTTAAAAAAATTTGTCTTAGTCCTCCTCATATAATACTTTCGTTATACAACATTTCTGATCAATCAACCAACTGATAAATATCTCGTACTCATTGTTTTAAAACAATAAAATAACAGTAATTACATTTTTATAAAGTATTTACAAAACTTTACAAAACCCTACACAAATAAAAAACTTTACGATCACAAATTAAAAATTACTTTAATACATGTATGTACAATATAAATGACTTTACAAGAATTACGTACACTAAAACTATACAAAAACATTGTACAAAAAATTACAAAAAAATTCTTTCAAAAAAACTTTTTTAAAAACTAAAACCATACATAAATATTATTATATATAATTTGCCTGATGACGTATTACCCTGAAGGAATACCGGTCTAATGTTGCGATTTTTAAGATAACGTCTCCAAGTGATCTGCAGACACATCTACTCGATAAGATGTGTCCGCATATCACGTGAACGGTCTTGTAAGAAGATGATCGACTAAACAAGGTTCTTGGAGCTTCAGCCATATCACAAAGTAAAATATCAAGGACGCAATGGAAGAGCTGAAAAAAATCACTGTGATCAAGTGGATAGCAAAATCACAATAGACATACGCATACTATTATATATATAAAAAAATCACTATACATATTTTACTAATCCACATATAAAATAAAAAACAAGTAATGAAGAAATAAAAAATAGAACACTAACAAACAGGTCTCTAAGAAACAAAAAAACAAATTCCTAGGAAACTAGATAATTCAAGGATGTGATAGTATCTATATTTATGCCATGAGGGTGCAATGTCTTAAATTTTAAAATAAAAAACCTTTCCTTCTGCTTCCTCTCTCTCATGAAATAAAAATTATCCACCAATATAATCACTCTTAAATCATCAATTGAGTGATCAGGTAATGTTTAGAAACTGGTCTGTCATTTTTATATAAAACATCTAACCTATGGTTAATTATTCTAGTATTAGACTGTTTTCTGACTCATCTATGTAACGACTCAATGATCTATTACATTCTATTAAATATACTAAGTTCACTTTTACAATTGACAGTTGGGGATATACCATTTAAAATCATGAATGGTATTCCCCAGAACTATTTTCATAACAATATGTTTGCGTGTTAGACATCCTTTACCCTCACATGAAAAACATCCCTTTTCTGACAAAAAACTTATCCCTAAAATCAACATGTTCTTATGAGTCTATCCCTAAGTATCCTATGTCTATGATATACAACTTTAGGTGGATAAGGAAAAACAGATCTCAGATAATCTGTGCAGTGCAATTATATTACTGGTCCTAAATATTACAATTATGTTATTCTAAAATATAATTAATCTAAGTTCTCTAAAAAAAATGTCTATTTTTAGATAAATATTAATTTTTTAAAACTCTGATTTTACACTAATAATGAATAATGTTTCTGCATTACCCCACTCTCAAGCAAGACAGGGACTGGTTTTTATTTACTTTTAACACCTTGTAGAGGGATGTAATCATAACATATGACCAAAGATATGTGACAATGATCTTTGATTCGCAAGAGACATTTCATGCTGAATCAGCATTCATCAGTTGGCCCAGACCACAATCTCTTACACACATCTTTATCATTATTTAGTATATATAGAGAGCCAATTACTATAGTTTAATTAATGTGTCAAACTTACTGCCTTCACAACTTTGACACAAATTAATTTGCTATCTATTTATATATACATTGAACTATGATAAAGATGTGTCAAAACAGGCAAAACTCTCTATACATATTGGTGATCATGTGATATTTATTGGCTTAAAAGATATGTGTAAGATATTGTTTGCTTGCCCAACTGATGAGTGCTGTTTCAGCATAAAATATGCATCTTTGGGATCATAGATTTTTCCACGTCTTTGGTCATATGTTTATGATTACATCCCCCACAAGATAGGTATTAAAAATGGATAGAAACCAGTTCCTACCTTTCCTCAGAGTAGTTTAATGAAAATTATACTACAAAAATATTTATTATTTGATAATCTCTAATCTAATGAATGACTAATGTAAACTATTAATATACTGATGCTACACTAGTTTAATATAGTTTTTAAGTTTTATACAAAGCATGCAATGAAATAATAAGGTATACTTTATACCAGTGGTCTTCAACCTTTTCACACATGTGGACCAGTAAAAATAAGAATAAAGTTTCGTGGACCAGCAAAAATAAGGATAAGATTTCGCAAACTGGCAGAAGTCTATAGATAAATTTTCTTAAAGATAAGCATAATTGTTATAACTGATCAAAACAACAATGTTAAATATATAAGATAAAGTTTTTATATATATATGGAGTTTATATAATAAAAAATTTAATTCTACCCCCCCCCCCCATAAACATCTGTGATAACTAGAAAAACAAATTAATTTATGAATGATTGATTAGATTTTGTTTTCGTTCTGTTTTTTTTTTTTTTTAATTGGGTAAAAATGAGATAAATAAAAATTGGCTATATTAATTAAAAGTTTAAACTCTTATTATTTATTATTACAAACTTTTTACTGCCCATCTAGCACACGGACCTGCAGAAAAGTTCCGCGGCCCGATGCCGGGCCGTGGACCAAGTATTAAAGAACACTGCTTTATACTACTTGGCATATGGATTTTTAGCTTATTATTATCAAACATTGAAAAGAGGTATATAGAGATTCTAATCAGAAAATAAATTCGCTAGAAAATTTAGATTTTTTTTTTTCCATATGTCATAGCATCGGCCGGGAGGTGAACCTGCTTCAATGGTCTACAAGCAACTGCTTGTTTGCAAGGCAGCTATACTGACTTCTTGGTAGATTTGAATAGTCATTTACTAAGTGATTCATAGTCACTCACATCACCATAAGGCAGAGACTATCAATGTCCACATATAAAGCAGATGTACCTTCTATAAGAAATGAAGACTGGCATTGTATCTGCTTTTGGATTAAAATAATTACTCAGCCATTGAATCACATTGTTCTGCAGTAATGTTTCCAGCATTTCAGGTGCACAGAAGTGTTTAATTATTTCTATCATACTTTAACCTGCTAAAAAGTCTAATATAATTGGTTTTTAGAGCCCTATTTTGTAAAGATTATGAGAAAACATTTTTCAACACACATGACATAAAGCAGCCAATTGGGGGGAATTGAAATTACTATTCCAGATTAACCCTAAAATTATTTGCCTTTTTCATTCCATCCTTTGTTCAATCCTCCATGTAGCTAATTTAATGTTCATAATTTGTAATAACTGTCATACTGTGCCACTTTTATTGGTAAGTCGGCTTCAAACCTAAGTGAGCACAAATCAGCAACATAATTTATTAAAATAAATACAAAATCATAAGGTAAGATTAGAATGCTAAATTTATATATATAAAATTTATTATAACTGTACATAAAATATAGCATAATTTTTGTCTTTCACCACAGCTATCCACCTACTGTAAGCCATAATAACTAATAGATGCCAGATGATAGTTCTTAAGAAATCCCTATTCAGTGCTCTCCTATTAAGCCTATCTTTCTGGAATCCATTAGCTGTAGAGAAAGAAAAAACTATGCTGTTGAAACAGCAATATACTGAAATCATGTGATATAGAATTGTGACAAGATTTCAGAGAATATAGCCTATAGATATATATAATTAATAATGCAGACTAAGACAGTATTTACTAGTCCCTAGCTTCATCTTTTAATCTTCAATAGCAAGAGTTTATTGAGTAATGAACTCATAATGATTCTTTTTGGTTCTATGCATCTTCCCTGGACTTTGATGTGGCACTTCATTTATCTCGTTTCCTAGAATTCATGTATTACTTGGTTGTATCTACTGCTCCTTTTAATGTTTATCTGATATATGGATTATCTTATTTACAAATAACAATTAAACCTCTTTTAATTAATAAGGATATACATATATTCTAACTAACTGATCTTCAATCTATGTAGTTGTATGTTGGATTAAATTGTTTTTCTTAATATGTACAATTATTGCTTGCTGATAATTTAAACCTTGTAATTAATACGTATATATGAAATTCCTGGAAAAGTTTTAAAATATAGTGGCAATATATTAGATTTCAAAAATATTGAAATTTTTTAGGAATATGTGAATCCATGAAATTTAGATCTTAAGAGTGATTCTATTATTACAAATTTTTTAAAAACAGAGTAGATAATATTGCGGTAATTATCATTGTTATCCACTAGAGTGAAGACCCATTGTTGAATAAGTTACTTCCAGTCATAAATGCTTACCAGAGATTCATTGTGGCTTTAGAAAAATAAAAATCACTATAGACACAACCCTTGTTGCCAACAAATGCGAGAAAAGTGTAAGAAACAAAGAAGTGATTCATGTATTGCTTTTAATGATTTTGTCAAGGCCTTTGATTCGGTTATCAGGCAGACCTACAGCACTGTTTGTAATTAGTTGGTTATCCAGCAAAATTAATTCATGCTTTTATGTGACAGAATGAGAGAAAGTGTTATTACTACAAGTGGAAAATTTGAGGTATTTGAAATAAAAACTGTTTCTAACATTGTTTTCAATTTTTGTTAAAAGGGGTGGAATTGTTTATAGGTCGATCAATGAAACAAGAATCAAGATACTATACAGGATTGATGGTGTGACTTTTAATTTGAATCTATTAAAAGCAAAAACAATAACTTCATCTTCTTGGATTCTGGATTATGATTGTGACGTTAAAAAAAACCTCAAGTTCATTATTAACCGGTGACTGAAGAAAAATTCTTGGCAACATTAAGCTAGGATGATTATCAATTGAGAATATAATCAGTTTAAATACCTCCATAGTTTGTAAGTAGAAAGATAGGCTTAAATATTGAGGCACGACATAGACTTCCATAAATTGTTTCCTCTTTTAACAAATTATAGGATACAGTATTTCATTACAGGGAAATAATTACCATAACCAAATTAGTTGCATATGAAGCTGTTATTTTGCCTAATTTATTATATGAAAGTGAGACTAAGACACCCTACGAATGTGATATAAAGTCATTAGAAAAGTTTTATTTAAGGATGCTCTATAAAATTTTAAAAATACAATGGCAAAATCATAAAACATTACTTAAGTACTAGTCCTGCAATGTAGGGGGAGATGGTATGCCTTTTCATATCCACAATAATTATAAAATTATCATATGTTATCGCAAATATTATAGTATAATTCCCCATGTACACCAGTGCTTTGCACTGGCAAAACCATCTGCCTTCCTTCCTGCACACTATGGCACTTTGCACCAGCATTGTAGATGTGAAAAGGCATACCATTACCCCTACATTACAGGACTAGTACCTAAGTATCCATAAAACTAATCAATATGTTCATCAACTTGCTGGATGTTATACTATAGAGTTCATTATTGTAAAATCATGCCTTCACCGAATGGAACATATCAAACAATTGAGCAATGCAAGACTTCCTAATTTGATCATGATTCTTGTAGGAGTAGATCTCATTTACATTATAAGTAATATCCCAAAAGACATTCTGCAGAAAGGCTTTATTGATTGTTTCCATTGGGTAGATATGACAGAATAAAAAGTTTTGGAGATCTGCAAGTAGACAATGTTGAAGTATTTTAGAAAGGTTTTCTGCTGAAAAAATTAAAAGACAACATTATAAAATATCAAGTAAATAGAAAAATAGACCAGCATGTTCTGCATGTAAACATAATTGTGTTTCACAGATTGGTTCCACAATTCATTTCACCACTAAACATCACATGATCATCATTCCTTATGCTTACACAAAGGCAAACTATCCATACAGTAAGCAGCGCACTTAGTGAAAGCTAGAGTAACAATGGATGCAGGAAGGTTTGTACATAAAATCCCTATCTAGTGCCTTCTCATCCCATATTCTCAGACTAAAATCCCTATCTAGTGCCTTCTCATCCCATATCCCCAGACTAGTTTTTACCTTGTGGCTTTCATCAGTGAAGAGCCTTGAATTTGAGAGTACTGCACCTAGATCTTAAGACTTAATGCAAACCTCCAACAGCCACCTTTTACCTATTTGGTTAACTATAAACCCAAGATGAAAACACTAAATTCCAACTCAAGCTCATTTACTTTTAGTCATATAGATCTGAACTCAGTTCAGCATCTATACATTTTGGTGTCTTTGATTTTTCAAAAATCAGTCACTATTATCTTATGGGCAAGATAGGTATAAAACCATCAAAACATCATATGATCACCTTTTCATTAGGTCCTAGGATCTAGGTGCCATTCTCTCAAATCCAAGGCTGCTCACTGATGAAAGCCACAAGCTAGAAATTAGTCTGGGGATGTTGGATGAGTAGGCAGTAGATAGGGATTTTATGCATAAATCTTTCTACATTCATTGATTATTCTGACTTGCATCTTTTCTTCTCTTAGAATTAGAATGATCATATTTGTTTACAGTGGTTGCTTATTATTACATAGCAAGAATATTTAATTAATATAGTTTATATATATAATCTCAAAATAATAATTAATTTATGGAAATGTGTATGTTTTAACATTTATTTATGCGTGTATGGTAGATTCTTTATCACCCACAATATTAAATAAGGAAGAGAACTGAGCCTTGGAAGGCACTGTTCTGTAAAAGTTTGTATATATATATTACAATTATCATTTAGTGTCACTTGAATTTTGATATTGAAAAACACTTTGCCAAGTAAATTATTATTTTCTTGCATTAGGTACTTATAGTACTGTCATGGCAAAATTAAAAAATTGGACATAATGACTCCTATGGAGAGTCAAATAGTTGTCATATTAATATAATACAGCCCTTTCCATTTAATTGTTATTTATTGTTAAAATTCTGAATTTGGTGGTCAACAAATTGACCCAAATAATTCCTAAGTAGCTTATATTTATGTAATTTTTTTTATTTTTTACCATTAGTTTTCTTATTTATTGTTTTTATTGTAGAGCCACTGTACATTGTAAGCATGTAACCTATAATAAAAAGAGGTTAAATGATATCCATATGTATATTCTTAGTGTGAATAAAGTTGTTATTTGAAACTAAATATTTTAGAGACTTTTAGACTATTTACTCATTCAGAATCATAAACAAAAGTTAGATCAATAAAGATAACACAAGTTTTCATTTCATTTTGAAAGCCTTTTTCAATGCGAATTGTTAAAGATAACCTTTTCATGGTCTAAATTCCGCCTGCTGTACATGTAGGTGGCTCTCAACTATTGACAAAATTCTTGTTAAAAGGATTATTTCAAATAGTTCTTAAGGAACCCATAATAAAGACATTGATCGATAATTTGTTTGGATCTATTAACGTTATTCGATTCTAAAACTGCTAGTTTTTGCTTTTATGCCAAATTTTTGAAATAATTTCTGTATGAATAATGTTGCTGAATAGTTTTGTCAACCAAGAGTTGGCTTTAGGCAAATATTATCACTTTGGTGTAATTCCCTAGTCTAATTCTTCTGACGGATTTTGAGTGAATAACTTAAAAAAAAAAATACTATAGTACAATAACAACATTTAATTACAAATGGCAGTAGTTATCATTCCTATAGCAAAATTTCCACCATTTATCTTTAAACTTACATCGTAAACTTTAATGACCTATGACGTTAAAAATTACGACATAAAAACATCATTATCAATAATTCTGAGCACCAACTTCAAATGTCATTAATCAGTATTAAATACCATCCTCCCCTTCCTAGTAATAAATTTTATTTTTTTTTTAAAAAAAATAACACGTACGAGGATAAAAATTAAACACATTTCAATTAAAATTGAACCACTTTAATTATATAATATTTATTGCTAAATATAAAATTACTATGGTGTAACAAAATCCTTTAATAGTTAATCAAGATGAAAAGTTTAAGTTAAACATATAAATTGAGTGAAGAGGGATGTGGGAAACCGTTTATCTGTTTTTTCTTTTAAAAAAAAATAAACAGTTACAGCACAAAAAACATGCAAGTACAGGTTTCACAGAACTATTGGCTATAATATTAGCTAAAGTGTTGAAAAAAAAAAAAAAAAATACTAAAAAGAATTGCAGTTTATTGCTAATAAAAAGTAAGCCCCAACAACTCCAAATCCGTTTATACCAGTCAACAGTGGTTTATGGGAAAGTTGAAAGAGCAGAATAAAACTAGACTGAGTTTTATCGATTAGTTTTGCCAAGAAAATTTATTTTCCTAGTAAAGTGACCTGGATATTTCCTTTCTTAATAACTCTTTCAAATTCTAAGGCTATATGTAAGTAAACAAATTGACATTTTATTAATGCATTTATACTTATTTGAGCAATCATTTGTCTTTTCACTCCTTAGTTATATTGTCTATATCTTTTAAAAATTGCTGTCATTTCGTTTGCGCGCCACGAGGTTGCCGTTAATCTACTGATCCATCTGAATATTTTATCTTTCTGTGTTTCCTCTATTAATTAACTATGGGAAAATATTTAGTTTTTTAAAGTCACTTATATTGCTATATTTGCAGAATTTAGTTATTGCATTAGTGATGGATTGTATTTAGTGAAGTCATACATTAAGCAATTGCTTGATTTCTTAAATATAAAACAAAAAAGTGTATATCGAGATACCAAGAATATTGTACGTGCTTAATTAGTTTTGAAATTATTTTCACTTGCATTTTATTATTTTTAGCTATATTTTCGTATTCTATTTAATACTATTATAGTTTAACAAATTTGCATTATCTTAGCGAAGTCACAATCATTGCATTAGCGATCGTTTTTAGAAGATATATTCATTAATATTCATAGTAAGTTCTTTTAATTAAAATATTTGTATTACTGGTTTGAAAAAATATATTAACTATTTCCGGTAAGATCCTCCGTTATTCGTCATAAATTATCACCTACGCTTTGAATTCTAGTCAGCATGGGTTTTGAATTTTAATTTTACTGTAAGACTGTTTGATTTTATATAATTTTTTTAAAAAAAGTGAAATACTTCCTCTAACGCATGTGGAAGAAATTGAGGTTGCAGAGTTTGCTTCTTAGCTGTATTAAATGCAGAATTTAACAAACTAATCTGCTCAGATTTTTTTATTACATAAGACAAACTAATTTTCATGTTCAGAAAACTTCTTGAATTCCAATTGGGAATCGGAAGTAAATTTTGTGAAGATGGCTCTAATTGCAGAAATTGTCAGAATTAAAGCTTGTATCCTAAGCATTTAGGCTCCGTCTGTCAACTGTATATGTTATCGTATCTATATATATAACAAAAAAATTACAAAACGTATCTGCGTATGAATATTTTAACTGACATTTAAGTTCATATCGGTCAAGTGGCAAACTGACAGCTAAAATTTCCTGAATTGCATTGGAACTTTTGCGTTCCAGCTGACCCTTTGGTGCTAGAATGTCACACGATCACCTAATTAGCCATATATGTATGAAGTGACAATAATTTATAGTTGATGTATGATTTGAATATTAAATAATTAAAAACAGTATGAAGATAGCCCACAAAGTTCGTTCAAGTCAATAAATAAATAAATTAGAAAGCAAAATATTTGTTCAAATGATTCTGTAAAATAGGTCATGGGAATGTAATACCTATGCCCCTTTGTTTCACATGGCTTCTCCAAGATATAATAAGGATAAGCAGTATTTTACATTGAGAAGAATTGATGCCCAACCTCTTGATAACCATCATATCAACTCTATGGGTATTAGGCAAAGACAATACAGAAAAACTTCCTACCATGTATTTTTCAAAAAATATTATGGATACATACTTTACAGGATAAGTTTAAATAAAAATTAAGTCTCAGATTGGTCATGTGACTTTTAAGCACAATTTGTTCATTGTGCTAAATTACTTGTCTATCATGATAAAAAGGTAGACAACATTTAAATAATGTGATATGGGATAGAGTAGCAGGAAAGCATTATCAGGATTGCCCATTATAGAGTTATAAGGGTTTGAATTGTTTTTCCATCATTTTTTAACCACCTAATTAAGAATAGTGGATACCCATTTACTAAGCAATATCAGATAGTTTGTTGTTGAGTTGGCAATGGATCAGCTACTTAAAAAAAAAATATTTGGTCTGAATTTGAACCTAGGATCATAAGCATAGGCACATGTACTATCATTGTTCAACAAATCCCTGTTGCTATAGCAATCAATTAAAAAGATAGGATGATGATTAATTAACCATAATCGATAAGTAAAACCTAAATTAATGTCATTCTTTAATTATCTTCATCACGTCAATATGATGATATTTTACAAAGATTTCAAACATTGTTTTGAAGTGAGATTGTTAATGACTCACATGACTTTATAATGGGGGAGGGGGGGCACACCAAATCTAGTTATCAACTTCGGTTTTGGTTGATTGCAAAATTTACGAAGCCACACACCTATTATTGATCCCCTGCAGGGGAAATATTTTTCCAAGTTTGATCCAGTTTTTCTGTTCGATAACTTCTCTTCTTATTTATCTATCTCATTTGTGGTCTTCTTTTAAATAATTAAATTATTTGTGCAATAATGAATTACTTCCAGCCGTTTAAATCCAAAAGTTTTCAATGATTTGGTTATCAGGGCCTGACGTGCAGCTCTTGAACCTAAAGTATATAAAAAAAGACAGTCTAGAAACTTGAGTATCTGACAGCTTTATTTTCTGCCATTCTATAATTCATCATCCTAAACTTTTGATTCTTGAAATGAATCCATTGAAGTTTATGGTGTCACTATAAACTTGACTTGCTATTAAGCACAGAGCATTAATAATTCAAATACATATATTGCTATTATCCTAAAGATACTTAATGCATTCAGAATTCAGAAATGACATTAACATACAAATGAGAACAGCCATTCTACCTCAAAAAAGAAGAAAACAATACAAAGAAACAGGAACAAAAACAATGGTAAATATAATCATATACTGGAGATGAGTTTTTTGTTGATTGTACAAACACAAACATGTTTTCATACATAAGATGTTAGTTTATTAGAAACTTATTTGATATCTTGCAATGTGGCCTTTTATCTTCTACTGCGAAATTTTTAGTCTAAAAGACTTTAGCACATTGCTTTGTTGTAATTCTTGTATTTTATCTCAATCATATCTTCCTATTGAAAACAACCAATTTGATATTTCTTTAGATAATATTATTTAAGAAGAAAGTATGGGTTAATGAAAGATGTTTTGGAGGGAATGATGAATGGAAACAAGAAGGGATAGAAAAGATTGACATTGTTGGATGATATAAGAAATGGGAAGAATTGCATGGAGTCGAAGAGCTGGGCAATGAAGAGAATGGATTGGAAAAATGGATGGATTGGTGATGTGACTACTCTCTGGATCTGTCCATGGGACAGAATACTATATTGACGATGAATCATAAAATGGAAAGATATATAATCCATCTATTTTATATATTTATAATAGACTGCATTTTTTGTAGGATCGTTGTTTACAGTATAACATCTTGTAATTAAATTAAATCGATGGTTTGAAATGGATTGCTATTTCTGAGGACAGTTTATATAATATACCTTCATTAAATTCATAGTAAGAACATAATATAATGAATTATAAAACTTGTATCAATTAGAGGATTTATATATTCCATGTCAAAAATTCATATTATGCACAAATTGGCCGAATTTAGAACATTTTTATTTAGAAATAATTTATTGTATAAATTTCAGTGATAAATTATCCAACATTGAAATATCTTCATGAATTATTGAATGTTGCGTATAATAGAAAGATTTTAAATACATGATAGAAATTTACACATAGATGGAAAAAGGAAACCATTGAAGAGAAAACATGGATTTCATTATTGTATATAAATAGTAGAGTATGTGGTATTATTACATCAGTCATTTCTCCTCATTTTACCATTGCATTTGATTTAAAGACAAATACCGGTAGATTAATTAACGGAAAGGATGCTATCGATGATATCAATAAATGTAATGTTATATGTAAAGGGGATGTCCTAGTATGGGTCCACTTTACATTGATGAAATTATATGTACATTTAAAAAAAAAATCACGAGAATCTATTTCTATGCAAGGAATTATGCTATTCTGTGAATAGATTTTATTCTGTATCTGCAGAATATTCAGTTATTTGTAGTGGAAGTTTTTGGTTTAGCAATATTTTTATTTGGCATATGGAGAATGATTTGAAGAAAAGAAAAATCAAAGAGGCATATTTTATAAATATGATGAATAATTTATTAAGTAAATAATAAAATTTGTGCAAAGGTATCTAAATTATAGTAGGTTGTCCAGTCATGTCAAATTTAATACCTGACTTTAATGAGACTGATTTTAAAAATTCTGTTTAAAAGATGTTACTCATGACATGCTGACTATAGCTTTTCTTTATTATTATTTATATTGAGAAGGTTGAACTTAATAAAAAATTTACAAACGTGGTGATCATGTGACAAATTAAAAACATTTTAATAAGATAAAGTTTAATTTTTATTGGATATAATTGTGAAAGAAAAAATAATGTAATAATAATTTTCTTTTCTTGTTTGTAGTTTCATATGTTTTTGGGATGTGGGGGACAACAAGGAGGCATTAAAATCTTTAAAAGCTATTTATGAATTAATTAAAAAGAATTAAAAATCAATTGATCGAGGCTTAATGCAGTTATTTCTGAGGTAATCATGATTGGATGGAAGACTTATTTCAGGGTTTTCTGAAAAAATAAAGGAGTATTTGGGCAATAGAATTCAGTAGTAGTGAGTAGCTAGTCAGTAGCTCAGCTTGCTGGTCTCATTCCTAGTAAAAAAAAAAGATTTTTGAAAAGCCATACAATATGGAGCTTACAAGAACTATGTGCTAAGCTCTTGCTAAAAGATGATTATTACTGACACAATTGTACAACCAATTTTAATAAAAGGAATGAACGTAGAAGGAAAATACCCAACAAAAATGTTCAACTAACTTTACAAAAAAGAAAAGAAGAAAAGCTAATTGGGAAGAAAATGAAGTGAAAATAAAGGAAGAAAAAGCTCAATTTATGTAATAACTATTGAGAAAGTTATGAAAAAAAAAGACAACCTAGAGATTGACTAAACTATTACTTGCAAGAATTTTCAAAAAGAGACATAACTAGATATCTACAAAAGGATTCAAAAAGGAAAAAAAATGCATGGTAAAATGAGATATTGTAGGATGTATACCCAATACATCTCTAAATGTTAGTTTATAAAATAATAATTGAAAAAATTGATTTTTTAAAAAAATTGTTTTTGTTGAAAAGATATTTTTCATTTTCAATTGTATGGGCATTCTCATTTTGAAAAGAAGGGGAGGAAGGTTTAAGCTAAAATTAATTGTGGAAGATTTGGGGGGGGGGGGTTGATTATTGTAAGAGAATAGCTCATTTAGATTAAATATTAACTAATTAAGAAGAATTAGACAGAAATAATATGTGTTTTATGAAATTTATTTGAGTATTGTATGGATAGAGTTGACTGTGCATTAACTTTGCGATTTGTCACATCATTTTCTAAATTTTTTTTTAATCTTTTGTTTTTTTTTTAATAAAAAAAGTATCCCCCAAAGTTATTTTTTTTGATGTTTAATATATTATCTATCCTGTGATGATTTCATTAGTTCTTCCAGTGAGATTATTTAATAATAGAATAAATTAAGCATTTATGTTTCTCTTGTTGACAGTTTCTAAGGTTTTTATGATTTCAAAGTTAGTTCTTGAATAATGGGATTTTATAGGAAACGACATTATTGCTCGGGAATTCATAAGAAGTTGAGTGCAAGAACTGCAAACATCGAGAATCGATCCTAGGCTCTGTGTGGGTTGGCGCAGTGGTAGAGCATCCGATTTGGGATCAGGAGGCAGTATATATGTGGGTTTGCTTATGAACATCCAGATGAGTTCTCTGTAAAAGTATTAGGTTGTTACTAAGATCATAAAAGTCACCTCTAAAGTCCACAGACATCACTTTATATTTTAAGATGATAGTTTATTGATGACCAGTACATTCAGAAGTACCAGATGACCCTGAGCATTGATGATGATCAGCCTCAATACAATGATCTCAGCGTTCTCGATGTAGTTATTTTTATACTCATTTTTAGCATTTATGTTTGAAATACCGACGATTGTTTTTATAATATGCCTTAAGTTTGGAATTGGCTAGATGACGATTGGCTTAAGATTTTATATTATGTCATGTCTGTCGGCTGTTAATGATAATGTTAGATTTTATTACTTATTTACTCCCAATGCGATTCTTTTTCATTTTCTATTTATTGATAACTATTGGGATATTTGAGGATAATGATTTTCACCAATCCCTTCTATAACTCATTTTGTACTGTTACAATATATTGGTATTTTGAAACTATAATATATTGGTATTTTGAAACTACAATATATTGGTATTTTGAAACTTGTAGAGTTTATTCCAGTGTTTTGTTTATTAGATATATATTCCCCTGTAAATTAATAAATATCACTTAAATGGTTTTGTAAATAATATTTTAATTTGCGAAGCGCAGATAGTTGAAAATTGAAATAAATTGAGATACTGTCAAATCTCACTGCACTTGTTAAAATACCTATCCGACAGCCAATCAGATATCATGATAGCCGTCTAAACGACAATCAAACCCAAACACACAACAAATCTTTGTTGTGTGGGTTTGATTGTCATTTAGACGGCTATCATGACATCTGATTGACTGTCGGATAGGTATTTTAAATAGTTTTGATGTTTTACTCTCAGTATTGTATGTAAACAAACATTTGTAACAGGGCATTATACATTATGTGTAATGTCCTATTATTATCATTCATCATGTATAAATAAATTAATTCAATAGTTTCTTGTTTGGGAGTTTATAAGAAGTTCAAGCCTCGGAAATGAAAAACTAGGCAGCGATCCATGGATCTTGAGCTCCAAAGTCTATACCAAATCACATGAGGCAATTCATGAATATGTTTAATATCAAGAATGGTAACTAGAAATTGCCCAAAGAAGTGCATTTTGTATTATTAATATTTATTAGTTAATATATATAATTGTTATTTATTTCTTTATAACATAAATGAAATCCACCTTCCAACAAAATTCAGTCTCATGTTTACCATAAATTATCCAATTCACATATTCCATGCAACAAAATTATGATTTAACCATCACACCCATTTTGCCGGGTAACATATTGGTTGGTTTTATAATTTGCCATGATATTTTTAGTATTTTTCAGAGCATCCTTAAATGAGATTTTTTTAATGCCGTTATCTTACATTGATCGAGAGATGCATATTTTATTTTCATACAATAATTTAGCTAAAATAATGTTCTAATTACTACTAATTTAGTCACAACAGTTAAATCATGATGATGGAATAGCCTATTTTTTAACTTGGCATATTGGAGTCTGAGTTGCGTTTCTACTACATATAAAGTTACTACGATATTTAGATTGTTTCATATTTTTATGTCAATAACTATCCAAACTAAATGTTACTGAAGATTTTTCGTTTGTCTTTTGATAACCGGTCACGGCCACTTGATGGCATTGTTTCTAAGCAAAAGCAGAGAAATATGCCATTTATGTGGCTGAATTTACGGCATATAGAACAATTCTGTTCATATTAGCCATTTAGCAGGTGTAGATGGTGTTGCACACAATATTACTGTCCACTGATGTGCTTCGCGGCACTACAGAAATAGCAAACACTTCAAAGATCGCTATTGTACGATGTAAGGGTGTATGGAATTCAACTGGCCATAACTGTTTTAATATGCATTTGAAGTAACGATGTTGCACCTTACCTGGCGTACTATTACATAGTAATAATTGTTAGGCCGTTGCCGTGCTTCCCTATAGATTATAGGTGAAAAAAATTGCAAAAGGGTATGTCCCAGCACCATTTCACATAATTACGTGTTGTATGTTGTTTTGGAAATAAGGTTGGTTGTAATAAAGTAATGCATCATTTGATGTATTGTTTGTATTTGGATCCTTTGGATCTGGCAACCATCGGGACCTGTGCCTGCTGATTGCAATGCTACATGCTGTATTGTTTGTATTTGGATCTGGCAACTATCGGACCCCTGTTTGCTGTTTCCAGCGCTATGCATTGAAATGCATAATGTAATTTAAATAATGTTTCATATCATTTTAAAAATGTAATTTATAAAATATTATTTTAAATTTAGTAATTATAAAAAGAATGTATAATGTAATAAAAAAATGGAATTGAGAAAATAATGTTTCGTAAATTTTTTAAAGAAAAAAATTATCGGCCCGGTAATGTTACATTTCATTATTTTTGCACAGAAACAGTGCCATCAAGCGGCCATGATCGGTTATCAAAAGACAAACGATTTTTCTTTCATAACTGGCTGATAAAGGACTTAAATGATGATGCTTAAATAAATCTCGATTGATTTGTTACCAAAAACATCGTCATTACCAAGATAATTTTTATATTTTTATTATTTATTAAGCTTACATGGTCTTTAAATTTTTTTTCCCATTGTTCAGATCATTCATAATAATAAGGAATCTTGCAGTGTTCTTAAATATTTTTCCATTTGGTTGAAAGTTGTAATATGGTGATTACCAGGTGTCATCTTTTTTTTAGGGCTAATACATTTTTTCTTTTTCTAATTTAACATGCATCTCAATTTTTGATTAAATTTTGTATTATACCATATGGATAAAATGGCTTTTGTGTCCCTGGGCTATCTTGTTGTTTATTTTAAGATAAAACTTTACATTCCTCATTTCATTCCTTATTGATTCATTGTAAGATGAATGTCTCTTGAAGTTTAATCCAGTTTGCTTGATCCATAGTCTCTTCTCTACACTGTACCGGTCGAAAACCACCACCACCGCAAGTCAAATCAGATTCAAACTCAGCTTAACCAAAACTAAATTCAAACCCAACTCAACAGCTCAGATAGCAGAAATCGACGGCACAGTGCTATGCGCCAAGAACTAGTTCAACGGTTGGTGAGGAATAGAGACCCTTGCACTGACACGAATATCTAATACTTAATTACTTTGAATACTTTTTAAATCAAATCATATGTATGTTCGGGTTGCCAACACAGATAGCGGGTATGAACATTTAAATAATTATCAAAGGAATGATGAACTAAGAAACCAAGTATGTTAGAAATATTTAATAATAATAATAATTTGTTTTATTCAATAAAATATAGATTGCATTAGTTACCTCTAGTCTTTAAATAATTTATAAATATAATGAGTGGCGGTCCTTATCATATGCCAACAAGAATTACACAACATGGGATTCTATGTCTATGCCCCCAACAAGAAATATAAAGGCAGATAAAGGTATTCATTAAGAACGGAAATGATTGTTCTAATTTTATTACGATGGAATGTGATATTTATTTTCACATTCGGAAATCTATTCATGAAGAGCAAAACGTATTTTAAGGCATAACTTTAATCTTGATTTGAAAACTGATTTAAACTAAATATATTTGAGAATTGGTTCGACTTTAATTTAAATCACTTCATCACGAATTACGAGTACGGAGCGGGTTTTACCGGAACAAAGATGCAATGGTACTGACGAATACAAGGCAGAGAGTAAAATTGAAAGATGATCGCTAGTCGATGATCGAAGTCCTATGGCGGCTTGCATTTGGCAAGTCTTACGCCCTTTGACTAATGAATCGGAAAGGAAGTACTTTCTTCCTCGAGAAATTTAAATAAGAGAATATGATCACCGACCAGCCTAACGGAGCGGAAGATGGCCCTACGTCAGCAACATTTGATGATGATGACTTGATAGTCATCGTTGAAAAATAAAACCCATGTAGAATGCTCTACGTGATGACTTGACCAATTAATTAAAGTCAAACGAGCTTTTATCGAACTATTTTAAAACATTTATAAACTATATTAATTATGCCCTAATATCGTGCCCTTCCTGAATATTAATATAAAATAACAACAGCGGAATTAAATACATTTAACCCTTTATCGACCTTTTTCAAAACATTTTAAATATATATATATGGATAAATAAATCAATATTAGTGAAGCAAGAAATAACATTTAACATTACGTGAGTATATAACACTTGTAACTTAGGAGCTGGGGACATAGGTGAAAAACGGAGCAAATAATTTATGATTAGCTAATTATAAAAATAGTAAACGTATAATATTTTCTTTCGACTCGATGATTAATAGAACTTATAAATTTAGTTCTAATGGGCGAGAATAACTATTTAAAATTTATATTATATTATTTGCGTGAGGCAAATAGAACCAAGGAGCTCATCGAGTCGAAAAACTATTGGCATATAATTTTAAATACGACATTAATAAAGCACACAAATATATATATTAAATGAACCGCCAGGTAAGAAAAGAAAAGTTTAAAGACTAGAGATTTAAAGAATGACGAGATAGATTTACAGTAGCATGAATAAAAGGTTTTATAAAATTTGTTACATTCAAGAATAAAAGAGCTCTTAAAAAGAAGGAGTATAAAATAAAGTTTGAACTGGCCAGAAAGTTTAACGTTCATATTACCATTCCGTGCTTGTCCTTAAGTTACTCCTCCAAGTTGTTGAAAACGTAGGCACATTGGTTAACTACTGGAGTAGTATTTTAGTAGCTTTCATTATTTTAGCAGAATAATCGATCCGGAAAACGGTTCAGCAGCTCCAGTGAAGATTCCTGGGACTTTAGGACCGTAGCCGATCCCTGATGTTCTAGCCCTCTATCATGATGAAATACTTTTTATACACACGAGTTCACTGCACTACTCTACAACCAAAATGTCCTTTCTTTACTTTTCAGGGCTATATATCTACTGTTCACTGCCTCGGTAGCCATTTTATTATCAATCTCTTTTTTTTTATAATTAGTTGTTTTCAGAAACATTCCTTCGATAAGGCTTTCAAACTAATTTTTGAATTCCTTTCCTAATTAGAAAATGAATTCTTAAAGTCTGAAATGATTTTAATTAAAAATTGAATTCTTATCTTTTTTTTTTATTAATAAAACTTTACTGTTGTTTTTGAGAATTTGAAAGCCTTTGGAAGGAATGTAGCTTTTAATCGCAAAACTTTACAAATTATTTAAAAGTAAAAAAACAAGTATTCCCGACCAATGAAACTTTTGAACAATTATATATATTTAATATTTACAAACATATATACGCACAATCCAGGCAATTTAATATATGTAAATTCATGAACATTTTATCATGAATTTATTTAGAGAATTGATCAAATTTAAACTAAACTAATTAATTTTACTATGCATTTGAAATAAGTTATTCATTATGGAAATTAGCGTGGATTGAACGTATAAAGCCCCATTGCATCGGAAATTTAAGGTTAGTATTAGGGTAAATAACATGAAGCTAGGATCGAACTCAGATCCGACTGCTTCAACACCACATTAGTAAACAATTTTATTTTATCCAAATATTGACTTATTCTAACCCATGATTATCAATCTTCATTTTCTTCTGAGAAAATCCATCAAACATTACTCTTTTTAGCATTAATGACTCCTGCTTTTAATACTTCTATATGTATTTAAGTAGAATAATGATCACTTTTGTCCTAGCTATAGATATTTTTTAAAAAAAGGTAAGATTATATACCAAATATTGTATTATTTAATTAATGCAGAAAAATTTATCGCAAATTTTTATTCCCATTCACACTATTACATTATTGTGAACATTTGTAGATGAATACATAAAGTATCATCTAGATTTTTTTTTATAACTAATCCCTCTTCTCCCACCTTTCATAGAAATATATACATTATGCGGCAATGACAAAAAATTATGCACTTAAAAATTCCAGTGAGATGATATATATTTATTTATTGTGTACATTATTATTATTTAACGTAGATTTGTACAAAAAAAACTTTTTTTTTATAATGACTCGCTTATATATACATGATATATAAATACATCTGTTTATAAATGGAATATACTAATTAAAATACCCAAACGTGTACACATCTAACCATCCATTTATAGAATATACATAACTATGTATGTGAACAAATATATATATTTTTTATATTCATATTCAAATGATTAGGTAACTGAGTAGATGTTTTGTATATATTAATATTTTTTATTTAATGTAATTATTTTCATAGACTGTACATGTGTAAAAATATTCATCTTTTCATTGGCTTTCAAATAATCAATTATTTTTTATATATATTATATTTAATGTAATTAGTTTTATAGAGTTCTTAGAATCTTTAACGTAGCGTAAAGGTTCAATTTTTTAATTGATTTTTACGGTTAAATATTTATAGTGCTGATTTATTACCTTTTCTGTTAATTAGCTTATTATATAATTAAGTTCTGAACTCTCACTTCTTATATATCAAATAATTGCTCTATTCTTTCCCTTTTTTTTTTATGATCTGCCAGTGTTGCCATAATAAATCATATCACAGCATTCTCAATTTTATAAACTATGCCTGTTATTTATTCCATCTTTTATTTGGAATTTGGTATTTATATTTCTAGCTTTTTTATTGTTTGCCCATCCAATATTTATGTCTATATGAATCAGAAAAGAAAATTCATTAAAAAGTAAGGAATCGTAGGTTTTTTTTTTTTTACATCGTGATCGTAATCACTGATTGAGCATTTAGCAGTATCATTTAATTAGGTCTGAAAATTTATATATATGTTACCATTCAGTTAGTTTGAATGTTTTTTTTATTCATTTACATTATTCAAATGAAAATCGATCTTACGGCCTTCAGCGCTTAAGTCTGCTACTCTACTATTGCACTAAAGCATATAGACTAAATTAATTGAATGATTTGTTGCTGGAGAGGTCATTTGATACTTGAGCATTGAAAGTACGGAGCCTAGCTACAATCCTTGGATTTTCACCTCATAAGTTCACCACTCTATTATTGCATTAAACCTTATCGGACAAAGTAATTGAAAGTTTGTTTCTAGAGAAGTCATATGATGCTTGAACACTGGAAGTGGCAGCTGAGCTGTGATCATGGATCTTCAGCTCTTGAGTTCATCCTTCTACTATTGCATTAAACCATGCAGGTTAAAAACATTGAATGGTTTGTTGCTAGAGTGATCATATGCTTTAGCACTGGAAGTGGTATAGTCAAGCTATGATCCATGAACCTTTAGCTCTTGACTTCATCATTCTACAATTACACTATACTATATAGGATAAATCAATTAAATGGGTTGTTGCAAGGAAGATCATATGATGCTTGAATACTCGGAAGCGGTTGCCAAATTGCTATCAATGGACATTTCGTTTTTGAATTTATCATGCTAATGCTTTACTACACTGGACTTTTGATCTACTATTGGATTGTCATTTCCAATTTTATAGTAGTTTTAAGTTATCAGAAGGCTTTATTCCCTTCTCTCAATTTACTATGCAGAACTACTTGTGAAAGAAGATTGTCTATATGAATAACGATAAGGACCTTTTCCAAAATTTAAATATTCAGATACTTTTTTACTTAGAGACTTTCTGTCCAAACAAATCAGACCAATACATGGTTAAAGATTATCTTTTATAAGTATATAAACTTTTGCTCATTCAATTCCTATAAAATTGGATGTAACGTCAGTTGATTTCCGAGAACTTCGTCTTCCGACTTATTCCCAGGATTGGAAAAAGTACAGATATTATTATAATTAAACAATTTTTAAAGTATTTTTGACTTATGGTAACCTAAATGCTAGTAAGGACTTGCATCTGCATTGTCCAATGTTATTTACTACCCAAAGTTTGCACTTTGGGTTTCATCAAATTATTACAGTAATAGCTGAAAGATTGCTAACAAAATTTGTATTGATTTTGTTTTGAAATTTGTTCCAAAACTTATAATGATAAAATGTTTAAGTTTTGATCATTAGTAATGTTGATGTAAATGGTAACAAATCACAATATTTTACCTTACACAAACTATGATAAAACATGCGATGTATTATGGCTTCTCCTTTCTCGGATCAAGAATCTCTCAGCCACTATTCCCAGAGAAACCTGTTAGCCACCTTCCCTTTCTTTCCATTCTCAACCCTAAATTTTTACCACATTCTTCTCTATCCTGCTTCATCTCATTTCCACAACGTTATCTTTGTCCACTCTATGGCTTTTATATCTAAATCCCCCATATCTTTTTTCAAATCCAGCATAAAAACCAAGAATCCACTTTCTACATATCAGACCATTTACAACTTTTTTAAGCACTTTATCAATACTATTTTTATATCAAAACTTTATGCTAACAGTTTCGACTGTCCTGCCGTCATCATCAGAGCTACAATATTCAAATATATAATTAATACATTTATACACATATTCACATACGTAATTAAATACACAAAATAAAACATACATTTTAACCTGACCATTATAAATAATCAATTCCATTTTATTACTTTACTGTTAAATAATTCTGTCCACATTTATTTTATATTATTTTATTTTATTTTTTAAAAAATTATTTATTGTAATTTTAATTTTAAAAAAAAACTTAAAATATTTAATAAAAATAAGAAAAGGTTAGAAATTGATTCAAAATATAAATAAAAAGACAATAATATATATTCAATGATAGAATAAAAAGTTAGTTTTTTTAAAAAATTATAATAAATATTTTTAAAAAAAATAAAATAAAGTTACATAAATGTTGATAGAATTATTTAAGAGTAAAGTAATAAAATGGGAAATTATTATTTATAATGGTCAGGTTAAAATGTATGTTTTATTTTGTGTATTTAATTATGTATATGAATATGTGTAGAAGTGTATTAATTATATAATTATATATTTGAATATTGTAGCTCTGATGCTGGCTGCAGGACAGTCGAAACTGTTAGAATAAAGTTTTGATATAAAAAATAGTATTGATAAAGTGTTTTAAGAAAGTTTTAATGGTGTAATATGTAAAAGTTGAAATCAATACATAGAAAAAGGAAGAAGAGGAAAAGTATATAACCTACTTTCTGTATATTCACTTTGTTTATATTTATTCTTCCACAACTTTATTATTTGTACCCTTTCTGCTTGTAATTCACATGCATAATATTCTCCATGCCTTCCTTACATAATTTTCAGACTAAATCACCCATATTTCTCCATTTACATGTATATTTTCTTGTTGATAACGATCCTATTCAAGCCTTAAATTCCATTTACGTGTATATTTTCTTGTTGATAACGATCCTATTCAAGCCTTAAACAGTAAACTACTTTCATTGCTATTGTTATAAATTAACTCACATCCAATATTCTATTTACTTCTATATATATTTAAACTTTTTACTCTCCATACTAGTTCATCATCTCTCCAACTCCCTATTTTTATTAATTTATCGATTCTTCTATCCTATTCCTTGCCACTATATCACTCAACAATTCTCTTAATATAATCATCCCATCTTTTGTATAAGTATACTGACATAAAGTCTTTATCCAAATCTGCATACCATACTATCTTTCCCACCCATCTTGTTCCCTGTCTTTTACGCATAACCCAATTAAATACTATTTTGACTACCCTCTTATTATCTATAAATTGCAATCTACTAAATGTTTTCATTGTGCTTTTTGCATTTCGCATATAAAAACTTGACCATCTAATTTCTCTTTGAATACCTCATTTGTCATCCACACATCTGCATCTAATGAATGTTTTCTTTATACTTTTTTTAAGTAATCTAACACCCCTTTACTAACACAATATATTGTTATTGTAAGTTAACCTTGCTACTGCTATGCCCTTCCATATAATTCTAGCTACGGCATATTTATTATATGAAAACACTGTTAATTTCTTTATCAGTCCTTTCTTTTCTTTGCTTCATTTATTAATTTTTTCTCCCATTCATCCAAGTAATTTCTTTGATTACTTCAGACAATGCTCAAATAGTTGTACCTTTTCACCACACTTAACTTTACATCCCCCAATATAAATTCTTTCTCTTTTCTTTCCCCTGCATTTATCATCATTAATTTTACTTCACTAAATTTAATCCCCATCTCTTTACCTGCCTTTGCGCATGTCTTCAGCATAACTTCCATATCTTCCCTACTTTCTGTACACAATAACATATCAGCAGCTGGGTAATACATACACTTCCTTGCCATCTATTAATGATATCTCTAACTTTCTTCCTAGTTTTTCTATTGCTCTCCATTTTTTTCAACTATAACAGAAACAAAATAGATGAGATAGGGCATCCTTGCCTTAATCCCACCCCACTTTTAACTAACTGATTCGATATTTCCTAATTGATACATATTGTAATTATTTTTATACAATCTCTTAAAAACATCCACTAAAGCTCCATTCTCAAATTTACTAAACTTGCCCATAATTTATTTTTATTTACTCTATCATATGCCTTCTCTACATCTATAAAGACCATATATAACTTTCAATCTATATTCCTACTCCTATCTATAAGTTGTTGTGTGACTACAAATAAACTATCTCCTATATGCCTATCTGATCGAATACCTCTTTGTATTTCTCCCACTATATTTTCTTTCATCCATTTTGTCATCCTTCATATGCAAAACCTCTATATATAACATTGACATTACCGCTATCAGTCTATAATTGTTTAACTTTCTATGATCCTTACCCTTTCCTTTAAATTATAGGCTTACTCTTGTATTACTCCAGCTCTCTGGAAATTCTTCTGTGCCATCTTATTAAAACATGACAATAGATTTAATTTTGTCATATTTCCTAAATTCATCACTGTCTCTGCTTCTATCCATCTAAAACAGCAACTCTATACTCTAGTGCCATCTATAGAAAGTTGGAGTAATTAAATCCCCGCCTTTAGTAATTAAATCCCCACTTCCAGATACTAGTAGAGTGAGAGCTGCTCCTGCTTGTCTGGTATTCTTGATCATTGCTAAACATATTGAATGTTATTTATTCATAGCCTGAAAGAGACTGGTTTGTTCCCCTTGATTATGTATCCATTAAGCTATGCTAATTTTATGTTTAGAATTTTTTTAACTTCTGCTTGATTACTAAAAAAAGATAACCTTTATTGATTACCCGTTAATAATTACTAAAGCCATATTTTCATCTGGCTAGTATACAATTTCATTCTGAAATTTTCACTATTATTAGTAAGAGTAAGGTTATAAATATAAACAGCTTAAATAAGTAAGTGGGTTCACTCTATTCTTGATCCGAGCTAAACAGTGTTAGTTATTTATGACCTGAGAGAAAATGGATTACTTTCCTTAATTTCATAAGCATTTAGCTATTTTAATTCATGTTTATATATTGTGATAATAGATGGACAATTGAAATCTTAAACTGGATTCCAAGAGATTGTAAAAGTCCCAGAGAGAAACCACATGTGAGATGGATGGATGAAATAAGAAAGTGTTCAGGGGTGATGTGGAGAAGAGAAGCTAAAGATCAGAGAATATGGATTGAACTTGGAGAGACCTTCATCCTGCAGTGGATTGATAATGATTCATGATGATATTGTGTAAGATCAATAGTTCTGACAAGAGGATATAGATGCCTACAGTTAATAATGAACTGAAGATACTAAAATATAGTTACTGACCTAGAGTCAGATCTATATAATTGCTTGAGTAGTTGACTTGGGTTCAAAACTTTAGGATATTTTGACTTCACGCTTTTAGTTTGAATAGTCAAGTGAAATTAAAAGTTATTGCTAGATGCATATCTGAATTACTTCTATCTTTGAATCCCAAGGTATATTAATAAAGGCAGAAGTCATTCTGGAGGTCGGAATTTAAGTGCACTGTCATGTGATGATGACTAATATTCAACCTTATTGTAAATGACAGAGAATAGAGAGATAGTTTTTTAAAAATCAAACGTAAATGTTATTGCTCAAAGTTTTTTCTGTTGACTTACGAAAAGTATGAGAATTAACAAAATGAACTCTGTCATCTTAAAAGAATTGATGGGCAACATTTATGATTGACTAGATCTCTCTGGAATAATGAGACTGAACGTTGCCGATTAGATAACTTATTAGCTGCTGAATTTAACAACAAAAAAGAATAAGAATTTATGTTTTTGTTGTGAGATGCATTTGGTCCATGAATGGCAAGCTGGAAACTAGTCTGAGGGTGTAGATAAAATATCACTATTGAGTAATAAATGGCTTTGGAATAGAGTGAAGAGAGTGAAGACAACCGTTACTAAAAGTGGGAGTTAAATACATGTAGAGAAAGTCATGTGATGGTTATCCTTGCCAAAGGATGAACATGCTTGCAATTAGCCTGAAATTGAAGATAGCTAAAATATATAATTTCTAGCTTGGTATCAGATCTGTATAACTATATTAGAAAATTGGCTTGCATTCAAAGCCTTAGGACATTAGAGGTGATATATAATTACAAAGAAATAAAAGATTGCTACTCAGTATGAAGTGCAAATTCTTACTAGTAAAGACCATAAGTCAGAAACTTGTCTGAGGATGATGAATATTTAGCATTAGCATCTAATATCCAATGATTACTGTTACTTACAATAGATGGCTCTGGAGTAGAGTAAAACTGCTCTTAATAATTATGTTAAATGAAGCAGAGAAGGTCGTGCAATGCTTTATTGATTTATTTTATATTCGTCATTTAATATGTCATTACACTCTATAAGTATACAAAATAAATCATCTTAGATAATTTAGGTCTGCCTAATGGACGATGAAACATCGAATGGTAAAAAGTAAAAATATTATAAATAGTATGCGCAACTAGCGCAATAGATTATAACACATGCATTTAGTTCCTGTAAGTCTTAAATAACAAAAAACTTTGTCTTATTTTCTGCAGTCATTTTTTTTATTTGGACACATGAAATCATTTACGTTTTTATGTATATTAAGTATTTACAATATTATTTGTGTCCAAAGTTCAATTTGTATGTTAATATTCTCCCCCCCCCCCAACAAATTTCGTAAAATACTAACTTAGGGGAGATAACACCTCAATTTTTTTGCTAATTTTTATTATACAGTATCCCAAAACATTTGATTCCAAGATTGCATCCCAAACAATAGTATATGTATTTTTAACATACTCATATACACATAGGTATGTTTACGCATTTTATTTGCTATTTTGATTGTCGATAACTATAATTGTCGATATAGTAAATTGTGAAATATGGAAGGAATACTGAATTGAAAAACTATACTAACAGAAGTTTACACCAAAATAGACCCATGGTATTGTCAAATTTTAAATATTTATCAAAATTCAATAGTAGTGATATTGATAAGGGTATATGGCACGGTTTTTATTAGATTCTTAGACTAGAGATTATCTGGTTAATGAATTGTGAGAATGGGTGTAGTGAAAATCTCTAGTCTAATGAATGACTAATAAAAATTATTAATATACTTCCATCAAATGATTTGTGTCAAAGTTGTGAAGGCAAGTAACTTTGACACATCAATTAAACTGTAGTAATTTTATATGACACACTGGTTCCTTATTTTCAATACTTTTTTCGACACTGATATATTTTGTATATTATGATGGAAAGTTAAGGGACTACAAATAATTGGACATTAATTAAATCACTTAGATTTAGTACATGATATGCCTGTTTTTGCAAATAATGCTTTAATTCTTTAGAAAATGTTAGAATATTACATAGTAAGAAAATAGCACTAAAAGGTAAATGCTAAAAAGTTTGATAATAAAGAATTAGAAAAATATGACAATTATAAAAATTTATAAATATGGACATATAATGGATGAAATTAATCGTAGAATTAAATTTGGATGGAATGCTTTTGGTGGCTATAATCTAATATTAAAAGGGAATATGCCTATGTGTTTGAAAAGAAGGCTTTTAATACAAGTTTGAACAGTTTTTATATTTGAATCTCAGGCTTGGACATATAACAGAAGATCAGTATAGAGATTTCAGATCAAACAATGAAGTATGAAGACATTTGGAATTACAAGGAGAGATCAAAAGCAAGATATATGGATGATAAAACTATAAATACATTGACTTCATAGAAAGAATTAAAGGCTTGGTCATATTGCTAGAAGAGATAAAAGAAGTTGGATAGTTAAAAATCTTAAATTCCAATGTTGGAAAATACCCTCATGTGAGATGGGTAGAAGAGATAAGAAAATTTGTTGGAATGATACAGAGAAACTATAGATTGGAAAATTGGGTTAAACTTTGGAAGATATCTGCAGAGGATCATTAATGGTTGAAGACAAAGATGAATTTAACAGTCTCTTTTCTGCTTAACATTCAGTATTACTAGAGACATCTTGTGTGAGACTGAATAATCAAGTCAATAATACCAGGCTAGTTTCTGGCTATTGTCCTTCATACATGAGGAGCTTTAGACTTGCAACTAGACCTCCAGTGCCCTCTTTTAATTTAAGATTTTGAACCCAACTGACTTGCTTGCATTGTTATATAGATCTCATATGAAGTAAGTACATTCTTTTTTTATCCCGTTATAAGCATTTTTCATCCTTCACCTACTATGATATATATCAATAAAATATCACATGATTTTCTATGCTTGTTTCCAACAAATGCTTTACGTGCAGCAACTCATTCTATTTCATCTAAGATGTTTTTGAATTTATACTATGAGATAATAACTTTTGATACATCATGTCAATAAGTTAGTATAAGGGATGGTGATCATGTGATGGTTAATGGTTTAAGTTAGTATCTGTTTAATGACTTGCTTTTTTCTTAGGTAAAATATATAATCCAAACCTTTATGACAGGTAAAATCAATAAACAGGAAAAGCAAGGCTGAGAATAATTATTCAGTATGGTTGAAAGATTTCTCCTTAATACTTTAATAAATTGAGATTATATGGGAAATCCTCTATTTATGTAAACAATTCTTATCGTGACTTTGTTTCAAGACAAATTTTACAGCTGTCATATTTTTTTCTTTTAGATAATCGTGCAGGATATGAAAATATTTTTAACAAATGAATCTATCATAAGAAATGTTCACATATCATGAGACACAATACCTTGAATATCACATTTTTTGACTTTTTTTTTTGCACTTTATGATTTATTTAAGAAAAGGGGAATTTAAATGTCAGAATTATATAAGTATAGGATCGCCTGCAGATATTTTAATTTATGAAACCTGGTTAGATTACATAATGTGTTCCCATGATATAAACATCACATGGTCATCATTTCCTAAGCTTGCTCAGAACTGTTATCAAAACAGGCAAAACTCTCTATACATATTGCCACTCAGTGCAAGCCAGAGTAATCAATGGATGCCAGAAGGCTTGTGCATAAAATCCCCATCTAGTGCCTACTCATCCAATATCGCCAGACTAGTTTCTGGCTTGTAGCCTTCGTCAGTTAGGAGCCTATTTAACTACAAAGCTATGAGTCTTAGATTGAAAACACCGTAATATTTTTAATCCAAGCTCATCTTATATAGGCATATAGGTCTGAACTCAGTTCAGTACATATCACTATCCTATTAGGCAGGATTGGTTTTAAGCCAATTAACATCACATGATCACCATTTCCTATGCTTGCACGTAACTGTTTTCAAAACAGGCAAAACTCTATACATATTGCCACTCAGTGCAAGCCAGAGTAATCAATGGATGCCAGAAGGCTTGTGCATAATAACCCCATCTAGTGCCTACTCATCCAATATTCCCTCATTAGTTTCAGGCTTGTGGCCTTCATCAGTGAGGAGCCTAATAGGATAGTGGTGGCTATGGTTATTAAAGAACCAAAGTCACCAAAATGTATAGGTACTGAACTGAGTTCAGACCTTTATGACTATATAAGCTGATGAGCTTGGATTGAAAATATTATGTTTTCAATTTAAGACTCATAGTTTTGTAGTAAAGAAGAGATAAAATGTGGCTGCTGGAGGGTTGCATTAGATTCTAAGATCTAAGTGCAGTGCTCTCAGATCCTAGGCTCCTCACTGATGAAGGCCACAAGCCAGAAACTAGTCTGGGGATATTGGATGAGTAGGCACTAGATGCTAGATGGGGATTTTATGCACAAGCTTTCTGGCATCCATTGATTACTCGGGTTTGCACTGAATGGCAATACATATAGAGTTTGCCTGTTCTGTTCCCATGATACGGTAACAGTTCTCTAAGCTGCAGAACCACCTCTGAATCAACATGCATATTATGTAGAAACAATTTAGCTATTTATCTAAGTGCTAATATGTCTGGATCATGTGTTATACAATGTGATTTGTACTTTTAGGGATTGTTCAATGCTCCTTCTACCATCACAAAATCTTGCAAACTTTTTTAAAATGTTTTGGCTACTCAAAAGACATCATTTCAAATGTCTTAGTAGCAGTTTGTCCCATTTAAAACATTAGCTCATTGTTTCATCATAGTTTAAGGATGAAAGACACGTTTCATCTTGGAACTCATGATTCAGACATGCTAGCACCTTAAAATTTTTGTGGCGAATAGTTCAATTGTCACTATGTAACATGTTGATTCAGAAATGGCACGAGAGGACCAATCGCCTGTCATTTTTTCACTAGGACCCACTGGGTATATATAATGCGTAAATTTTCAATTTCCACTTTTATTATTTTTGTTATGATCCGTACATTATTCACATAAGAGTTCAGGAAAATATATGACAAAGAATCATAAATACAAACTGAAAATTTTTTTTATGTATATACTTAATTTTACAAGGAATTAATTTTTAAAATATGCCATGTCGGAAATGAATATTTGCAATTTGAAACTGTAAACAAACAGTTTAAAAATGATTTCATAAAACAAAAATGAAAAGGACATAAATCATAATATAAAATATCAAGGAAGTAAAAAAAAATTCCATTGTAAATGTAGGGTACTCAGTATATACATATATTTCAGATTATATAAAATAAAATGAAAAAGTAATTATTAGAAGAAAAAAAATTAAAATACACACACAGATGTAATAATAAATTGAAAAAAACTCTACTTAAATTGAGTGTATGTTTTTGTGCTTTTAAAAATTTTTCTTCTAGTTTTGTTAATAACTAATTTAGAAATCATATCTTCACAGGAAACTCATTAAAGAAAGATGGATGGTAGAGATAGCTCAGTAATTATATTTGCTAGATGAATGAAATTTTTTTAATTTTCTTTTTGCATGTCTGAGATACAGCAAGTAATAACAATTTTCTTTCAATAAAACAAAGTTTTGTAAATTGTATTCTAGTAATTAAAATATATTTACTTTTATATTTGTTTATGATAATGACATTTACTTGTAACTATATGTCTCTTTCCATCATCTAGAATTAATGGATAAATGTCTAGAAAAATCCAAATTTTTATTTCAACTTTTTGAATACGTTCCGCTCTTAGTATACAATTTAGTATATAGCACAATGTTTCGAGTGGTATTATTCTCTCTTCTTCAGGTGTTGCTGTTCTAACCAGTGACAGTACTAGCATAGGAATCAAACCAAGAACATTTAGATAATGGATATGGAGGATGACACTAACCCACTGGTCTATTTTGTCAAAACTAATTTGGTAGAAAGTTGATATCTTAAAGAATGATGTCTCTATTTTTTTTTAAATGAAATTTGTCCACTAATTTTAACATTGAACACTGTAGCAACATTTTTTTAATTATATATACACACAATCTCAAGTTTCAATTGTCATGCAATCTTCTTTATAGCCACTCCTATATGAATTTCTTAAAACTTCAGAAAAATGTTTTTTTTTTTAAAAAATTCATGTAGGGAATGACTCTGAAGAACACTGCAGTACAGTCGAAACATAAGATTGTGTTGAAATTAAAACAAGTGACTCCGAAGAAAACTGCAGGGCAGTTGAAATGTAAGATCATGTGTACATATATATAATAAAAAATTTTTTGCTAAGTGTTCCAAGTAAGTGGATAAATTGCATTTATATAAGATATTACAGCAATATAAAGGAAGTCATGGATTTAGTTATATTTGTTCTCTATTTTTTCTTAAGGTCAAGGTTAACAAATAGTTTCCAAACATTATGAATTGTCACACGAGATTCACTTACAGCGTCATTTTCCATTATCATGAACAACTTCTTTAAAGTGGAATATATTTGAAAAGTTTAAAATTCTAAAGACATTTAACAATTAAGTTTTATTTACTAGATTTACTAATTGCTGAAAGTCAGGGTTGGGCCACTTTTCCCCCTGTTTTACCTATAGCTAAATACTTATTTACTAACCAAGTATTGGATGGTTAGCTGGATTGATTATGGATTTGCCACCTGCAAGAAAAATCCAATTCTATGAAAATGAAAAATAATCCATTATATCTAGCACAGATTTGAATCTAGATTTTCCAGATTTGGCAGGCAGATATGCTATAACTGCACCATAAAATCTCTTGTCTTGTTTATATCTATAGTATTTTAATTGAACATTATTAATTTGCTGGTCTTGAGCCTATGGTCAATAGTACTTTACTGGCTAGGATAATTTATCCCATCATAAAGGTGTTTAGTTTGTATGAGAGTCCATCAAAAATTATCCACCTCATACAAATTTTTTAAAACTAGTCTGTGATGGATTATTGAATAGATAGATCCAGGACTGACTTGCAGATGGTTTGACAGCACAGTCCTGTTACTCATCTAATCAACAGAACCAGTTCATGTGCACACCAGTGCTATCATCAGTCATAGACGTAAACATCTTTATAGCTGACACTTATGTAACTTTTTTTAAACTTCTCTATTCATTTTTACACCCTTCTTTGCATCAGAGCACTTTTTTCATACTGAGTACAAAATCTTCAATCATTTTTGGCATCAGATACGGCCAAAAACAACAAAAAAATCACTGTGTGCTATTTTTTCATACAAATTGTTTCTTGC
The DNA here is from genome assembly GCA_028023455.1 of Epiperipatus broadwayi. Classification (NCBI taxonomy): domain Eukaryota; kingdom Metazoa; phylum Onychophora; class Udeonychophora; order Euonychophora; family Peripatidae; genus Epiperipatus; species Epiperipatus broadwayi. The sequence goes on along the minus strand of JAQFVV010000055.1, from coordinate 5,634,915 downwards.
GCTTTAATCACATCAACAATTGATGCACAAATGACTGGGTTAAAATTGCCCGTTTGATGATGTTCAGAGATGATGTAATAAATTAGGAAAGTTTATAATATGTGAAAAAGCGGATGATGAGAAAAAGGAATGAGCTGCCGTGAGATGAATAATTCCGTCACCACAATAATAAATATGCTTTTGAATAGTCTGACCAACCAAACAGTTGGTGAGAGAACAAAGGGACGAACAGCAGTGCATCGATGAATCCATTGTTTTTAAATAAAAATAATTAAATAGCTTTATTGCTTGAGAGTTATAAGAAATTTGAATGCTGGAAATGCTGTCTCTGGAATCAATTCGAGGATGTTATACTCCAATCTGGCTCTCCGCTACTGTATTAAATATGCAGGACAAAATAATCAAAAGGCTATCGCTCGAAAGTTCACAAGAAGTTTGAATATCAGAAGTGCCATCATTGATATTGGTTCTGAGACTTTACCCTTCAGAATCTGATACTTTACTGCACTAAACCCCACAGAGCAACCAATTTGAACAGAGGTCATTTATGAAAAATTGTTGTTTATATGATCAGCAGGAGTAAACCTCACTTTGGTAACATCTAACGGTAACTCTTCATTAATAGTGGCTCGAGTCATTCTGTAAAAACCTAAATGCTAGTCATTTGTGTTAAATGTAGTATACCCAGATTTTCTAAGTGTTTGAGCTTTTCATAATTCATGTGCCATTTTGCCCTCCCTATTTTTGTCTTCAGATTTTTGATTTACTTACTGCCACTATTAATTCTACCATGTGACATTTGAAAACTAATAAATGTAAATGCCCTCACAGTTTGTAGCTAAGGCCTGGCTTGGTACAAAAAAGAGATGGGAAGATTTCCTTTCCTGCAAGAGATCGTGCTTATTGCATTTAGGAGATTAATTTTCCGTTGGCCATTCTTCTAGTGTTTATCAGTTCGTATTCTATTAACAGCATTTACTCTTTATCAAATAAGGTTGCAGACATAAAAGAGAATTCAGCATTTTAAAAATATTACATTCTATTCATTTAGAATTGAAATTTCTTTATCAGCTGGTTTTGTCTGGTAGACTTCCGTCATTACGCTGGATGTGCAGCTGAATTAGTAGAAGAAAATGTGTTTATATAAAATAGTAATTTTCAGGCTTTTAATAGAAGTATCAATGAATACCCCCCCCTTACACACTTCTCACTGTGCACAATTTCAATAACACAGATTAGTATTAAGTAGAGAATAAACATTTGAATTTAAACAAAGGGGAGTCATCTTCTCCCAGGTTATGATTTAAAAGCACCGCTAAATGTGGAACAAAGGAAGAATAGAATGAATCCACCTATTCTTGGAGCACTCATGTTTATAAGCATACCTTTGTCAACATTGTCAGTAATGCAGAGTGAGATTAATTTACCAGCCAGATAGAATATGACATTTAATAGTTATTCATTTCATAATCAGTTATATAAGGCTGGAGACAGTGTCTCTTTTAACGTGTCTCTTTTAACGCCTTGATTGTAATAATTTAATAAGATTTAATACATAAACTTTAAGTTAAACATAGCCCAATGTATATATAAATAAAGGAAGTAAATCATCCCTTCCCAGGCTATGAATTAAAAGCACTTTAAACGATCAACAAAGGATCAAGGTGTTAAAAGAGAGATGTTGTCTTTAATCTTGTATAATTAATTATGAGTTTAATAACTGTTATATACCACTGAATTAGAGCTCCAAGGGCAGGTGGATTCATGGATTCATTCTATTCTTGATCCCTTGTTCAATATTTAAAGTGCTTTTAATTTTTAACTTGAGGAAGGATTATGTATTTTTTTGTATACAAATATATTAAGCTATGTTTAATTTAAAGTTTACATATTTGAATTTATAAATTTTATGCTTGCAAAATAACCTATGTGAACGTTGTCATGACTCATCTTGCATTCGGCTATTCCCTTATCTTCCATACCCAGTATGCAATATAATCCATCAAGTACCTGGTCTCAATTTATTACTATGCTGTCTTTTTCATAATTGCATTTTTTTAAATAAATTGTTGCTGTTGATGTCTAAATTTATATATTTTAAAACTGTACTTTAGAATATGTATATGTTCATGTTTTCAGGTATAAGAATTAGAATCAGTAGTTGGGGAGTAGAGACCAATTCTACGGCTATGATCAGATAAATTCTGTTTTTAAGTGACGAGTTATGCTGTGTTTCAGATTACTTTATTTCAGGGTTTTATCAAATTATTCAATGGCTCATTACTAGAAATATTTAACTAATCCAATTGTTAGATTGTTAATTGAACGATTTATTACTTGGAAGCTGATAAGGAGGTCAAGCACTAGAAGTGATGCCATGATCAGCTTCAGTTTGCTACTAATTCAGCGGTAAATTGATGGGCTCTGGAGCTCAAGATCTGTGAATTGCAGCTCTGTTCGATCACTTCCAGTGTTTGAATTTTGTATGAATCTTTGAGCAATAAATCATTTGATTATTATTATTTATCAGATTGTTGTTCTTCATCTATTATCGATTTAGATTTTGAATAAATCTAGTATAATAATTTTTTGATTTGTAGTTGTTTCATACTTCGAAAAAACCATCATTCATAAACAACAATCATCATTATGGTTCGTTAATTGTATTGATTTTTATTTGAGAAAGTTTCAATGTTCTGCTCTACCACAGAAAAAGGTGGCATCCATTCCCAAAGACAGTACCAAAAATTTAATCCTTTATGGTATAGATGTGAATTGATTTGATATCACAAACGTAGCAGAATGACGAGACATTGATCAGGATTCATTTAAATACTACTAGAAGAGCAAATATCAACATGTATGGGCTATGTCAGCTAAACATATACTGTTATGAGTCCAGTCATTTATTATAAGTTTGAGAAATCACTGGATAGTAATGAGGTAACTATTATGCCTCCATCTATTGCTATCCGATCTACATCATTAAACTACTTTATGGCCTATATTTGTCCTTGAGGAGCTATCTTTATCATACATTTTGCTGTTAGTAGTACTTACCTCTACTCCAGAGCCATCTCTTGTAAGCTTGAGGAATCATTGGATATGGAAGTAATGTGTCTATTCACATCTATTGCTACCCCATCTACAGTACTAAACCATTTTTTGACTTATATCTGCTTTTGGGGAATTACCTCTACTAAATATATGCTATTAGGAATAATTATCTATTTTAATGCCATCTATTGTAAGCTTGAGTAATCATGAGATACCAAGATTGTGTTGCTATTATATCTATATCTATTGCTATCCTATACACATCACTAAAATATATTTTGGCTCAAGGCTTTCCGATTAATGAGCTCATAGTTTCATTTTTTTACCCAAATTTTCATCATCAAACTAGTAGTCTGAAATTCAAAAATAGCTTAATGTTTTGAACTTAGGCCAATTTCTGTTGTATAGTTAAGTAAATTCAATACCAAAACCATATTCTCTGTTTCATAATAAAGTTTGCACATTTTTGACTAGAAATAAACAAGCATCACATGATTACCCTGTGCTTACATGCAGTGAGCTGTCAGGTTGCATTCCTATTCACTCTGTTCCAGTTTATCTGTTTGTAATCTTTAATATTAATATCAATGGATACTAAAAGGTGGTGCTACCATCTAGTACTATTTTATCTATACCCCAGTTTATATTCTGGCTTATGACCTTTATCTGTCAGCAGTTTGGACATAATGCATCAGGAATCTTTTTTTTTTACTATTAAGCTAATGCTCTAGAATTTAAAAAGACATTCATGTTTTGAATCCAGCTACCATTATTGTGTTATCACCAGATCAATGATTATGTTTGTGTCCTCTGTGGGATAACTCACTTTTTCAATCTACTATTTTGATAGTAGAAAGTGAATAAAATAAGGCTGGGATGAAAGATGCAGTTAAATTCAGAAATGTCCAGGTGCATTAAATTCATCACTGATGAAAGCCATAAACCAGAAACAAATTGGATATCTTTTACTTTTTTAAACTTAGCTTGATGCTAAAAAAAAATAAAGTTTATGGCTGGATAGACATGCATTAAGTCCAGAAAGTCTAGATGGATTTGTTTCAAATTCGTTAATGACAAACGTCATAACTCAGAAACAAGTCTGATATTTTTTCACTCTTTCAGTCTTAGCTTAATGGTTAAAAATAGATGAAAATGCTATTATTCACATAAATACATTAAAAAGTAAAAAATAATTTTTTCTCAATTTTCTCAAATAGAAATTCACAAATCAAACAAATTACGCCTGCTTTCTTGTGTTAGTGCCTATCTATTCAAAGTGGGTATTTGTTGAAAGTTTATTTAAATAATGATTTGGTAATCTGACTTCTAAACTAAGTTGCCCCACTTTTTATTGGTGAAAGTTGATGATTTTTTTTCTTCTACTTTAACATACATTTATGTAATTAAGTTTTTCTTTAAAATAATTTTTTTTTTTTACGTTATAGTTTTGTGTAGGTACGGAAATAATACTGCTAGATGGCACTGTTATAGAAAACTATCCAAGGAGAAATGGGATGGGCAAGTTTTTATATGAGATATGCAAAAGGCAAAATGAAAATGTTTGGTAGATTGCATTTTATGGATAATAAAAGAATAGCCAAAATAGTATTTAATTGGGTTATGAGTAAAGAGCAGGCAACAACATGGGTGAGAAAGGTAGTATGGTGTGCAGAAGATTGGGATAAAGAATTTGTCAGTATACTTATACAATAGGTGGGATGATTGTATTAGGAGAATTGTTGAGTCTTATAGTGGCAAAGAATGGGATAGAATAGATGCTTTAATAAAGAATAGGAAATTGGAGAGATGGAGAATTAGTATTGGAGAATAAAAAAAGTTTAAATATATAAAGAAGTAAACGGATATTGGGTGCGAGTTAATTTATGATAATAGCAAGAAAGTTTAAGATTCGAACAGGATCTTCAGCAACAAGAGAATATACACATAAATGGAAAAATGTGGGTGATTTAGTCTACAAGTTGATGTAAGGAAGGCATAGAAAATATTAGGCATCTGTTAATTGAATGTAAATGCCTGCAAGCAGAAAGTGTATGAAATTGTGGAAGAATAAATATAAACAAAATGATTGTACAGAAAGTGGATTCTTACTTTTTATGCTGGTTTTATGTTGTGGAAATGGAATGGAGCAGGATATGCGAAAATGTAGGGCGGGGAATGAAAAGGGAAGGTAAAGGGGCTAACAGGTTTCTCTGGGCGAAGCGACTGAGAGATTCCTGACTCCGTATAAGAAGTCGCAGTGCATCACATCACATCCATATAAAATTAAAAATGTAAATTTTGGTTTTTTTTTTTTTGCAAAATTTTAATTAGATTGGGAAGGTTGCATTGAATGTGGACATAATAGCTCTATTCTCTAATATTTACTGATTAATAATAAATGGTTCTGGAATACAGTGAAAGAAATTAATCCTAAGAAAAAATAAATTGACTGAATAATCATTGGATTTAGAAAGATTAACAAAAAATACATTTATTTATTTATTGTGCATTATTAGTGACAGTGATGGCTGTACATGGTTTAATGTAATAATAAGAGTGTAGTGATTTCGAATTAAAGGTTCCTTATTCTCTTCTCAGATGAGGAAAGTTCAGCGCTTGAAAGTCATGGATTACAGGAAAACTGATCGTGTAAATTTGTTTCTGCTGATAGAGATTTAAGTATTTTTATTGGTTAATAACTATGCTGTTTATCAAAAGATTTTTTGGAGTCATAAAATCTTTCCAGTAGATCACTTAATATACGTACATAATTTGTTGGTGGTTTATACAATCAGTAGCAGGCCAACTCAAACATTCTGCTAAAGCTGTATTTTTTTTAAGGATTCAAAATAAAAGAATATCTATGTAATTATTTATTTCGATATTTACTACATCAATATTTCTTAATCAGGCATATCAGCTTACTATGTAAATGCTAGTCTCTTTTCTTGAAATGGGCAATTGTCTTCACCAACTTTTTTTCATCTTCTTGGCCATGACCATTCTTATATATATAATATAAAGTAAAATAATAAAACGAAATAAAATATTCATGTTTTAATTATTGTCAACAATGCATCCAGAGTTATCACAATTTCAATTTTTGAGTTTGCACAGCAAATATATACTGCTACTATCCAATTACGCTAGTTAATATACTACTGATGTCATTGAAGAAGTACAACTATGTTATTTTAAGGGCTTCAGCCAGAAAATCCTTGGAAATATGTAATGGTCCTGCTCTAACTGTAGATTTGTCAATTCTCTACCAAAGATAAATAAACAATTGAAACATTTTATCACTATGTATATCTTCGTAAATGAACTGATATTCTCGTGAAAAGAAGTTTTATCTGTAGGAATTATAACTGACACTATTTTTATGATGCGGCTTTTTTTTAAAAATAAAAACAAATAAATACATTTTAGAAAGATTGTTTTATGTCTGAATGCACTAAAACGCAGGCAGTGGTGAAGCTAAGTACAAATTGTAATATTAATTGGCTGAGCGCTTTCAAGAAGTTTTATCTTCTCATAAACATAGCAAGTGGGTTGTATGAGTGTGGTAGAAAATGTATGTGAGATGATTAGGAACTTTCAAAGCCGGGAGGTTGCCTATTCCTGTTTTTTTCTCCTTTGCCATTTATTTATAAATGAAGTTTGCAATGTCCTGCAGTGGGCTGTCCATAGGCTGTTTTACTTTTTACATACAATAAGTCTCGAAAGTTTATAGTTTTTTATTCTCATTTTACTCTTAAGGTATGGATATGTAGTGACTTATTTATTGACCAATATTTAGATGACATTTTGGTTGTCTATGGATCAGTTACTTTAATAATTCTAAACTTGCTCAGAAATTCTTAGCACCTTAAAAAAAATTTCCAAGTTTCATCTAGATTTGAACCTGACATCCTAAGTACAGCTGACAAATTTATTAACGACTATTCTACATTTTGCATTCTGAATATGATATTGTTACCTTTATTTCAAACCATCCTGCAAATAACTTCTGTTAAAGTTACGTCAAACAATGTTGCAGTCACCATTTGGATAGATAATATTTATGTACACAATATTTACAAATCTCCTTCTCCAATCCTCCTCTTCCAAATCTTTGTACATCTTTTATATTTTTATATTTCAATTCTTGCAGTATTCTTTGGGGATGTGCAAAAGTTATTACTTTATAGTATGGTAAATGTAGAGGATTTGAACCCAGACTTTCAAGCACCCACTATCTCATACAATCGATTCACATGACCACACACATGTAGAAAAGATAATCACCAATATCCGTATTTCATGCTAAACCAGCATTCAACAAGTTTGTGAAGAGCGCCTGGTTTTCAAATATTTATAGTATGGATGGATTTAAAAAACCTGTACTTACTTTATAAAGCGAAGCATATGGGTAAGAGAGACAATCTCTGATGTTTGTTTCAACAGAAAAATCGTTCATCATTATTTTTTGATCTACTAATATTGTTTCATTTCTCCCATAGCAAACATAAAGAAAATCTAATCGCTTTTGGAACTGACATTCATATAATTGAAAATCATTCTTTTCCGAGATGGAATTTAAGGAAAGCTAACTGGACTTACCTACTACAGATGGAAATATAATGGATGAAATTAATCATAGAATTAAACTTGGTTGGAGTGCTTTTGGTAGAAATAAGTTAATATTAAAAGGAATTATGTCTTTGTTTGAAAAGGAAGGTTTTAATATATGTATTTTGTCACTTTTTACTTAATATATTTATTTTGTCAATTTTTACTTATGGATCTGAGACTTGGATCCTTAACAGAACAACAATACAGAGACTAAAGATAACTGAAAGAAATAATGGAGAGATGCATGTTCGGAGTAACAAGGTGTAAAATGAAATACATGGGTAAGAAAACAAATGTATTATTAACATTGAAAGAATTAAGAGACTGAAATGAAGATGAGCTGGATATATTACTAGAAGAGATGGTAATAGGTGGACAGTTGAAATCTTAAATCGGATTCCAAGAGATTTTAAAAGACCACATGAGATGGAGGGACGAGTGCAGGGGTGATGGGGAGAAGAGAGCCTAGAGATTGGAGATGGATTGAACTTAGAGAGACTTATTCTGTAGCGGATTGATAATGATTGAAAATGATGATGATGAATTGGAATCGATTTATTGGATGATATTGAAAGCAGTTGATTCCAAAGTGGAATAAAACTAGCAACGATCTTTACAGCTAGACAGGATATTGCTGACAAACTTTTAAAATCTCTGAATGATGTTAGAAAAATGGATTGACTTTGGGGAAACAAAAATTTGAAAGATTTAGTCAAAGACTTGGTTGGTTTTACATAAGAGATGATTATAAAAGCATCTAAACGAACTATTATTATCACTTATTGAGATTGCTAATTAATATATCCAATTTCTAATCCTTAGATTAATAGAACCAGAAAAATAGCAGCATTAGAACAAAACTGTTGTCTTCGCTACACTTAATATTTTTGTAAATTAAAATTTTGCTTTTAAATATATACGTTCTAGCTTCACTATCTGTGCAAACAGCACATATATATATATATTAGTAAGTATCGATGAATTTGAACTTGATTATCTTAATCTAGGACAGAATCTAAAGCTAAAGTGTAATCTGTAAAATGGTTCCACAACAATTTTAATACAGAAATTATTCCAAAAATTGTCTATAAAACAAAACTATAGTAGTCTTAAGACGAAATAAACCTACCAACAACCTAAAAAATTATTTCCCAATATCATTATTCTGTTGCCTATAAGTTACTTGGAAGAACCATTTTTAATAATTTAATCAATAATTGTCTTCTACTTATAGATGAGCAGGCTGGATTTAGGTTAGGAAGAATCTACTAAGAATAACTATTGAAAACTTGTATCGAAAAGGATTTTCAAATAACAACAGATGTTACCATTATTAATCTACCTCAGTTTATGATTCTGCTTTAGAAAACCACCCACCCACCCCACCCCACTAACTTTCAAGGTCTCTAAGATCGTTAAATACATACCCATTGTTGATTTACTTGATAAAATACTGTCCAGTGGAAAAGTTCAAGCGACATTAAATCATAATTATACTAGATACCCATTTTTATAAAACATTCTTTTGAAATATTAAACTAAAACACAATCCTACTTTATGCTACTTAAAAATAACTCTTGGATCATAGCATAACTTGGTTAGATCTAAAATAATTTCTAGGAAAATCGCCTTGGAAAGTTAGTTGGCACTACTTTATGTTGCAATATGCTACTAATAAATATTTAACCCTTGCTGGGGGAAAAGTGTCGATGATAAATTTATGGAAACTCCAAAAATATTACCATGAGAAATATTACTAAAATACTTAAATCTAGTTCTTTGCAGTGGTTGGGTTTTAATATATTGGATATCAGAAGAGAAAGTCTCAGAAAATGTCTAAAAATTTATTAAGCTGATTAACTCAATGTATAATTTTATCGCCTAAGATTCATTTCAAATTAAGATTACTTTTCAAAATGTTTGGCCAAAAATCTATGAATAAAAAATGTATGTCTTTAAAAAATGGACTTTTTACGAGGTTCCAAACAATTTTTTCTTTTACTTATCTAGTAGTAAAGCAAACTGGATTTGATCTTAGATGTCATTGGAGTTTCATCAACAGATCTATTTCAGAGCTGTCCTAAACACTGGTCGCATGTAGTCTGTGGTGAGGGTTTGTGCAGCCTGTCTAGAGGTTTTCATTTTTTTCAAGTGGAAACATAAAAATAATTTCAATCTAATGCTTGTATTATTAATTGATAATCTTGATATTATCATGTGTTATTTTTACATTATTGTATATCCGTATATGATCATCAAAGAAGCAGCTTTGCACCCCTTTGAACTAATGTGCATGCTTTGGGCATTCATAGCGAAGGCATGCAGGGTTAGTGTGCATTTGGTTCTGTTCCATTGTAGTTCATCCATAACCAGTGATTGGACTCTCCAATAAATATCTATACATGTTTATTATTTTGAATGCAGGTCTTGGATTCTTTAATGTTGGATAGGCCCTGATCTATTTCATAAATAGAATTTAGTAACCTTTGACCTATGTAGATGTCACCATCCACCAATCATGAAACCACACAACTAAAGACTATCAAATCTATAGCTAGAAGGGCAGAATTGAAGATTATAATAAAAATCATTAGAAAACTATCTTACAATTGGAATCTTTATGCATTTCTTTGTGGTGTTTATTAATAGGTGAGCTGTCTTAAAAAAAAGTTATACTCTAAATAAAATCTATTTTTGTATAATTGGAAAAAATAAATATGTACACATCTATTTATCTTATTTAACTAAAAACATGTTTATAGCCAGATTACTATTTGTTTCTTGTATTCTAAATCCTTATCATGTCGACCCTGAATATCTAAACAAATATTTATATTATGAAATGGCCTACATTTATTTAGATGCTTATATATATTTTTTCCAGTAAAGTTTAGATTATATAGATTAATAATTTAAAAAATTATTAATTTTCCTTATTGCAAGTAAGCAAATTATTACTATCAGAAAATTTGTAAACATGCATATTTATGTAACAGCATGTATTAATAAATAAAAATTAGCATTGTTTAATTTAAAAGTTTTTAATAAATGAATTTAAAATGTTGTAATTATATCTACTGTCTATAGAAAATTTAGCAATTAATTTATGCAATAAAATGATTTTTTTGTGAATTTATTCAAAATAGATTTTTGCACATTAAATCTTTATTTTTTTATTTTTAGATAACAGACGAGATACTGTATTATTAAACTTAAACAGCTTTTAAGAAAATTTATCCATGCTTTCTATCTTTGGTTGTATGTGTGTTTATATATATATCTAAAAGTTAGAATTAATGCTCTTATATTTCAAACGTTGATTTTAGTCATTGTACAAAAAAAAACAAAAACACCTAGTATGCTATTTTAGCTCTGGGCCGAGCACTTGTTGTTCTCCAAATACTATGTTTTTATTCAGTATACATTTCATAATTTATAAATGCTATATTTTTAATAAATATTTATGTAATATAAGTTTCCACATATTTTTGAGTGTGCGCTGATTCAGGACAATCATAAATAAGCAAACAATTATTAAACCTTTTTTACGTTAAAAACTATATTTCATTTAATATAAGAAATAGACTTTAATAAAGTCCAAATACAAGCCGTCCTCTACTTACATAAATGATCCGTTTGGTAACTTTTTCCCCATAAATTAAGTTTTATGTCATATTTTTCCTTCAGATTAAAGAAATAATTGATTTATTGCTTGTGAATTTATAAGAAGTTTGAATATGGGAAATAAGAGCTGAGACACAATCCATGGATCCTGAACCCCAGACTGTGCAACTCAGCAATGGCTCTAAACAATGCTAGGTAAATAATCAAATGCATTTATTGCTTGGGAATTGATGACATTTGAGCACCAAAAGTAATGGCTTAGCTGCGATGCATAGATTTTGAGCTCCAGAGACTGCCACTTTTCCACTAAACCAAACTGCAGAGCATTGCATGGTGTGAAATAAGAACATTTTTTAGTATAATGAATGTAAGCACTACAATATGTCACAAGTGATATTCAACAGCATGACCCATATAAGGATTGAAGGCGATGCTATCTCGGATGAAATGTTATTTAGATATGCCAGATATTGTTTGATCGAATTTTCATAAATGGATTTATGTAAGTAAAGAATTGCCAATATTGTATACCTTTAATATCCATTACTTACCGATAGTTTCCAGCACCATAATTTGAGGTGAAAATTATATTCTTGGAAATAATCAAATATGCAATTGTTCCAAAGGTTATTTGACGTTTGAGTTTTATGAAGTGATCAGTCGAGCTTTAAACCAATGTGAATCTTTCACTCTTAGGATTATTTCTTTCCAAAGCCATCTACTGTAAGCTTCAATAGTTACCTTAGGAGTAGATCATAAAAATTGTTCCTAATAATGTATATATATTATACGTAAATAGATATAATTGAATTATTTGTTGATTTAAACCAGAAGTTGCCAACCTTTTTCTTTAAAGAGCTGATAATAAAATCTTCTACAACAGCGCCTTAAAAATGCTTATGTGACAGCCAATCAGATGCAATAATGGCTGTCACATAAGCATTTTTAAGGCGCTTCTGTAGAAGGTTTTAGCCTTTCACATTATTATAGATCATCTGCTAGCACTAAATAAATTTTATATTTAAAGAACTGAATATATTTTAAAAGTTTTCACAAGTCAATTTAATCAGCAATAGTGTTACAAACAAATTATTCAATCAGGTAAAGTTTATAATGTATGAAAACGAACTTTTAAATACTTTTCTGAAACTATGAGATAATTAAGATCTTTATGCGTAATTTTGATATATTCTTCTGTCTGTATATAGAATTTTTGATGTTTTTTATTGTAAGAAATAATTTTGTTTCCATTATCTCTTATAAAATGTTCCATTCATACATCTTTGATTTATTTTTAATTAAAAAAAAAATGTTATTGACCTTTTAAAGAAAAATAAGATGATTTTTATGTTTTCTGTACCAAAATGAAATATTTACCCAGTTTGCACTGGTACGTAGAGTTTTTTAAAGTTTTACTTTCAGGTTGTCAGTATTACATAATCAAGAAAGAACTTTTTGCCTCATTTGTTGATTATAATAAGATATTTTCATTCCAGGCTAGATAAAACTATCTCATGACCTATAGTATGCTGCCTCTTGGTTTATACCATCATAGCTTTTGGGGTCAAAACTGGCTATATTTCTAAAACTGTGGACACTAAAAAATGTACGTAGTTTCTGGTATGATATCTACAAGTAGGCTTGTATACAAAATATTGATTTTGAATTTTTCACCGTTAGCGTTATAACTTTAAAAAAAGGATAAAATAAGGCTTCTATTAAGAGAGGAAGTTACTTCCAAGCTTTTGGTAATATAGATAGGATATTACTGGATGTGTATAAGATTGTACTACCATCTAGTATCCGTTGATAACTCAAGCTTACCTTAGATGACCTCAGAGTGAAGATAAATAATACTTTATATAAAGCAGAAATAATCTTGTAATGTTTGTTGAGTTTTAATGTTTAGCTTTTGAATTCTTTATTCCGCCTCTGCTGTAAACTGCCCACTGCTTTGTAGAATTTGACATTTACTTCATTGCACTTTAAACGTGTGGCTTTAGACATTGGAAATATATATATTATTTGCATGTGTATAATTTTAAAAGATTAGATAAATTAAAAACTGATAATAATCGAATGGATTGTTACTCATTTCATATGAAAATATACAAGAAATTCAAGCAGCAAATGTGGCAGTTGAGCTGTGATCCATTGACCCTGAACTCTAAAGTCATCCACTCTATCACCGTTTTAAACCATTCAGTACAAATAATTGATTTTATTGTTTGGGCAAACGTAAGAAATTTAAGCACCTTGAAGTGACTCTTAGAGCCATGATCCATGGACTTTGATTTCCAGAGTCTGCCAGATCATAAAGGACAAAAAAAAAATCAAATGGTTTATTGCTTAGTGGTTTACAAAAAGTTTGAGCACTCGAAGTGGCAGGAGTAGGGTTGCGATCCCATTCTGCCACTGTGTTAATCTCTGTAGGTTTAAATTAAGAAGTCGTAAAGTCAAAGCTATATATTAAGTAGTTTTTAAATGATGTAGTTTTTATTATTATTTTGTTTTCAGTGCATTTTCAAATCTGTTCTTTATATATATATTTAACTAGATGCCATCAATTCATTATGAAGTATATTTTGGTGACAGGAGGCGTTATCAGTGGCATAGGAAAAGGTGTTATTGCCAGTAGTGTGGGTACAATCCTCAAATCATGTGGACTTAATGTAACCTCAATAAAGATAGATCCATACATCAACATTGACGCTGGGACATTTTCTCCTTATGAACACGGTTAGTATAACGTTTTTATAAATCATAAGCATTAATTACATACGGTAGTTTATTTTAATTTTTTTTTTAATGTACGTAGAAATAAAAGTCCATCATACTTAATTGTCATTTGGTAATATTGCGTATCTAACTTAATTAGATCTAAGTCAAATTTTCAGATAGTTGTTATTTGGTGGCTTTGTGCTTCAGTTTACACTACTTATTAGGTTAAATAACAGCATTTGCAATTGGCAGCAATTGTAAAGTTGAAGGAGCTGTGAAACCATGTAAATTAATCATTCGATGCTGACAAAAATCTATTAAGGGCAATGCAAATAATGAAAATAATCACGAAAATGAATGTATTTTGATAGAAGTGTTGGAAGCCATATTAGATTTGAAGAAAAACCTTAGGCTGTGGGGAAGAAAAAACGCATCTGACCGAATCAGAATAGTATAGTCGAAAAATAATTGTGCGAAAAATTTGCCGTAGAATATCAAGGATGTGCTGGATATGCTAGTCAGGGAACAATAGACAGATAATTGAAATTTTAGAACGGACGCCAAGAGAATGTAAGATATATAAAATTGATCGCTTTTGATATGGATGAATGAATGAAGTAAAGGAGTTCCCTTGTATGATTAGTAGAGAGCGAATATATATTGGAGAAATAAAATTAAACTCAAAGAGACCTTTACTCTGCAGTGGATTAATAATGCCTAAAATTGATGCCGAAATGATTTTGAGACTAAGACAATAACTTTGATATGGTAAATTAAAAATTACTTTAAAAAAGTATCATTAACCATACTGGAAGCAGCAAACTGGTATTAATTATGTTAATGTTAATAAGGCCACTATATGCTAAAACGGAGAGAAATGGAAAACTTTTGGAGCAATCTTTAATCAGGTCATCTCTATGGTCTCTGATAAACAAACTATGTTATATGGTAAAAAAAATTGTAATTGGTTTACGATGCTGTAAAACTATCTACTATACCTCTCTTTCCCCACTGGATTCTCCTCTCTTTGCAATGAACCCCAGGATTAAGGTTACTGTCTTATTTGCAGACATAATACTTGAGAAAAATAAAATGCTTAGATTAAGATGATTAGCAGTCAGTACAAATTTTAACTTCTTAATAGAATGATCATATAGCCATGGTTCATTTGGAGTATAATGCCAACTTTGAACCTAAAAATAGTCTTAATTTGGTATCGATAGCTATAAATAATTAGTAACTTTTCACAAGGAGCTCATATATGTGTTGTTTGTGCAAAGACAAATGGAACTTTAGAAAACTACATGGTGGTTTGACCAATGATAACCATGCAAGTTACAGAGAGTTTGACATTTCTCGCATCCTCTTCTTAATACAATTTATTCTAGCATCTGTTTAAATCTATATCTCAAATATTAGTAAACCTTTTAATTAATTAAAATGAATTTAGTGCCCTTTAGACTGGTGGTAAATTTTCGTTACGTATCTTGATCTTTTCCAAGTGTTTAATTCAAGTCCACAATTTCATCTACATTTTGTTTTCTCTATATCAGTGTTCATATGGTGTTGTCTGTTTTATAATAGTTGTTGTCTTTATAATATATGGCCATTTAACCACTATCTTTAATGTCAGATGTCTACAGATTTCTATACCTGAACTGATATCTATCTTCATTGCTAGATGTCTACGGACATCTTCTATGCCTAACCTCAATGTCTAATTTTTATTACCTTCTTCAATATCAAATCTAGTCTTCTATAATGCTTCATTCTATATTTCCCCCTCCCCCACTGCCACATAACCATGAAGATATCTTATGAAATGTTTTGATTCCACTCGTGCTATTTTCCAAGTTCCACATCCACGTAAAACAATCTTTATATTACTTTCAAAGGTTTGCATCATTAATTTTCAGTTCTTGATACTCTCAATATTTATGCTTAGTTTAATCAATAAGCAGAATGAGAAACTTAATTGATTAAATTTGTTTTGACATTGATACTTTATATTTGAAGGATCTATTTAGATAGGTAGAATATAAAAAAGATATATACACTGTATTATGCATTAATAGAATGTGAATGATTAATTATCATTTATTATTATTTTTAGGTAATAAATAATTTTCTTATCACTGCAAGTAATAATGATTAAAATAGCTAAATTTTCACATGCGACAAATTTAATAAATTATACAAAAATGTACAAAATAGCAGCCAATATTCATCTTGCAATATCTTAGAAATATCTGCTAAATTTTAGGTAGTTTTTAAATAGCAGTAACTATAATCGAATGGTTTGTTGCATGGGAACTTATACGAATTCAATTATCAGAAGCGACAAGAATTTAGCTGGATCCATGGATCTTGAACTGTAGAGTTTGTACTAAACAAAGCAAGGCACAAATCAATAACAAAGTAAAACAGCTATTTAGAACTTAATTTTATATAAAATTTCTAAAGTAAAATTTTTTATTAGCCATAAAAATTTATTACCATTTTGAATTACAAACTTTATTTTTAAAATCCTGAATCTAGATATTAACACAATTGTATTACTGTACGCAAACATTAAACAATTATTCTTTACATTTTTATTGAAGGCTATGTTTATAAAAGACCTTAATTAAAAAATTTATCAATGTACTGCTGGAGGAAATCCAGGATTCTATATCCTACTGGTTTAAAATGTTTATGTCTCATATTTGTAATACAATGAAAAAATATTAGAGTGCATATCGCTAGCTGAACATTAAATAGAAAATATTCAAATTATCCTCCCAAACGTTATGATATTTCAACAATACCCTTTGTGAATAAGTATATCTCAAATTGAAGTTCGGACTTATATTTATTCATAGAATTGCTGAAATATCAGAACATTTGGGAGGGTACCCTTTTCAGTCGACTGTTTGAAAGTCAGTCTTATATTTGTTCACAGAGGGCGTTGCGGAAATATCATAATGTTTGGGAGGGTTATCTGATTGTAGTGCAATCTATAAAATTATTTTAAAATTGAATTGTATCTTAGAAATATGTTACAGAAACTAATTTATAACTGAAACACAGGCTTATTATATACCTGTGTCTATATATGTAATATATAGGGTATATGAGCACAGACTTTCACACCACTCTCCACACTATCTCATAACACTGATACACTCGAACACATATATGTTGAAAAGATAAATAATCACCAATATACGTATTTCATGCTAAACCAGTGATCAAGAATCTCGGCCTCAGGGTGGCCTTTGAGCGTTCCATCATCAGATTTTCAATTGGATGGACAGTTGGGGTGTGGAGTAGATTGAAGCCTGTTCATTAAAGTATGAAGATTGGCTATCTTAATATATATCTGAGCTCTTATGGGATATATGTGTAGAGATGGTAATCTGGACTAACTGATGATTGCTGGTTTAGCATGAAATACATATTATTATTTGTCTTTTCAACATATATGTGTTCGAGGGTATCAGTGTTATGAGATAGTGTGGAGAGTGGTGGGTAGTGTGAAAGTCTGTGCTAATTTATGTATAGTTTTTGGTATTGTGTGTGGATTTCAAGTATCCATGTTAAAATTTTGTAATCTAATTGATGTGGAACCATTGTGAAATTTTAAATTAGTAACATTTAATATTCATAATGAATTAATTAAAAAATTTTTTAGTTAATAAACTTGACTGTTTGAGTTCTAGTAAGATATTCGTTTATATTTTAACCAAACAAATGATAATTAAGTTTGTTGTTAAATATATAGTCTTTTTTGTCTATGCCAAAATTTATATTGAGCGAAAGAATTTTATTAAATTATATATATATATATTTTTGTTTAGATAGCTCTATTTGTTTTTGTTTTTTTTTTTAAAAAAAATTGGCTTTTAGGTTTCATTGAATGACTAACTAGTTTGCGAAATGTAAACTTTTAATCGAGAAAACTTACCTTTGGGTTCAAAAAAGTATTTGAATATATTTTCTTTTCTCACCAATGTTTAGATAATTTTATGCAACCAAATCAAGTTTTTTTATTATTAATGTTTCATTTTTTGTAAGCATTGTTTATTGTAAATGTCACTTATAAACTTTTTTTTAAACTTTGTATCTAATTTTATTTATTTGACTATTATTATATTACTAAATTCACCACTTCCTTTATTTTGCTATAATATCTTATATAAATTCAATTTATCCACTCTACTTTGAAAACGTTTTAGCAAAAACCTTTTATTGTACATATATGCATATACAGTCTTACGTTTCGACTGTCTTGCAGTCTTCTTCAAACTAATAGAACTAAAGTTTTTTTCTTAATAAGGAATAGAAGTACTTAGGAGATTATTAAAAATAATAAAAATGAATAATATATTTAAATTAATAGTTCATGAATATGTATGTATACAGTCAGGAATACACATGTATAATTTATATTCTATATTTATATTGTATATTTTATTTTATATTAACTGGATTATTTTATTTGGTTTTTGATTATATTTATTTCAGCTTTATTATATTTTATGATTTTTTTTATTTATTAATTTTCTTGTTTACATTTTTTACAGTATTATTTATATAGTTACGTATTTTATTTTATTTTGTTCATTATATCGTAGCTCTGAAGAAGACTGCAGGACAGTCGAAACATAAGACTGTATATATATATGTACATTAAAAGGTTTTTGCTAAGAAGTGATCAAAGTAGAGTGGATAAATTGTAAATTGAACTATTATTATATTTAAATACTTACTGATGTTTTGTTTCAATTAAGTAATTCCTTATTATATTACTAAATAAGTATGCAATTACATGTTATAGTTATGTCTATTATATATTAGATGTGATATATATTTTGCTTTTAGGAGAAGTATTTGTTTTAGATGATGGTGGGGAAGTTGATTTGGATCTTGGAAATTATGAACGTTTTTTAGATATTACGTTGCACAGGGATAATAATATAACTACTGGCAAAATTTACCAACATGTTATTAATAAAGAACGTCAGGGCGATTATTTGGGAAAAACTGTTCAGGGTAAGCTGTTTTAAGAGTTGTTTTCATATTAAATTTTAGATTTTTTTATATAATAGAATTATTTATCAAATTATTGAAATTTGATCAACAAGAGTCATACTTTCTGCGCTCACATCTAATAATACCATCTACTTTAGATAAATATTATTAAAACAGGCAAAACTCTCCATATAGTATTGCCACTCAGTGCCAGCAAGAGTAATCAATGGATGCCAGAAGACTTGTGTATAAAATCCCTATCTTGTACCTACTCATCCAATATCCTCAGACTAGTTTTTGGCTTGTGGCCTTCGTCAGTGAGGAGCCTTGGATCTGAGAGTACTGCACTTAGATCTTAGGATCTAATGCAACCCTCCAGCACTCCTCACTGATGAAGGCCGCAAGCCAGAAATTAGTCTGGGGATATTGGATGAGTAGGCACTAGATGGGGATTTTATGCACAAGCCTTCTGGCATCCATTGATTACTCTGGCTGGCACTGAGTGGCATACTGTATGGAGAGTTTTCTCTGTTTTAATAACAATTAGGTACAAGCATAAGAAATGGTGATCATGTGATGTTTAGATAAATATCTCACTCATTATTATGAATCATGTATTAGGCTAGAGATTATCATGTTATTCCTAATTTAATAGTTTATAACTGGACTAAATATATTCTCTAGCCTAATAAATGATTATTAATAATCAGTAATGTATTTATCTAAAGCAGATGTGTGAAAAATGTAAGTGCAGGACGTTTGATCCCTGTAAATCAAACTAATAATTGATATTGATGAATACTGAACAAAGGCATGTATAAGATATTGTGACCTGGGCCAAGAGAAAGGTGCTGGGTTAGCATAAAATGCATGTTGGGCTCATAGACCTTTTTCAGATGTCTTTATTCATGTATATATCAATAATGTGTGCTGAAACAGTAGCAACTGTCCAAATGGCAGTGTCACCCAGTATAAACTATAGTAATAAATGGGTGCTGGAAGATTTGTGCATAAAAATTCCTATATCCCCAGATTAGTTTCTAGCTTTGATCCTCATTGATGAAGGCCACCAGATCGAAACCAGTCTGGGAATATAAGAAGGGTAAGCATTAGATAGGAATTTTGATGCGCAAATCTTCTGGCATCCATTGTTTACTATGATTTGCACTAGGTGGCACTACTGTTTAAAGAATTGCTACTTTTTAATGGATTGTGTAAGCATATGGAAGTCATTTGATGTTTTAATGTTTCAATGTGTGGTAAAGTGTAAGCTTTAAATGTATATATATGTTATATTAAATTTTTGAAAGTATGAAATGTAAGTACACTTAAAAAAATTTGGAAAATATTGTTTATTTGTTGGAAATTGGAAAAATATGCTTTAATTTGATATAGTACTATTAATACATTGTACAGGCTTAAATCTGCATTTATATATGTAATATATGTGGGGTTCGAACTTAGACTTTCACACGACCCACCAGTCTTGGTGCCATCTCATATTGCTGACCCACCTGATCACACACATGTTGAAAAGATAATAATCACCAATATACGTATTTCATGCTAAACCAGCAATCAGTTGGTCCAGATTACTATCCTCACACACACACACACACATACATAATATTGTGGTAATGAATATAGTAATTTATACTAAGAATATTAAATAGTTTAGATCAGGGGTGGGCAAATAGCGGCTCGAGGGCCACATGCGGCCCGCTAAGAGTTTTTATGCGGCCCTCCAAGACAATCAGAAAAATCCACCTTGGACTGAGACTTCCTTCCTGTTGCATGACCGAATATTCATCTCATATTTTCCACTAGAATGGCCACATCAATATACATGCGCAGTGCAGTGCTTTTCCAGTTGATCTGATTAATTTCAATTTTGTCTTTGCATTAGCAAATATATATGTCCAACTTTTGTGAAACCATGAATGCTCCAAAAAAATGTAAAATTGGTAATGAATGTCATGTGTTTAATGAAGAATGGACAAACAAATATTTCTTTGGTAATACAGGGAATAAAGCAGTGTGTTTATTGTGTCATGAAAAAAAAGATGCGGTCCTCCGTTAACCTTCACTTCCACAAAGTGGCCCCCGATGCGGCCCTCCACCAACCTATGCGGCCCCCGAGCCAAAACAATTGCCCACCCCTGGTTTAGATGTATGTCTTATTTCTTTAAAACTAATATTAAATAGTTTAGATGTATGTCTTATTTCTTTAAAACTATACCTGTGGTTAATTGGAAAACAGGTAAAATGTTAGGGTTTTGCTCGTCTTATTTTCTTTCATTTCTATTCTGAGATTTTTATAATTAAAGCATAAGATGTTTTATTAATTTTTTAGTGAAATATATTCCAATATTTTTATTTGGGGCCATCAAGTCAACAAAAACTCCTGACATCCATTCTAATGTTATCATTTAAGAATAATTTTTGGTGTTTGGTTTTTTAACCACCTCATTTTTTGTATTTTTTTTTTTATTAATGGAATTTGTCTATCCCATTGCTGGTCATCTTTTTCTTTAATTATCAATTCTAATTTTAAGCAGTTAATTCTAACAAATTAAATTGTTTCACAATATGATCAAAGTAAGATAGATTTAAGCTCGGTCATTTTGATTCAAGTGAAAATTGATATCTAATATGATCAAATGTTAACTTACCCATTAGTCTCGCCATCTTCTCTCGGAAATCTTGATTTTTCAGTGATAAACATTGTAAGTTAATTGTTCAAGTTCGCCTTACATGGCACTTCAGCAATTTGAAATTATTTCAGCAAATATTGTTTTTTTTTTTGTTTTGTTTTAATGCAAATCTTAGTCAAAGTTAAATAATAAGTATAAAAAATTTTTTATAATAAACATTTTTATTTACTAAGCACTAAATAGCCGAAAAATAATTATTTTCTTCAATCACAATTAGGATTTTTACGCTTAACTTGAAGTCAAAGCATGGGGTGTTCAGAAATTAATTAATTCAAGTGATATGATATAGTGACACACATAATAATTCTGTAATATATACATAAATATAATATTAATAATAATAAAAAGTCAGATGTCACATGACTTATATATAGCTTGCAATTACCAATATGTAAACTTAAGAGCATGCTAACGCTCTAAACAAGCTTTTTTTTTTATTATTATGATAAATGCTACTACAAGAGAAGGCATTCAAATCATCTTTATCTTAGATTGTCCCCATCCCCAGACCAGTTTCGACATATGGGTCTCTTCAGTGAGGAGTTGGGACATTAGATTCAAAAAACCAACTCAAGCTAAGCATTTATCTAAAAGATAATTCTCAAGAAGAAGATCTAAACCTTTAGACATCTGCATGTCTTTAAAGTCAGCTCTCCAACTGAAAAAATTTTATGGGCCTGAACTTAATTCAGATACTCCATATATTATTAGGCTTAGCCATTTAATTTAGCCAAAGCCCCAACAGCAAAATAATAATAGTAATAATAAAAAGTCAGATGTCACATGACTTATATATAGCTTGCAATTACCAATATGTAAACTTAAGAGCATGCTAACGCTCTAAACAAGCTTTTTTTTTTTTTATTATGATAAATGCTACTACAAAAGAAGGCATTTAAATCATCTTTATCTTAGATTGTCCCCATCCCCAGACTGGTTTCGACCTATGGGTCTCTTCAGTGAATATTCTAAAACTGTCACCAGTAATGATCAAGCTGTGTTATTAGATTGTATAAGCAAATGATATTGCTCGAATGTAATATATTAACATATATACGATATGTTCCAGTAAAAATATGACTGGTTTTATCTCCATGCTACTTGCAGCACTGTTTTTGAATCAACGTGTTGCATAGCAACATAGTTTAGCGATTCACCACGAAAGCCTATCTGGATCAAGAGTTATAAACTGTCACATTGCGTTCCATATCTTCATGGATCATCTTCAGTGCCATCACTAGCCTTATAAAATCTTGCAAACCATTTGAAAATGTTTTCGCGACTCATGGCTTTATTGCTGTATATAGTCAGAATCATTTCAAATGTTTCATTAGCAGTTCTGCCCAATTTAAAACAATTTAGTGAAGCGTATTGTTCCATTTGGCTTAAGGTATGAATCGTATTTCATATCGTAACATATAATCCAGACATTCTAGCACTTTAAAATATTTTTGGTGAATAGTTAAATCGTTTTCTCCATAACATAACATGTTTTGATTCAAAAATGCAGCTTGAGGAGAGAACTTGTGACCTTTTTATTGCGTATATATCAATTATTTTTAATATTGTAATTACATGTAATTTTTTTATTATTAATAATCTTGTTCATATAATTATATTTAGGACATTCTATTCTTCTTAATTTATGATAGCTATTTTAATTATATATACGTTGTTAACTTTTTTTAGACAAATTGTAATTCAGTTAAATTATAAGCTGTAGAAACACTTAGATAAGAAAAGCTTAAGTTTCAATATTTTTTATAATATTACGCTAAGCCGCTTTCGATATTTTGGCCTAATATTATATTATTAGTTCAAGATATCGAAATCAGCTTAGCATAATATTATAACAAACATTGAAACTTAAGCTTTTCTTATCTAAGCGTTCTTAACATTTATAATTTAATTGAATTATAGCTATTCTCATTTTTTATTCTTCTGCGGATGTTTAAGTAATTTCAATCAATGGGAACATTAATATATTATTTCAACATAGTTTTCATTTACTTCCTCCTTGTCTCCCACTTTTTGTTTCAATTGCTATTATTTACACTTACTATTATTTTTTTTTTTTAGTTATTTTTTTTAATAATAGTAGTAGTAAAAAAATGTATTAGTTGCAGAAGTAGAAATTTTTTTAATTAACATTGATGAGACTAATTTGTAAATGGGTTTAAATAAATAATACTTTTATTAATATATAACATAAATATAATATAACAATTCGTCAATTGTTAAAACAGAGTTTCTTTAATATAAATAAATAAAATAATAACTAAATAATTATTGCCAAGCGCTTTCAACTCTTATACAAAATTTATCTTGTGCTATGAATTCGAAATTAACTAGCTTTCCGATTAATTGTTCCTGGCCAATACAATGAAATGTTGAATTCATCGCCTAGGAGAAAATAGAATTTTTTACACTGCCTTGATAAGGACTCATAAGAGTTGAAAGTGCTTGGCAATAATTATTTAGTTATTTTATTTAACAATTGACAAATTGTTATATTATATAAATGGGTTTACTGTTGAATTTAAAAATAGTGTAATTATGAAGAAGACAAGCAAATTGGTTTTTAATTCCTTATGTGAATTAATTAATTCACTTGTTTTTGTTTTTTTTATTCATATTGCATTCTTGATAATTAATTCTTTCCTAACATTTAACAACATTTTTTTTTTTTCTTAGTTATTCCTCATATTACGGATGCCATTCAGGAGTGGGTAGAAAGAATTGCAAAAATTCCCGTAGATGAAGAATTAAAAGAACCAGAAGTTTGTATCGTTGAGGTATTTTTTCATTCCGTCTCTTATTTCTAATTAAAACGTTTTTTAAAAATTTTGAATACAGTGACCCGACTAGGCTTAATCTTTTAGTTCTTGGATGATAAAAAAAATCTGTTTTAAAATATATCATTAAAAATAAATAGATAAGTATATGTTGAATGCTGTATTTAATAACTGTATGCTTATGTATATATTTAATAAGTACATTTACGCTGAATTAGAGTATTACAATGTGAAGACAGTGTATTGATGATCTTTGCCTTCTGTAAATGAGAATTATAGATAGTAACGGAAAACTACAGTTCAAATGGCTTGATAATTGCCATTAAATTAGCAGAATTTAACATTTTATTGGTTGTGAAATGTGAACAATGAGTAATAAAATTAGGAACAGATTGAAAGCCTTTGAGATATGGGCATAGAGAAGAATGGAAAAAATAAATTGGATGAATAATATAACAAATGAAGCTGTTTGGAAAGAGTAAATGAAAAAAGAAGATTGATTAGTACTTATCTAAGGTAGATAATGTCAACAATGTGAGTGCAGAAAGTTGACATTTGTAGTTCAATTTATAGTAATTTGTCTAAGGAGAAATCATTTTATATATTGCAGTTTAGGGATCTGTAAGATCATGATATATGCTCTTTCTAGGTTACTGAGCTTGCTCATTAAGAGTAGAATTTAATTAATTTCATCCTCTGTCTTTCATGTTAAACTTAATAAATGGGTTTCTAGATTGAAGTCATCTGTTAAATTTGTTGTTCCATTGCCAGATGACCTTTCGAGAAAGCAACTGTTTGAAAATTATTCAGTATTTATTTTTCGTCTATTATATAAATTATTTTAAAGATTTATGTATTTTAGAAAATTGAATTAATATGAATTGTCAAAATTCATCATAATTTTTTTCCCCTCTAGTTAGGCGGTACTGTTGGTGATATTGAAAGCATGCCATTTGTGGAAGCCTTTCGTCAGTTTCAGTTTAGGGTTAAATTAGAGAATTTTTGCTGTGTACATGTTAGTCTTGTGCCGCAGGTAAGACTCCTATACTTGTTTTTATCTTTGTTGTTGAAATTGATTTAGAACTGAGAGACAATATCTTTTGTAGCCTAATTCTACAGGTGAACACAAAACCAAACCTACACAAAGTAGTATCCGGGAACTTCGAGGGTTGGGATTATCTCCTGATATCGTAAGTGTAATTTATTTAATTAATTATTAGAACTCAAATATAAATTAATCTATTGTTTATAAAATAAAGTTTGATTATGTTTACACATTTTATTTACGTATTTGTCAAATTTGATTTAAAACCAAATCCAGATTTTTGTTATTGCACATGATCTCATTTTATTGTCATTGATCATTATCTCTACTGCCTACCTTTGACTCCAGGCACTCTTGCATTTTTTTAATTATTTGAATTCTTATATAAAAAGTTTTGAAGTGGTGAAAATTGATTATTTTTAAAATTTAATAGAATTGAAATTTTTTTACATATAAATTTGATATAGGTATTAAAAAATGAGAGTGAATTAAATTATTTAAATAAAATTTTCATTTTATTATTATAAATTTTTTTTATTTTGTAAGTTTGTTATAATAGTAATCATATATTATGTTTATTGCAGCTCTGAGGAAGACTGGTAGACAGTCGAAACTGTCAGCTATATTGAATGTGTTGTACAAAAAAGCGTTTACATCATGTAAAATGTATAGAATTTATTTATATTAGTAATAACATGTTGAATAATTTTTATTTGCAGAATTGTAGCAATGAAAAGAATTGCGTAAAATAACATTATTTTTGCATTTGGAATACACAGAAAGAAATTCAACTATGAAATTTTTAATTGCAGTTAATAATATATTTGTGTTTGAATATTATTAATTTTTTTTTCAGATTTGATATCTGACTTCTTTATTTTAGCTTCACTCAGTATCACATTAAATTTTTTTGTTTTAAATTACTTCAGTTCGCAAACAATATTAATATACATCCATATCTAAAATTATAATATTTTGATTTCTTTATTATTTGATTCGATAGAGTTATATTAGTTACGTGTGTTTATGGGAAGAATTGTAATTATTTTTTTAAATTTTACTTTTAATTTGTGAAATTATGGAATGAATAAATTTTCTCCATATGTTGTTGCATTTCATAGTGTTTAAGTTATTAATATAAACAGACACAGTATTAGCACATACTTTTATGCGCTTTACACGATGCAAATATCATATTTTATTATATCCAAATTTCCAAAAGTATCTGACAGTTTCGACTGTCCAACAGTTTTTTTTCAGACCTGTAACTTACGCAATATGTATAACTACTCCATCTTAACAAAAATAAATTGTTTATATATACTAAACACTATAACACATAATAAATTGTATGCAATAGCATTGTAAATTAAAATTACACGTCTTTTTGTAAGTTTATGATTTTTTTTTGTTTTGTTTTCAATTTTAATAAATAAATCTCACTACTTTCCAGTCAGCAAGAGAAATGACTTTGGCCTTTTATTAGTCTTGATGCCTTTTTCGGCATCTTAAAACTTATCTGAGATGTGAACATTTTTCTGCTGAAGACAAAGGAATAGTAAACAATTTGTTTTCTTTGATCATTTGTAATCAGAGCATCCAACAGTCAAGATATAAGTTACAAACTAGTTTTTACGCTGGATATGATTTCCAAGAGCAGTTCTCTTCTATCCTACTTTAGAGCCATCGACTGTAACCTTGAATAACTAATGAGTATAAGATGGTATTGCTATAACATCATTAATGTTTCTAAGAGCAGTTCTCTTCATTATACTCCAGATCAATTTCTGGTTTTTGCCTTCATCGATGAGGACTAGGATCCAAAGTTGGAAGCAGTTCACTTGTACATCTAGAAGTCATTTTATTTATTAGTAATATTCAAACTAATAAAAGAAACAACAACAAGCATTAAGGTTTTAAACCCAGATTATTTCACTTGCATAATTATGTAGATTTGACACCAAGTCAACTTCTATATATTTTAAAATACTTCAGTTCTAGAATATCTGTAGGCACCTTCTGTCCTATGATTAATAAAATTAATACCAATGACATAATATGACCTGTCATATGCTTTTAAGAATGGTTATTTTTACTATATTTCCTATTATAAATATTGTTGATGTGATGATTTAATTTAAGAAATGAAAACAATTTTTTTTTTAAAAAAGCTTTTATTCACATATTTGCATTAAATAGTAAAAAATATTTTTTCTTCAGCTTTCACAGTATTCTTGATATTATCCAACCAAAATAAAAGCAGCGGCAGTCATGTTTAGAAATAATTTTAGACAATTTTTGAACACAGGTGCTACATTTGATGGTATAATATCAAGAACATTGTGAGTCTGAAGAAAATTTATTTTTTAGTGCATATGTGGATAAAAATGTTTATATATATATATATATTGTTTTCCACTTTTTAGTTTGAGCAGTTCTAGAAATTAGAAATTAAAGAAAATTTAGATATGATTTAATACCACTAAATGCAAAAGGTTCAGTAGAATGCAATTTATAGAATTTATGGATAATAAGAGAATAACCAAAATAGTGTTTAATTGGGTTATGGGTAAAGTCAGGTAAGAAGATGGGTAAAAAAGGTAGTACGGTACGTAGAAGATTTGAATAAAGACTTTATGTAAATAAGTGGGATGATTATGTTTGGAAGCTTGTTGAGTGATATAGTGGCAAAGAATGGGTTAGAAGAATAGATGCATTAATAAAAAAATAAGGAGTTGGGGAGATGAAGAACTAGTATGGAAAGTAAAAAGAGTTTAAATATATATAGAAGTAAACAAGATTCGATGCTAGTTAATTTATGATAATAGCAAGAAAAGTAGTTTACTGTTTAAGACTCAAGGATCTTTAGCAACAAGGGGGTATACACACAAATGGAAAAATATGGGTGGTTTAGTCTGCAAGTTATGTAAGAAAGGCATGGAAAATATTAGGCATCTGCTAATTGAATGTAAATGCTTACAAGCAGAAAGGGTACAAGTAATGAAGTCGTGGAAGAATAAATATAAACAAAGTGATTATACAGAAAGTGGGTTTTTGATTTTTATGCTGGTCTTGGAAAAAGAGGGGTTTAGATATAAAAACCATAGAGTGGATAAAGATGATGTTGTAGAAATGGGGTAGAGTAAGATAGAGAAAAGTATAGAAAAAACTTAGGGTGAGGAATGGGAAAGGGAAAGTATGGTGATTATCAGATTTTTATGGGCATATTGGCTAAGAGATTCCTGACTTCGATAAAGGGGTAGCCATATCATATCACATCCCGTATAAAATGAAAAAATTAAACTGTTAACTAATTTTTGCTCAAATTACTTTTCTCAAACTAAAAAAAATTGTCACCGGGAATACATGTGTATATAGGTTTTAATTAGATTGGAAAGTGAGTGAAGTTCCAAGGTTTCATCAGCGAGATAGACAAGAAAAAAAACAACAACAGTAAGTTAAATAAAGTATATAACATTAATTGGAAATATTTAAGATATGGTTTTCTTTATACATTTTTTGAAACTACTAATGTACAAAAGAAGAAACGATAGTTTTGTGTTATGGTAGTCATAAAATCATTTGAGAATCGCATTAGTCAAGCTAAGTCTGAAAATTTCATTTGAGGCCAAATTGGAAAATAAAAAGTGACAAACAAAAAATGGAGAGGACTGAATTGTTGATATTAATGGCATACAATATTAATGTTATTATC
The DNA here is from genome assembly GCA_028023455.1 of Epiperipatus broadwayi. Taxonomy (NCBI): domain Eukaryota; kingdom Metazoa; phylum Onychophora; class Udeonychophora; order Euonychophora; family Peripatidae; genus Epiperipatus; species Epiperipatus broadwayi. The sequence goes on along the minus strand of JAQFVV010000055.1, from coordinate 5,605,616 downwards.
ATCATCATTAGAAGTCACTTACTAATCCCAATTCCCATTCTATCTTTCAACCATATTTTCCCTGTGAAAGCCAATTAATATTCCATTTTTTGTAGCCATTAGATAGGGATTTTATGCACAAACCTTCTTGCATCCATTGATTACTCTGGCTTGCACTGGTGGTGCTACTATACGGAGAGTTTAGCCTCTGTCATATTAAAATAATTATTAGAACATAAACAGTATATGTCTATTACAAAATCCATGCTCAAGTTGACCCTAAAAATTTTTTGGAAATATTATTTATTCACTTTACATGCCCATTTCAATGATATGACTTTACAATGGTATATTTTATAGTATATTCAGCAAGCTGAAGAACATGTTGATTGGTCCTATAATCTTGGGAGAGTTCAGATTTCATTTTCATATAATAAATTGGATAAAAGTAACAGCTCAAAATACAATTAATTTAGTCTGGGGATATTGGATGAGTAGGCACTAGATAGGAATATGCACAAATCTTCGTGCATACATTGTTTACTCTGGCTTGCACTGAGTGGCGCTACTCTATGGAGAGTTAGCCTCTGTAATAATTATATCACTATGTTGAAGCATTTTTAAATTATTAAATGCAGCAGCATATTGGATACCATGTTATGTTTCTCCTTAAAAAATAGCCAATAAGTTTAAAATGACCCACTTTCTTAAGTCAATAATTATATAGGCTAATATTAATTACTATATCAATGCCTTTATAAGTTGATTTTAAAACATTAAGAACATTCTGTAGATCATCTTTTGAATTAGCAAGAGGAGTACAATCATCAGATAATGTAAATTTAGAAGCCAAATAGATGAAAATCTTTAACATAAAACTTGAGGATCTAAAGCAGATAATTTTAGCTTATAATTAAAAGTGATCTGAAACGATTAGATTGATTTTAATCAAGATAAGGATTAGACAGAAAAAACTTTTCAGTTAAGATGTTTTTATCACCTCAGGTGATTCTATAAAAGAACTGATAAAAAAATATCAGTTCAGTTTGGCTTGCAGTTTTTGTAAGAGTTGCCAGAAGAGTATGGTTTTAATATTTTGAGAAGCAGTGGCCAAATAAGCCAGCTGCAAAGTTTGGATAGTAATTTTTTGAAGACAGTTCTTGTCTTAATATTTTTTTGAAGCAGTTGGCTAGTAGAATTGGTGTTTGGATAGTTATGAAAATAAAAATAGCTCCCATGAAGATGAGCAGTCTACTAGTTCTACATACTCGAGTTTTGATTCATTTGAAGACTGGGTCAACTTAAAATGGATCAACTAACTTTTATAAATGTGTTCTAGGAGACAGTTTGCTGACCTGAAGCTATCAAGCCCTAGACTCCTGATTATGACAATCTTGAACTCTACCTGTCTTACCAAGACCAACTCATAAAGAGAAGCACAGATAAATGTATATACAATGGTGAGTAGCATTATATTGTAACAGTGAAGTTTTATATAACCAGTCAACATGACCGTAAGTCTAAGCGGGAACTCTCAACCAGCAGACGTAAGGTTACCCCCATGCTCCTAGTTTAAACCCCACCTAAGATTCCTCGTCTCAACCACTTAACATATTTGACGTCATACAGTTTCCTTCTTCATACAGCGTGATGTAACTCGGTTTGAACATGGACTCTCTCAGGGTTCTCCAGTAATCACAACACTACTACACACTAGTGACATTTAAGCCTTCTTTGCTGATTTATTAATCATGTATTTATCTGATTTACTATCTATAATGATATCTCAGGGCTAAGATTCGACATATAAGTTATAAAACCATGGATGCATTTATCTACCATTTAACATTTATTTAGTAGCATCTTATAATAATCAATGAATAATTCAGACTCACAATACAGACATATACTTATTTAATTATAATCCTAATAGTTTATTATAACATTAAAATAATAGAGACTGACTTACACATATTAGGTTGGAAGAATCTACTGGCTTTTACATGGCATTATAGAAGGTAGTGGCAGTTTACAATAATGATGTGTGCTCTATATTATTTAAAAGGAAGATATAAACCATCAGCCCATTCCAGGTTTGAACATATAGTTAACCATATTTATTTAATGGGACTACTTTTGTATGGGTTTGAGTTTACATCTTCCAGGGTTGCTAATGAGCGTAGTTGAAGGCTAGAAATAAATTAATTGAGAATGGCGGTACTACCTATGAGAGTGGGTCAATGGCGTATATAAACGATGATTAATTTAGCAATCTGGAGGTGTGATTCATCGCAAAAGGGTGGATGTTCTCAGCTGCAGAGGTGTATCTGCTTCTAACCAAGAGTGCATACCAATGGAAAGCGCAAAGATGTGCTAAATCCAGGATTTGGGGGCGCAAGGAGTCTTCAGCTCCTGCAGAACTGGAGCGGTGCTAATCTCTGGATTAGGAATTTGGGCACAGCATTTGGTCTGCCCTCACGCAGTTTGACCATTAGGACGCATGAACCGCACAGAAATATGACATTTTTTAATAATAATAATATGACCATTGCCACACTTATATATAGACAGGAACACTAAAACATATAGAAAACATAAGAAGTTACGATGTTCCCCACCCACATGAATGAACATTAAGAAATTTATTTTATATATATATAAATCGTGAACATCACCAGTTAGCCATGTATAATTCATTTGATAATAAGAGATATCCATCCACAGTAACTTTTAAATCTTAAATTTAAACATATAATCATTAAATAATATTTGGTTTTGGGGAATAATTATTTACACCTGGAATAAACTAATAGTGCAATTCATTACTTTATAGCTTATAGGTGAATTGCGATTTGACTTTATATAAACATTACATTGATCAACGAGAAATGCAAGGTATACAGCTAAAGAACATTATTGATGTTACTTTTATATAATACCATAGGGAATTGTAGATAGGACCGCATTTACAATAATTTTATTACAGACAATCAGTTATTTTATCAAAGCATTAATTTAGGGATTTGTGAAGTAACAATTTGAATAATAATATATTTTATTACAAGTATTTTAATAATATTTCTAACATTACACACATATAATACGATATAGGTATATGATTTACAAGGCTAAGACTATTAAAAGATTTATATTAAATACAATTGAGTTGCAGTTATAGCTTTGGATAAATTAAAATATTTTACCGGCAATAAAGTGTTGATTTCGGGACTTCTGCAGATCTTCAGGCTTTCATTATTTTGGTAGGATGTGGATTAGTTTACATCTTGATGGAACTTCCCGGAATGCCAAACTTTGCCAATGACCTTGGAGAAGCCAACGCCCAACTACTCACTCAGGATGGTGGGTATAATTGACATAATTTATTCTTCTTAGGCAGCATAACAAAAAAAAATATCTTCTAGATTTTTAAAGTGATTTTAGAATAATTTTGAAATAATGAAAGAATTCTAAAAATAATAATGGAAGACAAATTCTAAAATATTAATGGCAGAATAATAAACAATGCCCCTTTCTATACTTATATATCCTGTGTTATACCTGGGGGTTACCTCATGAATTTTACTTAATGAATTTCAAATCCCTTGCTCTAATTGTTATTCATCAATTCTTTGCTTCCCCATTCCTTCTATGTCGCCCGGTTGGTTTCCTGATCTTTGTACTTTATTTCTATTTAACACCTTAAAATATCTAAAGGTGTTCAATTGTAACTATTTTAGTTGATGTTATGTATAGATAGAGAACTACGGCGCTTATGCTCCCTTCCTTAATAGCTATCTGCCTCTCTTCCATTGTATAAAATATTTTAACATTTTTCTTTAATTGATTCTAACTTTTATAAAATGCAATTTTCTTAAAATGAAATCGTATGATTCAAGTGATCAACTTTTAGGTTTAGAAAATGATGCAATATTGTGCACACACATGCACCTATTATTAAGGTGTGCAGATATTAATAAATTATATACATACCATAGGAGATAGATTGATTTAAATAAGCATGAAACAAGTATATTTGCTTACAGATATACACCACTTCAATATAATGAGAATGAAATTTTAAATAATTTCTTTGGTAAAAATGACATTTAAAAATCTATATATTTTAAAAGATAAATAAATAATTTTGCTTGAATTGAATTAAAATCTAAAAGTAATGATGGAAGCATGGACAATTTATTTTGAAAAAAGAAAAAGAGGATATTAAAAATCTTTTTTAGATTAATTTAAAGATGTAATTAATTAATTGAGAATAACTTTTGAGTTACCCATCAAAAAATTGACTTTTATTTTTTTTAAAAAAGGAAAAAGAAAATACTTTTATTGACTGAAAAAAAGAGACTAATTAATAATATTAATTCATATCTATATATTCATAGGGTTATCGTCGATTAACCCCCGCACACTGCCTGATGTCGCTGTTGCTAGTCAAAAACCAATGGATATAACATTACAAGCTGATTTACAATTTACTTTTTTTTACACTAGGGAGGGGAATCTGATGTCTTTGCCAATCTGAAGAGTTGTTCGTCACATGCGAGACAATTTTTAAAACATCCATCTCAACGCGTAGCGCTGGAATTGGCGGGGAGGGGGGTCTGATGGTTTTGTCGATCATCTGGTACAACATACACAACATTTTTTTAAAAAAAATTATTTAATAAAATCTAATATTTTTTTTTTCAATTAACGTCTGATCAAAAAAAAAAAAAAATTCAACACTGTTTTAAAACAATTTACGAAACACAATTCGATTTGAAAATTCCTCTCTGATCAAGCCAAGCTTATGCTTTGAAAGTCTCGTAGCTGTCCCTGCCCAAAATACGCTTTACGCATGATTTCTATATGATGCTGGAACGTACACTTTTGAAATTCGTTTAACCTTAAAAATATGTATACGGAAGCATGTCTTTTGTCTTACAATTAATACTACCTAAAACTACATCAGGTCATATAAAAAATAAGTACTTCGAATGCACATGCAAAGACTTAGGACAACTTGAATTCTACACACCCTCACGTCATACTGTAGCAATCTGTGAAGTGTGCGATAGTACTGCGAACCATAAAAGCTGCTTAGTGGCCAATATGAACAGAACTGTTCTATAGGCCACGTGAGCAGTATATTTCTGTGCTTTTGCATGGAAACGGCGACATCAGGCAGTGTGCGGGGGCTAATCGACGACAACCGTTCATAGATATACATGTATATGTGAATTTTATGTATAGTTTTCAAATGGAATTTATTATGAAGTATATTTTTAATAATTTTATTATTTTGATAAATTCAAACATGTTCATTTTATTCTAAACAACATAATGTCTGTGTTGTCCGGTTTTAAATAAACCTATCTGGAATATATATGTAAATCAATGTAATAACTTGAACTTTGTAAATCATATGTATATATATGTAAATCACAATGTGATAATTTGTTATTATTGTATGTTAATCAAAATCAGAAGCCTTAATTAATATGCATAGCCTTATTCTAGACCTTAATATCATTTTTTATTTTTTTTGTTAATAAACTTGTGTTCAATTATGAAAATTATTCCAGTGGGTTCTAAATATTTTTAGAATATCTGATTCCATCATCTCTTGGTCACATACAGTAATAGAGCTTGTGTTCTCCTGAGCTAGATTCATGCAATAATGGCTGATATATAAATGGAGATGTATATTAGTGTTTTTGGGCATCCAGAGATGTGGTTGGCGCAAAAGCGAATACTCTTTAAAGCTCATGCACTAGATTTTATTTTAGTTTAGTCTTATTAGAAATTAAAATTTATAGATGGCCAGTACATTAATGGTACTAAGTGAGCAGAGCATTGAATGATCAGAATATTTTAATATCCCAGCATTATTGTTTAGATTTTTCTTTAATTTTTATGAATGAACACTTAAGTGGTACATCCAAATTAATGGCTTCAATAATCTGCCACAAGCTGGTAAGGGCTAAGTTGTTAGCCTGGTCTACAGAAGTCTCATTTCCAATCCAGTCACCAGATTGACTGTTGATGTATTTTGATTGATCATTTGTTTTTACTTATTTGATAATGCTGGTGGATGTATTGTTAATTACAATTATAGTTGCTATGAGGAATAACTGGCAGATCTAACAGAGAACTCTTATAATCTCATGTTCTCTTTAATATATAAAATTGCTTATATATATTTATTGATGTTAAACATTACTTTAACATTATGTGAGCTATCTATTTACTTGGGAGTGGATTCGCCATTACCCCAGGTTCACTAAATCTTCACCCCTTGTATCCCATCCCATTACACTATATAGTGCATATATTATGCAAAATAGTTTTTAACATGAACGCTTTTATGTGTTACTTATATATTTGTATTTTGCATATATTTGAATATAAATGTACTTTAATTATTCATGTATACAAATTGTGTTTACTTTTAGATAGTTTGTAGGAGCAACTCACCTGTTGCAAGTTATGTTAAAGAAAAAATTTCTAGTTTTTGTCATGTTCCACCTAATCAGGTAAATTGACATTTTCGATGAATGTGCATAATAGTTAGAAATACTTGATTATATGTTTCTATAATTTGGAGAGTTGATATATCTTTTTTTTTATTTTTAGTTTTTGGTAAGTAGTTCGTGGTTCATTATTAATCCACAACAGCTACAATCAGTATGTAACATCAGTATGTAACATTGCTATTAATTTTGGAATTCCTTAATTTCATATTATTTTTTAAACCGAACTGATAACCACCTCAGTACCTTCTTAAGTATATCTCTATTTTGCAAAAAAAAATCAAATTAGTTTTAATTTATCTTGCATAGTATAAATTTTATACCCCCCATTTCAGGTTTAACAATATCTCATTCCATTTGAAGTCTAAATGATTTAAAATTGTGTCTATATTTTGCAAATGATCTCTATGTTTTTTTTTCTACTTTTTAAAACAAATATTATGAAATTTATTGTAACTAATGGCAACAATAATAAAAAGCAAATTTATTTCCTTATAGTAAATGATTTGTAAGAAAGCAGTCAACTGAATCTAGTTAAAGAAAAGTAATCTTATTTCTTAATTTTTTGATTTTATGGTTATTTTTTTATATAAACATTTAAATATATATTATAAATAATGCTTAAAATAAAAAAAGCAAACATTTCTGCAATGATATTTACGTAAAACAAATAGTCTTTTTAGAAATGGTATGAAATACAGCTTGTAGTTTATATATTTTTATTCCGTGTTATGATCATTGTGGGTTAATAAACGTTAATAGTAAGATATCAACTATAATTTATATACAAATGCCAGTGTTCTCGCATTAACACATTCAACAACTTCCTCTGTAGATAATGTACTAATAATTGTTACTTGTCATTTATCAGATTAGAGATTATCAAATGATTGTTAAGCTGAGATATAAACTTTACATTTAATTGAAGATTAATATATCTATTCTTATTAAATACAATTACACGGTATATTTAATTCAAGTTCATTCTTTCTCTTCTCCATGTTGTAATATCTTATATGTAGTTAAATCTTATATTTCACCATGTGAATAAAGGCTTCTGACAAATGATAAATGACTTCCGAGAGGCATTTTTGACTCAACTAACTCTCTTTAGTTTGCCTAGATCACAAGCTGTCACATATCATTATTAATATTTTTTTCAGTATTTATCATTGTTGAGTTAATAATCATTAACCACATGACTAACGACATGCAAAAGTGGTAAATAAACCAGAGATCTTTTATTTTGGAATAGAAAAATCAAAGAAGCCCGGCTTAATGCTCAAAAAGAACATGTGAATTAAAAAGCCAATAGAATTCAAGTAAATATACAAAGAGCCTTTTAAATGTTATTTCACGATGGTTTTATAGCATTGGTGATAATTTTATGAGCTGCTAATGTGGTGAAAGCATGCGGGGCTACTAAAGTAAATATTAATGCGTAAACGTGTTTATAATATCTTTGTATTACATACGATTTATGGCAAAGATTTAATTTATTATGTATATTATTAACTTTCGTTTCATTTGCATTTGTAATTCAAATTTGCATATATTTGTTCATAAGTGTAACAAAGTGGTTTTTTTCTTTATAATCTAAAGCTGAATGTACTTTGGATGGAGGTCACCATAATTATACCTGTGATTACAGTGAGTTTCACCAAAAGCATACTCAATTTTAGGTTATAAGAAGAAAGAAACCACTTCATTACGCATATGAACATACACAAATTTGAATTATATATATATGTATGCTTTTTTTTGTGGTAATTATTAACATAGTCATTTATAAATATGAGTTTGTATGTAAACAATTTATTTACAACAACATAGAAAAAATTTTGCACATTATTTTTATTATTAGTAAATGTTTTATTTGATTTAGAAATTCTATTTGTTTGTTTGTTTGCTAAAATCTTGCAACCGATTTTTAACATACTTTTATCAAATGGATTTCCTTCAAATTTTGACCACATATTATGTATTAACAATATTTCAGAGTTATCAAGCTGTTTATCCAGGTAAACTGTGTTGGCGGGGTGAATTTCAAGCGTATTGATATCGATTTATTAAGTTTTTACTTGCACACAATAGATGGTGGTATATGTTTTAAAAATATGCTTTTATGACTAATTAAAGAAGAAAAAAAAAATAAATGCAGGATGAAATCATAATTTTTCTCGATTGGTGAACGTAAACTTATCTTTTTTAAAAGGAAGCTTTCATAAACACAAACATCTTGTAAATGATTAACGCACGCTAATTTTGTTTCAAATACTGGAAATAAGGCAACATTGTTTTGATTTTTACTTAATAAATTTAAATATGAAAAGTCCGTTTCAAAATATTTGAATATTAAGAAATAAAAAATAATGTATATAAAAAATAACTTTAAAAAAATGTTTTTATTTAATCAGTTATGCATTACAAAGAAGAAATTTTTTCCTTCAATCATAATTTTGGTTAACATATGTAACTTGAAATAAAAGCATAGGATATCTATAAATTAATTAATTCAATCACTGTTATTGTTCTGGAAACTTCTGATTTCAAATTTCAAAGAAAGAATTTGGTCATGTGCCCTATTTTATATCCATTTTACACAAGTATCCCTTGTCCAGAAGTCTATCTCCCAAAATGACTAATTGAACATTCGTTATCTTTTAAGTGAAAAACTGGCCAGCATTAAGCTCTAGTTGCTTGATGGCTTGATTGACTTGTCTTCCATAATTTGCATAATTGTTGACCTTTTATCTCTTAAGTATTTATTTATGTAGTTGTAACCTATTATTTTCTAATACCAAGAATAGCTACATATTGTTGAAATAATACTGCTATTTCAATTTAACGTTTAGTTTACTAGCAACACTTAAGAATGTTCTTCCGATTGTATTTTTTTTAAAAATGTAAAACAAATTTTTTCAAAAGATAATATTCATCTAGGAAATGGTTAATGTTTGTGATAGAGTTAATTCAATTTTGATTTTAAAAAGCTACTTAATTGTTATCTGGTTAAATAGTTGCAGTAAGTGATTTGAATCAGAAATGATAATATCCTTTTATAGGAAGATTACTGAATCGACTGATATGAAGTTTGATATCAAATAGTAGATGCAAAAAAGAATAAATGAAGCTATAAACAAATTAACAAAATGTATGAATTTGTCTTTAAGGAACTAATGTAATTAATTTGTAATCAATGTATTAAAAGTAATTAGAATATGACCGGAAATCAAGATGAAGATTTTAAAATAATTATATAGTTTGCTTCATTTGAAACATTAAAATCATCATTATTCAAATGATTTATTGCTGGAGAGTTTGAAAGTAGTTCGAGCATTGGAAATGATAAAACGGAATCGTGATTCATTAACTTTGTACCCCAAATCGTCACCCTGAAGCTTGCTGGGTTAATTCATTTATTACCTAACTTTTTTTATCTGATATCCTACATGAAATCCTATTGAATTCATAGGAGTTTTAATGTCTCATTCCAAACTGGAAACACTCTAGGCATTTCATTTATATCTGGTTTTATAAAATGCTTTTATTAAAGAGTACCTTCTATCATGCTTCAGATACGAATTCACAATATATATGTTGAAAGCCGAATGTGAATTTAAAAAATAAAATAACTTTTAAATAACATGCGGCCAATAAACATCACATGACCACCACCTCTTATGCCATGCGGCAGAGCAAAAATCTCTATAGTAGTCACATTGAAAAACAACGAAGGAAAGATTGTTTTCAGGTCTTTCAGATCATTGCATAATATGGATTTGAACATTTTGTTATCCAATTTTATCTAAAAGTAACTAGATACCCAATTACTGACAAAATCAAATGGTTAACTAGATTGATTCAGTTACTTGAAAAAAAAATCGTACATACTGTATATACATATCAAAAACATTGTAATATACTTAAATGGGTGTTAAGTATTATATTTTAATGAGATTATTATACAGAAAAAGAATCGGAAACAGAACTAATTCCTTTTTATGTTGCATCTCAAGTATTTAATAGTCAGTAGTATGTTAAAAAATACATATTTACAAACAACAAAAATTATACAAAGTATATTATTATCATATAAAAGCCTTTTTCGGCAAAGTATGTTTTTTGCCCTTTTCAGTGTTTTCAGAATACTATGATTTAAAGTACAGCGACATCTATATCAATATACGAAAGAAGACAGATAAACAAATGGATATCCAATATGATCTATTAAGTAATATTTAGGCAATCATACTACAAAAATTAACCTATTATATAAATTGAATGATAGAATAGATAATGATAGAATAGATAGTGTAATAAAAAATAAAGGATTATCTAAAGATCCTACAAATTGTATAAAAAATAAATATATAAAATTGTTAAAAAAGATGAAGCTTTATAAAATTATAAGTGATAATCAATATTATTCTTTATATCCTAATTCATATGAGAACCTATATATATTTAGTAAGGTAAAAACACATAAGGAAGATAACCCTTTAAGATTATTATTTAGTTTTAGCAATTTCATTTTACATAAAGTTTGTAAATATTTAAGTAAATGGATAGCTGATGTAATTGGTTATGGTCAATATTGTATAAAAGTACGGAGGCTATTATTGATAAATTAAATGTGATGAATATAAATAGAAACCACAGTATTTTTGTGATGGATATAGAATCAATGTACTCTAGTATCCCTAGAATTAAAAAGTATTAATATCGTCATAAAGGCTTTATCTCTATATATCAATGATGATAGCATAATTAATATTATAAATGAAGCATTGAATCTAATAAATAATAGTTTATATTTTAAATATATATTGGGGTATAAATAAGTGATGGGTAATGGGATGCACGACTTGTGGCATCTATGTTTATTAATGACATGGAAATCAATATTATAAAAGGCTGTATAATTAAAAAAGAAGTGCTACATTATTTTAGATATGTAGATGATAGTTTGATAATTGGTAATAAGAAGGCAATATATAAATTATATAAACAATTTAATAATAATGTTGATAACATAAGGTTTACTATGAAAGAAATTGATAATGAAATAAGGTATTTAGATAGTGAAATTATTTTAAATCAAAATAATGATATTATACTTAAGCATTTTATTAAAGATGATAAATTAAGGTTAAATTATATCAATAGATTCAAAACAACGATGGATACAAAAGATGAGTTAATAAAGAATTTTAAATATAAGAACAATAGATTTAATACAGATAGAAATGTTGCTATATTATAGAACAGTGGACTTCAACTTTTCACACCTGCGGACCGGTAAAAATAAGGATAAGGTTTCGCGGATTGGCAAAAATAAGGATAAGGTTTCGCGGACCGGCAAAAATAAGGATAAGGATTCGCAGACCGGCAGAAGGCTAAAGATAAATTTTCTTAAAGACGTAAACTGTGTAGCCTTAGATGAGCATAATTGTTATAACTGATCAAAACAATAGTGCTAAATATACAAAATGAAGTTATATATATATGGAGTTTGTATAATAAAAAACTTTTTTTAATTTTGAATTTTTTTAGAAAAGTAATAAAAAATTTGATTCCGGGGGGGGGGGGGGCCCATAAACATCTGTGATAACTAGAAAAACAAATTAATTTATGTATGATTGATTACATTTTGTTTTCGTTCTGTTTTTTTTTTTTTAATTGGGTAAAAATGAGATGAAAAAATAAATAAAAATTGTTTATATTAATTAAAAGTTGAAACTCTTATTATTTTGTTATTACAAACTTTCCTGCCAGTCTACCGGCGGACCGGTAAAAAACTTCTGCGGCCCGGCACTGGTCCACGGACCAAGGGTTGAAGACCACTGTTATAGAAGAATAAATTCAAACAAGCATATATGGGATATGACAATATATTTTTACGAAATAATGTAAATAGAATCGATAATAACAGATATAGAACTAAAAAACAAAAGAAATGAATAAAAATTTCATATTTGCCTATGACACTTAAAAAAAATTATATAGATAAAAACATTAACGTGGGATGGGCTAATAGCAAAAATTTAGATAAATTGATAACTAATTGTAGAATGAAAGATGAGGTAAAATACAAGAGAGGAATGATTTATAAAATTGGATGTAATTTTTCTAATATGGTTTTCTATGGCCACACGGCAAAGCAATTGGGAGAAAAAGCTAAAGAACAAAGTCATGCTATTGCTAGGAGGGATGATAGATCTGCGTTATATGTTCATTATTTGCAGTACGGACATAAAATAAATTGCATTGATAATATAAGCATTCTAGATTATATTAAAAATGTTAATAAATGTAAAATATATGAAACAAACTATGTCATGTATAATAAAGACAATTGTATGAATATATATAAAACATCCATTAAGTTGAATAATAAGTGGTTAATGGATAAAGAATGGATAGTTAATTAATATATGTGGATATATATCCATTCAATTTATATAATAGGTTAATTTTTGTAGTATGATTGCATAAATATCACGTAATAGATCATGTCGGATATCCATTTGTTTATCTGTCTTTTTTCGTGTATTGATATAGATGTCGCTGTATGTACTTTAAATCGTAGTATTCTGGAGACAAATTGAAAAGGGCAAAAAACATACTTTGCCTAAAAAGGCTTTTATATGATAATTAAATAGTTTGTATAATTTTTGGTGTTTGTAGATATGTATTTTTTAACATATTACTATTTAATGAGATTCAATACCACTCGTAAATTTTACTATCCTTGCAAAGCTTGAAACCAAATGACATGGACACAGGATAGCTATTACATTTATGAATACTATATATACATCTTACTTATTTTTATAGTTGTTTAAATTAAACTATTATATCTGTGTGTATTTATTATGATCTAAACAAAGTAAAGTATGGTATTGTTTCCATGTAATTAGAAATAATGTTTAGTAGTGAAGTTAATATGGAAATCATCAATCACTACCGATAATATCAAAGCTAAAACCACTTATATACCAGTATTTAAAAGTAACTTTTTGTTTTGAGTTTAATTAGAAATAAAAGGAAGCCCAAAAATTAAAATAATTGGATGCTTTTACAAAGTTCAAATTCTAAAAATGTCAACTGGATTTAACCTGAGGACTTTTATCTACAGAATCTGATCCTACCTCTGCACTAAACAGGCAGGATCTCCTTTTATTTCTACTTAAATTTATAACAGAAGAAGTATTATTGGACAGTAGAATAAAAATGGTTTAGCCTGGAGATTATCAGATGGTGATAATGATTTCCCTAGCAACATCACTGCTAAACATATTTCTGTTTATTTTCATGGAAATGACCCTACACTTTACTTTGTTTGCATTATATATATATATATATGTTCATATTCGCATATATATGCATTCACAAGTTCTCAATTGTAGGTTATCTGTGTTCATGATGTCTCTTCTATTTATCGTATTCCTGTATTACTGGAAGAAGAACGTTTAGTGGAATTTTTTTCTAACCGTTTAAAATTATCTATACCAGTACCTCGACCTCGCAAAATAATGATTAAATGGAAAGAAATTGCAGACAGGTTAGTTAACACAAAGAAAATTGTTTATACATCTGTATCATATATGTTTTATGGCTTGGTTATGGACATTTTATTATTAATAAATGTAATAATAGATTGATAATGAGTAATAATTCATATCTCTATGAAAAAGTTGCAGATATTTTTATTCTTTTCAGTCATCATGTTTTTAAAATGCCATTTTTTCTTTTATTTTTTAAGCTAAACCCATCTGTGGGTTTTGTTATTTCTGTTCTTGATTTTTGTTTTCTGCCATTCAATTAGTTTATTTGATTCAATACACTAATAACAAATATATTACAACGAGCTTGCTAATAGCTCTAAACAAGCTTTTCCGATAAATGCTGCACGTGATGTACGACTTGACTTGATTTTCTTTCTACTAATAACAAAAGACCATCAAGATTTTTTTCAGATATTGTTTGCCTTTTTATGTTACATAAACTTTTTTTTCTGCATAGTTTATTCAGCTTATGTATTGTGTTAAGAATGCGATGATGTAAAATGGCTTCCCCTCAAAGGAAGTAGGAAATTCTTTTGCATAAGCTCTATTCTACTCCAGAGCCATCTATTGGAAGCTTGAGTAATCACTATTCCAGATGGTAAGGCTATTATATTCATACCCCCCAAATTAGTTTCTGGCTGCTTTCTAGTTTTACATTGATTACTTAGACTAACAATAGGTAGCTCTGCAGTAGAGTGAAGAAAACTGCTTCTGATAAGTATATGTTAAGTGTAAGTAAAAAAATGTCATGTGATATTTTATTGGTATGTATTGAATTTTTGTTAATTTTTTTACCCACTATCTTTTATCATGTGTCTATCCATATTTTGAAAAAAATATATTATTGATCCAGTGAGTTATCTTTTTATTTGAATTTTTTTAATGTATTTGGAATTACGTAGAAAGAAATGAATGTTAATTACTTCATGGACACGATATATCATTTACATTGGTTTGGTCCGAGAGATAGCTCACACAACAACTTAATTATATTTGTGCTATTAAAATAAAATTATACAGTAATTATAATAATTTTGTAGATACGATCGGATGCTTAAAGAAGTGAGCATAGCTCTTGTCGGAAAATATACAGCGTTAGAAGATGCGTATGCTTCAGTTATAAAAGCATTAAAACATGCCGCATTAGCGTGTAATCATAAATTGAATCTCAAAGTAAGTAAATTTTAACTTCAACATTTTTTTTCTCTAAATTGCTATTTTCAAACTATAAGTTAGTAGTAATGGTATATGCTTTACTAAATTAAATTGATGAAATTGTACTATCGTGTTTAAAAATGACATTTTTACACATTTTGGTCTCAATGCACTGTTCTCTCGATTAGTTTGGCAGTCTTCTTCAGGATTGTAATGACAATGTGTTATTTCAGTTTTTTCATAATGTAAAGTTTTATAATAGACATAAAAATTCTTTATCTTCTATATATCTTTTAATCAAAATATATAAAATGTGCTAACACGCACAAGCACACAAAGCTAAAAACAAATAAAGAAAGTATATATTATTATTTTTTATTTTAATATCTATTCCATTAAATGGCTAAGCGCTTTCAAGGGTCAAAGCCCTCATAATCATAGTCGCATTACAAACTATAATAAATTGACTCGGAGTGATGCAAGTTTATGCAAATGAAATGATTACACATTCCATTTCTTGGATATTTTGTAGCAAGAGTCTTTTCTATTGATGGCATCGCCATCTCAAAGCTTCTTTTTATCTTTCTTTTAAGATCATGCCGCTCTCTGCATACCACCACTGGATTTCCCGGTTGGCAATCGTGCCCAGCTGAAGCACGGTGCTGCGCAAAAACTGAACTATGAGCAGTGTCCACCAAAGCTTTATTATAAGAATAAGTGTGTTGAGATAGCCTAGTGGACAGAGAGGCCCTAGTCTCACCATAATACGATGATCTACAAAATTTTTTAAACATATACATTATTTAACATAATTAGATACCAACCAGTAACCACCTAAACATTCACAGTAAAATATAGTAATCAATATTTCTCACTGCTGTCAAGGCAACCTTCACACCTTTTTAATAGCAAGAATGGAAATCCATTCTTACTAATGGTCCATTGAATATATATGGACATTTAAAGATTGCAACTTGACTATAAAATTATTGATGGGATTGTCTAAGTGTTGACTGATTTTAATGATTACTTATAAACCCATTTAGCCTTGGGCATTATTACACTTTGAAAATTATAATTGCAGTTTGAATTTTATAATTAACTACTTATTAGTCTGCGTTCAGAACAGGTTATATTTACCTGTTTAATAGTCAAGTTGCCATTTACAGTGTCTATATAAATATATTGGATCATAAATAAAGGTGGGATTCCACCTTTATTGTAAGGTTGCCATGACAACAGATTGAGATTGTTGTATTATAATTGATATTGGGATTGTTTAATTAAGTGTTGACCGGTTTTAATGAAAATTAATTATATATATATGCACATACACACACAGAGATATACACAATAGCATGTCACAATGATTGGATGGGGACCAAAGTCCTGCTATTAAGCTAAATACACCATTAGGTGAATTAGTCTTTTTTTCCACTCATGAATGTACTTAGTCACAAGTCCACATTTTGTCACTTTTAAAGTGAGTCGACCAAAAGTTATTATAATATTTTATTATCCTGGTTATATTGCATTAATTATCTTATTTATATAAATTTTCTATTGCTGTGTTGTCTTAATGAGGATCTTTTTGCAATAATCATCAGATTTACATAGCCATAAACTAATACAAAAGACGTTAAATTTTGCTAATAAAATTATTTTTAAGCGAGATTATTTGCATAATTTAAGTACATACTCTGTTAAAAGATGATTGGTATTTAGGTTCTCTCTCCAATCTACCTGCAGCCCCATCTGCGAGTGCATTACGTAATGACAATTTATCTATTCACTGCAAAAGTTTAAAGTGCTAGCATATCTAAATCATGAATTATGAAATGTGTCGGTGTATTTTATATTGACCAACAATGAATCAATGCACTAACATAAAATGTTGTTCTATATTGGGTGATACTGTTATTGAAATGTTTCAAACTGCATGGCAGTGAAGCCGCAAGTCGCAAAAACATTTTCAAGTGGTTTGCAAGATTTCATCATGGCAGGCAGAGCATTGAAGACAATCCAAACGGGCACATTAGTGCCTTAAAATTTTGTGGTGAATAGCTGGATTATGTGGTTACATAGCACGTGATTGAATCACAGATGGCGCTGTAGGCAGGTTCGAGAGAGAACTAATTATATTTTCATTGGAATATTGTATAATAATACTGTGTTATAAAAATAGTAATTTTGATCATTAAAACATATAAAACACAGCATAACAGAAAATAAAGTTTTTCATTAAATCTTTGCTGTAATTTGCTATATATATTTATATAATAGTTATCACCAAAATAATATATACTGTATATAATTCAAATTTGAAAACGTTTGTTTGTCTGAGTAACGAGGTGGTTTCTTCTTTATAATCTAATGGTAAGTGCACTTTCGATGAAGTTCACCCGTAATCATAACGAGAGCTATGATTATGGTGAACTTCACCGAAAGTATGCTTAGCATTAAGCCATAAAGGAGAAAGAAATCACTTCGTTACATAGATGAACAAACGTTTGCAAATTTGAATTACAAATACAAACGAAAGGAAAAATCAGTATTATATACTGTATATATTATAATTTTACAAAGTTTGGGTGATCATCAGATGTACATATGAATACTGCAAATAGGAAGATACTCTCTTAAGAAAAAAGCACCAATGTTAAGTAACGTTGTGTATATGTTATGTGGCAGTTTACAGTTTAAAAAAAATATGAATAAAAAAGAATAAAATAAAAGTTAAGTATCACGTGATCACCATTTCTTATTCTGCACATAACTGTTATTAAAACAGGCATAACTCTATACAGTAGTGCCACTCATTGTCAGCCAGAGTAATCAATGGATGCCAGAAAGCACTAGATGGGGATTTTAAGCACAAACCTTCGGGCATCTATTGATTACTCTGGCTGGCACTGAATGGCACTATTGTATGGAGAGTTTTGCCTGTTTGAATAAATTTAAATATCTAGTCATTCTTAGTTTGAAAATAAAACGTGGATGTAAAACCTCTCAAACTCATTTCGCAACTGACTAGCAGCCTTTTCTTGTTTATTATTTCTTTGTGAAAGCCTATTGAAGATACTTTTTGGCTTGGAGTAGAGTTTCAAGGAGTAATTTGCTTATATAGTATTGAAAGTTTTACCAATTCGTCCAAAATCTTGGATTAACAATCATCAAAGGCAATTTGAAAGGAATCTGACAGAGAACCCCGATAATGAAATCAGTTACGTAATTATAAGTCATTTAACTGGAAATTACTCCTC
The DNA here is from genome assembly GCA_028023455.1 of Epiperipatus broadwayi. NCBI lineage: Eukaryota > Metazoa > Onychophora > Udeonychophora > Euonychophora > Peripatidae > Epiperipatus > Epiperipatus broadwayi. The sequence continues at coordinate 5,587,121 of JAQFVV010000055.1, read as the reverse complement.
AAATAAAAAGTAAATAACTATAAAAAAATAATAAAAAATCGGAGAGAAATAAAAATATATTTTAAATTAAATTTTAAAAATATATAGGATCCTTAAAAAGTTTTTATATCTGATAGGAACTAAAAAAAAAAAAAAATTTGATTTAGCGCAATATAAAATATTGTTATTAACAAGGAATTCTTCCCTTTGTTTTACATAAAGAAGTAGCTAGAAATATAAAATCAAGAGATCACTATATTGTGATAGCTCAGAAATAGTTTTTGTAAGTGAAATATTGTTACAATCATGTAGCAAAAGAATAAACACAAAAATACAAATATATATAGAAAGTAGATCTTATACAGTTATAACCCAATGTTATATTATTTCAGAAACACTATCTGCGAAACAGACATATAGTCTAAATAAAGCAGTGTAGGTAAAAGGTAACCTCTTACCGAAAAACCACAAAGAATATTGAAATTCAGACTATTGTAGACAAGAAATGCAATATTCAATCAGCGAAGATCTTTATAACTAATAAACAAACATATTTTAAATTACATATACAAAGTAATGTTTATACCATAATCATTTTAAGTTTTGAAAACTCTCAAAACGTAATATATGAGAAATCAAACCAATTGCATATTCTTGCTGAAATTCAAATATAGAAAACAGATCTTATCTATTATCACTTAATATTTCATTATTTCAACAGCGCTATCTGTGAAATAAGCGTAAAATTGAATGAAGCAGCATAGATAAAAGGTACCTCTTAACAATAAGCCACAAAGATGTTAAGTAAATTGAAATTCAGATTATAATGTAAACAAGAAACGTGAAGCTAAATCGGCAATGATTTTAATATCCAATAAACAAACCTTTGAAACTATGAAAATTCCCAAAGCAAACTATAAAAGAAATAGAACCAATTGCATATCGCTAGCTGAAATTCAAATATAGAAAATGGATCTTATCAGTTATTACTTAACGTTGCATTATTTCAGTATCGGCGAAACAAGCATAAAGTTGAATAAAGCAGCATAGATAAAAAGTACTTCTTACCAATAAGCCGCAAAGATGTTAAGTAAATTGAAAATCAGACTAATGTAAACAAGAAGTGCAAACTAAATTAGACAGTCCCAATATAGATAACAATCTCAAACTGTTGTCAAGGCAACCTTTTAACAATAAAGATGGAATAACGTAAGATTAATACAATAATCATTTTAAACTTTGAAAACTTCCAAAACATATTATATAAGAAATCAAATCAGTTGCATATCGCTAACATATTAAGATTTATGTTGATTTACTTTAATGCTTCACATTAACGTTAGTCTGAATTTTAATATACTTAACATCTTTGTGGTTTATAGGTAAGAAAGCTACTTCTTCCGGATAGCTGCTTTTTTTCAGAGTATTTTTGTTTCCACAAGTAGTGCTACAGAAATAAAAGAACATTAGGCAATTACTGATAATGTCCATTTTCTATATTTCAATTTTAGCCAGCAATGTGTAACTGATTCTGTTTTTTAATAGTATGTTTTGGGAATTTTCAAAGTTTAAAATGGTTATTGTATTAATCTTACTTTATATGCATAAACTGATGAAAAGGCTGATAGGTCTATAATTTCTAATATCTTCTTTATCACTTTTTTAAATATTAATATTAATACTGCATTCTTCCAATCATCTGGCACATCTATCATTTAGACATTTGGTATATAATTTTGCTAAAAAAAAAATTCTATTTTTTCACTTGCTTCTTTTAATATATCAATTATAATTCCATCATTACCTTGGAGCCTTTCCTTTCTTCATAAATTTAATTGCATGTCTCACTTCTTCATTTAAAATTCTAGGCAATTCGGAAGATATAATAGATATAAGAGGTACTTGTTCTTTATTACTATATAATTCTTGATAGAGGTCTTCTACCCTATCAGCTTTTTATCAGTTTTATACAAAATTTTTACCAAGATAATTACAATTTGTCTACAGAGAACATTGGATTTCCACCAACCAAGAGAACAAGCTGGATTTAAAAGTCGTTTTAGTACAGTAGATCTTATCCAGGTATTGAGAGAAGTTATAGAAAGGACAAATGAATATGAGTTGCCATTATGCTTTGGATTTGTAGATAAGGCATTCTATTCTATAAACATTTTTTCAGTGATTAAAGCATTGGATCATCAATGTATAGATCCAGGATATTGTCATATTTTAAAGAATATTTATAAAAATGCAACAGCAACAATTAGATTACATAAGGATACTGGGAAAGTCAACATTGAGAAGGGTGTAAGATGGGGTGACTCCATATCTCCAAAACTTTTTACAGCAGTGCTGCAAGAAGTATTTTGTGGATTAAGGAGTGAAAGTAAATGGAGATTATTTAAGACATTTAAATTTTGCAGATGATGTAGTTGTTTTTGCAAATAATGCTTTAGAGCTGCAGGAAATGTTGCAGGAGTTATCAGATGAAAGTAGGACTAAAGATAAATGTTAAAAAGACTAAAGTAATGTTCAACGGATTTTTTCAAAATATGAAAATAAAGATTGATTATGATGAGTTAGAAGAAGTTAACAGCTACAAATATCTTGGTCAGATTATTAATACCGATGGAGACATAATGGATGAAATTAATCATAAAATTAAACTTGGTTGGAGTGCTTTTGGTAGAAATAACTTGATACTAAAAAGAAATAGGCCTATGTGTTTGAAAAGAAAGGTTTTTAATAAATGTTTTACCAGTTCTTACTTATGGATCTGAGACTTGGACACTTAATAGAAGAGCAATACAGAGAACTTCAGATTAATCAAAGAAGTATGAAGAGATGCATGTTAGGAGTAACAAGAAGAGTTCGAAAATGCAATATATGAGTAAGAGAACAAACAGGTGTTATTGACCTCATTGAAAAAATTAAAAGACTGAAGTGGAGTTGGGCTGGACATATTGCTAGAAGAAATGATGATAGATGGAAAATTGAAATCTTAAACGGGATTCCAAGAGATTGTAAAAGATCCAGAAAGAGACCACATGTGAGATGGATGGATGAAATAAGAAAGTGTGCAGGGGTGATGTGGAAAAAGAGAAACTAAAGATTGGAGATGGTTTGAACTTGGAGAGACCTTCATCCTGCAGTGGATTGATAATGGTTGATGATGATAATATGCATAATATAAAATACATTTATTTATTTATTTGCTATTAAGATTTGCATATAATTTCTTAAACTATAAACTGCCATATAATATATACACAACGTTACCTAACATTGGTGCTATTTTCTTAAGACAGTATCTTCCTATTTGCAGTCATCATCATCATCAACCATTATTAGCCCTCTGCAAGATTAAGGTCTCTCCAAGTTCAATCCATCTGCTCTGATATTTAGCTTCTCTTCTTCACATCACCCCTGTACACTTTCTTCTTTCATACATCCATCTCACATGTGGTCTCTTTCTGGGTCTTTTACAATCTCTCAGAATCCGGTTTAAGATTTCAATTGTCCATCTATTATCATCTCTATTTGCAGTATTCATACGTATATCTGATGATTTCCCAAACTTTATAAAATTATAATATATACAGTACACCTGGGTCTCGTTTTATGCGGTAGATAGGTTCCTCAGAAAATGTGCACAAAAATAGACTGGGGGATAGGTTCTGTAATTTCCAGAAATCACATAAAAGCAAAGCAACAATGAAAAATTACTTTAAAATTCGCATTAAAAAAAATACGGAAATAAAGTATGACTAATAAAAAATTTCAAATATTTGGAAAAAATTAATACAAGACAAACTTTTTTTATTAACTACAGTATTTAATTTTACATTTTTTCATACATATTTTAATCATTACTGCTATTTGACAATATGCGTTCGTTTGTGAACTGGTAACAAATCAGATTCGTGATGTGATATACAACTAGTGCCACTTTCAGTCTTGTGCTGTATTAATGGCTTTCTGTTTTTATATTAAAAAAATGAGATTGCAATCAAAACAAAAAGATTATACATTATCATTAGAAAGATTATTTTCAGTTTATAAAATCTTCGTTATTATTTATTTTAAAAATCTAAAAAAAATATTTATTTCTGTTAATATCTAACAAAATACGTTTTAAAAGTTTAAAATTTTTGAATATTTATTGTGATATTTTTATACATAAGTATAATTCTATTATTATTATTTACTCATTAGGTATAAGTAGGTTATTTACATAGAAGCTAAGATTCTAAATACAGCTTCAGGCCATATTCACGTTAGCTGCTTAATATAACGTTATATTTTTGAAAAAAAAAAAAAAATTTCAAGTCAAAATAAGTTATTAATAATTTAAATTTCTTGATATCTAATAAATATAGTGAAATATGAAAGATATTAAGAAGAAACATGAATCGCATTAAAATAATCCGCATAAAACAAGACCCAGGTGTATATACATACTGATTTATTAAAATTTAAACAAGAGTTTACATTCATCCAAATTTCAATATACTTAATATCTTTGTGGCTTATAGGTAAGAGGATACTTTTTACATATACTTTTATATTTGTTTCCCAGGTAGTGTTGCTAAAATATTGGAATATTATGTAATAACTGATATCTGTTTTCTGTATGCAACTGGTTTTATTTCTTACAAATATATATATATTTAAAGATAGACTACCATTAATCCGGTCATCTCTAATTCAAAAACTTTTATTATCCAGACAAAATTACAAAGTATTGGTTTGATATATTGTTTTAATTATTGGTATGTAAACATTTTGTGCTGATATAAATACAAGCATATTCTATATTTTAAAGTGTATATATTGTTAATAATAAAATAAATTTATACGTTACAAAATATATTTCATATATTATTTAAATATTAGATTGAACAATTAATGCTTTTTATTAAAAAAAAAAAACGTTTATCATTGAGACCCAAAAAAACTAGAATCAATGATTTGGATTAGCAGTAATCTCTTCAAGACTCGCATCCTATTCTAGCAACTGAGTTGATGAATTTTCATTTGGAAATTTTGGAGCAGGTTCACCAATTCACAGTCATGTGACAAAATTGTGCATATTAGTATTGTATTGATGCCATTATTCAGCACGATGAGAAATTTCATTTGTTATGTTTTGACTTTTATAAAAAGTGACAGTTTGAACACCTCTTAACAGAGATGCTACAAACAGCCAAAAATAATTTTCATATCTTAATTTTTTTTAAAGACATTTAATAGTTTCTTTATGGAATGGTCTGTTCATGGAGATCAACCTGTGTGCGATGACCTGGTATTTAAAGTGGGCCAAAGATATTTTTTTCTGTAAGAATAGCCATCGATTAAGTTATCCGATGAGGCTCTTTGAAACGATGTATCAGAAAACTTTCAAATGCAAAGGTGCAGTAAAGAATATGGTTATTTAAACTAATTATATTTATGTAATGTCAGAATAAGCTCATAGGTGTCTCTGAGATATGGTATATGCTTTATAGTGATAAGGAATGGTATAGAAGAATAGATGCATTAATAAAGAATAGGGAATTGGAGAGCTGGAAAACTAGTATGGAGAGTAAAAAGAGTCTAAATATATATAGAAGTAAACAATATTGGGTGCGAGTTAATTTGTGATAATAACAAGGAAAATAGCTCATTGTTTAAGGTTCAAACACGATCTTTAGCAACAAGTGGAATATACACATAAATAAAAAAGTGTGGATGATTTAGTCTGCAAGTTGTGTAAGGAAGGCATAGAAAATATTAGGCATCTGTTAATTGAATGTAAATGTCTGCAAGCAGAATGAGTACAAATAATGAAGTTGTACAAGAATAAATATAAATGAAGTGATTATACAGAAAGTGGGTTCTTGGTTTTTATGCTGGGTTTGGGCAAAGATAAGGAAGATTTAGATGTAGATTTAGATTATGTTGTGGAAATAGGATTGAGCTGGATAGAGAAGAATTTGGGAAAAACTTACAGCAGGAAATGAAAAGGGAAGGTAAAGTGGCTAACAGGTTTCTCTGGGCATAATGTTTGAGAGATTCCTGACTCCGAAAAAGAAGTCACAGTGTCCCGCCATCGTTTCACCCATGTAGAAATTGTACATTTTTATTGTGATGAGCATGGATATGAATTTTGTGGTCTTTCTCTATTTCTCTTTTTAACAGCATTATCTCTAATATATGGATAAATGTTATTAATCATAAGAATTGATTTCTTATTCATTCAAAGTAACATCTGAAGGTTATTGTTTTTATTGATCACAGCTCTTTGATTTTTCATCAATTTTTCTTTCACAAATCACATTTTAAATTTCATTCATATTATGTTCTTTTCATATAGATTTCATCCTGTCTTCTATAGTGTTGTATGTACTGCCATTAAGACTGTGCGAAATTATTCATTATACATCTGCATTGATTATGGAATAAAAATGTTTTAAGCTGAAATTTTATTTATTTATTTTTATCATCTGCTTATTTAATTTTGAATGTCTTTGAAAATGTTATGTACCCAGATGCTAAACTCTCCATACAGTAGCGCCACTCAGTGCAAGCCAGAATAATCAATGGATGCAAGAAGGTTTGTGCATAAAATCCCCATCTAGTGCCTACTCAGCCAATATTCCCAGACTGGTTTCTAGCTTGTGGCTTTCATCAGCGAGGAACCTTGGATGTGAGAGTACTGCATCTAGATCATAGGATTTCTTGCATCCATTGATACTTTGGCTTGCACTGAGTGGTGCTACTATATGGAGAGTTTAGCGTCTATATAAACAGCTTGTCTAAGCATAAAGAATGGTGATCATGTGATGTTTAGTGGTTTAAAGTGTTATGTAGTTATTTGTTTTTCAGCAATCAAAATGCATTCGCAAGCCAGCTTATGATTGTCGTTTGAATTCTTCCATTTTTGACTTTCATTCATGCTCTGATTCTAACAAAGTGAAACTGTAAAATATTGTTATGCATGGTTAGTGTGTCTTCTTTTCATCGATTGATATTTTTAATAGAATTCATTGACGCTCTCTGGAATATCCGCTTACCATTTTATAGCATGCTGATAGTAGTAAAATTTATTTACAAAGTGCTCCCTAACTAATGCTATGCATGAAAAATATCTGGCCCCAAAAATGTAATTTTTTTTGGCCTCGTACAAATTCATAACAGATTCCCATCTACTATCTATGGCTATGACCCCTGATGCATCATTTGAATTCTTGCTTTATAGGTTTTGATGTAGTATTTTGTCACAGAGACAACCAGTAAATTTAATTTTAGTGTCTACCTCTTTCTAAATATGATATGTAACTTTAACTTCAGCTCTGTAAATCAGCTTAGTTTACATAACATTTATTATATTTCTTTTCTTAACATTTTACATTATTGTTAAAACATAAAATTTATTAAGTAATTAAATAAATATATATACAGTCAAATCATAATTTTTGCAACATAAGACTACCTTTGATCTTATATGTACTGTAAGTGGTGCACAGTTATGCTAGAAGAAATGTTTAGAAAAGTGCTGACTAGTGCCAAAAATTTCCACCTTTGCAGATTTAATAGCAAATTTTCTTTCTCTCATCCTAATCATTTCACATAATATAATCTTGAGTAAATCAGTAGATAATAGTTAGTAAATCCAGTATTATCCCATCCAATATCCCCAGACTAGTTTCTAACTTATAGTTTTTATCCGTGAAGAGCTTTAGATCCGGGGACAGTGCATCTGAACTTTTTGGATTTAACGTATTTTTTCTCTGGTTGTCATCTTTTACTTGTTTTTTTTTTACTATCAAGCTATTAATCCAAATTGAAAAACACATTAATGTTTTTATTCTAAGCTAATTTGCTTGTATGGTTATATAGATCTGAAACCAGTTCAGTATTTATATATTATGATATCCTTAGATTCTTAATAATTGTAGACACCTCTATCCTTAAGCCAGGATTGGTTTAAAACCAAATAAACATATCACACGACTCCAGTCTATATAAACCTATTCAATAATAAATTCTCTTTTTCTCCTTGCCGTACACGACAGAGATTTGGTATGCACTTTTATCACTTGTTAATTATTCAAGTTTACACTAGATGGTGTAACTAGGGTGAGAGAAAGAGAATTTGCTTCCGCAAAGCACTATGTAAGCTGAAGTTATATGATGTATAATTGTTTTATTGCCAGATTTACCTAACTGCGTAATTTTTTTCTTTCTTTTAAACTTAATTGTAAGTTTCAGAAATAATTTTATCATACATTTTTTTAGTCACAAAAAAAAATTATTGAAGAAAATCTATAATTTCATGCTCACAAGTGTTTGGAAACTTTATCCCCAAGGTATAGAAAAAAATGGCCAATTAATAAGCGAGTATTTTATTGAACGGTACAACTTCATTCATATCTTGTTGGGAAAAAGGCTGTGACTTAATTCCAGTTACAGCATTAATGACGTTTTAGTTTTTTACTTTTTTTGACAATATTAGTAAACAGTTCAGTCCAACTGTTACATGTCAATGTATTGTCCAAATCACACGACTTCTCAACGAAAGTCATTTTCAAAAGCTCGAATTGTTATCAAAATCTTTTATTTTTTACAAAATACTATGCAAACTTTTTCCCATATAAGTTATAAATAAACTAAGAGGATGAGGAATCTAAGTAAAATTCTCTAGTTTTACATCATAAAAAATGACAGGCAAAAAAAAAAAAAAGCACGAGATGGTAATCATGTGATCATAAAAAATGGCTGATACCTTTTGAAAATTTATTAAATAATGAAACAAAGTTACACATAGTCTAACATCATCATATTAATTTGAATGAAAGATTAATTTCAAATCATTAAAAAGAGATGACTGTTGATGTAAACCAATTATTTAAGATTTTTTTTTTGTAACAGTGTCCCTTTAAAATATCAATAAATTTATATAAAAAACAACTTCTAGTCACTAAATACAATTTCCTTTTGTTTTGAAAATAAGTTTTTCTCTTTAAAATCATGCCAATGGATTAAAATAATAATAATAAAATTAATTGATTGGCCTATTTTAAAGGAACAGGAATTATGAATTTAGGTCATTTATTTGAAATAAACATTTTTTCCCCCTTTTGATAAACCAGTTATTTTTTTATGTATTAAAAATAGTTAAAATTTTATCTTCTAAATCTAAAAGGCTTTTTATTATAAAAAATATTTTTACTTTTAATACAATAAAATAAATAAATACATGTATATTTTATCATAAAGTGTCATTGATAAAAACTTAGTCAGAAATCAGTCTGGATAGGGGGATTTACAAAATTCTATTAACTACTGGTTACCCAAGCTTGCACTAGGTGGCAGTAGAGTAGCTAGCTGCTCTCTTGTTTTATCAGGTTGTATAAGCTGAATTAAAGGATTTGCTAATTGAACTGGAGTCAGATCTTTATAACAGTTTCAAGTTGACTCGAATTTCAGATTTTTAGTTTAATTCTTAACGGCTATGACCAGTTGTGATACTTCAAGAATTTTCATATGCCTTAACTAATTTCATACAGTTGTTTAATTTGAACAAGTTTCCTTTTCTGTACTGCCCTTGGTAAGTCTGTACTTTGCAAAGATCAAATCAGTTTGAATTTTGTTCACATAGTTTTACTTTTATGTCACTTTTTTGGGATTTAGCAGTATCTCATACCACTTGTAGTCTAAACATGAATAATATTGCTCCATATTTTGTCATCTGTGGTGTACATTTTTATACAAATATTGTATTACTTATTATAAATGATGCTTACAATAATAAAAAAGCAAATGTATTTATTATAAAAATAGATAATTTTTTTTTGCTAAAAGAAAGCAATCGATTGATTCCAATTAGAACAAAAGTAATTTTATTTCTCCATTTTTTGCGATTTTATGATTATATTTTTTTGATTTTTTTTGTACAAATTATAATTCTTATTCAAAACAACATAGTTTACAAGTGCAGTCTTCATTTGTAATTCTTAATCAGAAGATAATCAGCCTTCGACATGCGCTATTTAATCATGTTACTAATTCACCGATATTATAGAGTATATGCATGGCACTTTCACCTTCAAGTTCAATAACAAGACAGAGACTTTTAAAAGGTAAGAACGGTCATCTTTGTAACTAAATGCAATTATATAGGCAAATTTAAAGCATTTCAAAGTGAGAGCATGGGTTTAACTATAAATTAATAATGTAATGGATGTAAAAGTTGTGAAGATTAAATTTTCATGTTCTCATTTCGAAATGATTTAGATTGGCCTATATAATTGCATTTAGATGCAAAGATAAGATGACCGTTCTCATTTTTTAAAAATCTATTTTGCATTTGGGTTTGAGAGTGTTCTGCATACTCATTATAATATCAGTGAGTTAGTAACATGATTAAACAGTAGTTGATTATCTTCGGATTAAGAATTATAATTCTTATTGTATATAATGCTTACAAACAAAAAAAAAAAATCAAATTTGGAAACATAATTATGCCATTGAATATGTTTTTAGGAGCAGTATCAGATATCGGTTGTAGCATTTACGATGCAAAACTACACTGAGTCATTGCGAGTCAAATAGTAAAATGGAGTTAAAGTGTTTTCTGGATGATGTCTGGTTTTTATTTATTACTCGAGCTTACAATAGGTGGGAGTAGAGTAGGAAGTTGGTCTGTTATTTTTATATTCTGTTAGACATAAGAATATTGCACTTATTCTTGAAATCTCTTTTTTTTTTTAAATCAGTTCAACACAACAAACGAGAATCCTTCTACAATTTGGCCACCACTAAAATTGAAAATAATGTTATTCCATTCATTTAATGATATGTTAAATCAATGTAAAAAAATCTTATGGAACGATTATTTTGAAAATTTGAAAATTATTCAAACATTTAATGACCAGATAATTTATTATAGTTTCTGTAATTTTTTTTTTTTTTACCATGCATATAAATGGAATCGTATTCATAGACGAGCAAAGAAAGTGACTGCTTATTTTGTATGGGCGATCTTATCTGCATGAAAAGAAAAGAAATATTTTTCATAAAAGTAATTCTGAAAATTCTTCATTTCTGGTATTTTCTAATGATTAAATTGATACTCAAGAAAATACTGCATGAATTAATAATAATTTCAGTACTACACAATTTTAGGTTTTGACAAAATGTTGAAATCTTTTTCAGTAAATAAGTTTAACAAAAAGCTTCACAATTCTTTTCTCACTGCCCTTTTATTTTATATAGTGAAACTGCAAATAATTCTGTAACCAAATACACGACTAACCAAAAAAAAAAAAACAACAAACAATAAATAAATAATAAAAACATTAAAATTTACAAACATTAAATTTTACGAATCCTAGTATGGTAGCCGCCATTTTTTTTCTCACTAAATTTAATGGTCTCAAATGAATTTATTTAATAATGTTTTCTTCATGATAGTTGAAAATCACGTGTACAGATTTTTCTTTGGTATTTATTTTTTCAAAAACTTATATGTATATAATAGGTATCATATCTTTAGTAAAATGTATTATAGTACAATGAGCAATAAATCCTAAAAAAGATGTTAAGAACTTTCATTAAATGAGGAGGAAAAATAAAAGGAAAAGTAAGAATTGTTTGTTCATATTTTTTTTTACGTTTATAAAGCTTGATTAGCATTGCATCAGTAGTGGCATATTGATGAGTGTTTGCGAATTTACATGTATATCTGACTACTATTTATTATTTAAATGTTTAGTGAAGATTGTAAATTATATCGAGGTAGTATGTTTTAATTGTCAGAACAAAGTAGCCTAATGTATTTGATATAGCCGATCTTATTTTTACATGCGTAACTTGATAATGTTTACCGATGCTATATAATGTAAATAGTAATTTTTTAGCTTTATAATACTTTTGTAACTTATTTTTCATTTGCAAATAACCATGTTATGTTGTATATAGTGTGTCTCAGTGGAAAGGTGATTGGTTTTTTCTCCAAGCTTCCTGCAGTGCCGTTTATGTGAATAACTGCATGTGTTACATTTATTTATTTAGCTTATCGTGTCAGCACATTAAAATTCAACAACAACAGTTCTTATGGAAGTAATATAATTTTATTCTTCTTCCTTTTCCTATATATTGATTTCTACTTTAACATATCATACCATTTACAACTTTCTTAAACACTTTATCGATACTATTTATTTATATCAAAACAAACAGTTTCAACTGTTCTGCAGTCATCATCAGAGCTCTTTACAAAATATGTTTGTAAAGAGCTCTGATGATGACTGCAGGACAGTCAAAACTGTTAGTTTTGATATAAATAAATAGTATTGATAAAGTGTTTAAGAAAGTTGTAAATGGTATATGTTAAACAACAGTTCTTAATCAAGAGTCGACTCCTCTAAGTTATGTAGAGCAAAGAGGCCAACAGGGATCTGGTAAATTGGACACTCCTTGTAAATGTGTACCATAGTTTGTGTTCCTCCACACTTGCAGTTTGGAGAGTCTGTAAATTCCCATTTGTGCAACATAAAATGACATCTATTCTGGCCTGTTCTGATTCTCTTAATCTTGTGTGCTACGTAGCAACGTATTTAATTATTCATCACAAAAATTTTAAGATAATTATTGCTCAATTAAAAGTTATGACATTAAATGTAACGGTGTGTTTTATATATTCATCTGATCACCACCAAAGCTCTTTCTGCTATCATGAAATCCTGCAAATCTTTTGAAAATATTATTGCACTCATGGCTTTCTGCTATACACAGTTTGAATTATTTTAAATGTTTCAGTAACAGTTTTGCCTAATTTAAAACAAAATTTAATGTTAGCATGTTGTTTAATTGTAGATTTTAGTACGAAAAACAGTGTTACATTTTATTACAAAACTTATGATCTAGGCATTCCAACATCTTAATATTTTTATGGGGTATAGCTAAATTATGTTACCATGTAATACCTAAGTTATAGCCCTACAGGCAACTTGGAGAAAAGACCAGTCAGCTTCTTTACTGGGTGATACCCTGTGTATGTATATTAAAAATAAATGATTAAAAAACACAGTTTGGAATGTTAGAAAATTGATTTGAGAATCACAAAGGGATATTTGCATTAATGGGATATATAACATTTACATATATATTTTTTGCCCTTAGTATATAGAGGCTGCTGATCTGGAAATGAATACTCAAAAAAATGAGCCTGTGAAATATCATGAAGCATGGCAGATTTTGTGTAGCAGCAGGTAAATGCGTTGATCAGGAATTTATTATTTCTGAAAGCTATAGGTTTTCATTTATCATATGAAATGCTTTAAGATCACGTCTAAATACATTTTCTTTTTGCAGTGGTGTTATTGTTCCTGGTGGATTTGGAGTTCGAGGAGTAGAAGGCAAAATAGCTGCAGCCGAATGGGCTCGTATAAATAATAAACCATTTTTAGGTAATTATTATTTATTTTTAAACAATTTTAAAACTTCACATAAGTTCATACATAAATATGCTTTATATTATGTCTGCAAAAGTTCAGTGTTAAAAAAAAAAAAGTAAGTTTATAAGTAAATAATATAAAATATTTTATAACAGCGATAACCATATATATACAATAATAATAATACAAAAAAAAATTTTTGTCAGTAGATATTTTTATGCCCTCCTCAATATAATTTTTTTTTCTCATGTGTCATAGCATCAGCCGGGAAGTGAACCCTTTAACCCGGGACAACTGCTTGTAAAGCAGTTGTCGCTGACCTCTCGACCACCAATGCTTGATTCCTCAATATAATTGTAATCTATTTTAAGCTTAATTTACATTACATACATAGCGACATCTATTGTTTTTTATATATTTAAAGTTAATCGTATAAATGAAATATCCGGGTATACCTGTGTATAATTTATTGAATATATATATATGTAAATGTTTTGACTAGGTCACACTGGCCATCAACTGAGTAATAAATATTACTATATTAATCGTATATAATTTAACTAGTTTCGTAATGCAAAAAGCTATTTTTTTGTGCTATAATCAAAGCAAAGATGGAGTATAAACAGAATAAAACTTATTACATCATGACAGCTAATTTAAAAGAAATAAGCAATATTTGAGTTTTTTCATGACTGATGGAGTCTGCGTTTGCCATCAAACTTTGGGCTACTCTCAAACTCCAATTGCTGAATAGAATGGAGGCTGATGACATAGCGAAGAGTGTGGCATTCAAAAACTGCATGCTTAATCAGTTGTAGGATGATAGGCTTTTTTAAAGAAGAGAATTGAATTACGAATAGATGAAAATATGAATTTATCTTTTTATCCTGTTAAACTTTGACACCAGGGTGTGTGAAGATTGTGCTGCGTTTGTAAACAGTAATCCGGATCCAGTTTAGCAGTGCAAATTTTAGTTTCTTCTATATATGAATCAATATTTTATATATCTGACAAAAACAACCGCAGAAAATGGTAAAAGCAAACTTAAAAGCCCAAACAAAATCCAGTGATTGGGTCATTGGTTTTTGAACGCAAAGAAATTATTTTGATTTTCTGGAAATATATCTGAAGCTAGTAAGTGGTTAATCTAATACGATCCTTCAATAGGATGGTATTTATTTTATCAAACATTATGAAACATTTGCTGTTACATAATGAATTGTCTCAAATGGCTTCATTCGCTAGACCCCTTGGTACTCAATTATGATACTTAGAGTTTTTTTCATTAGATTTCTAAATGTAAGATCTTTCCATTGACTTGTTGTAAATTGAAAGATTTCGCGAGTATTAATCTATAATAAGAAATGTGGACTTAATCAGTGAAGTATTGAATAGCTTCGCGCTCTCAGATCTAACCGCTTTAGCTTCACCTATTTATATAGAAAGTAGGTTGAAGTAAAGAAGGGTTCTCCTCATTTCTTCCAAAACGTAAGCTTGTGGTTAAGACCTGTAGAGGTCCCTACTATCGCATTTTTACGCGCACATTTTTGAGGTTACTGCCTTAGTAAATATTAATTAGAAAATGTATTAAAAATTGTTTCAGACACCACATATGATGTAATCAAACTAAAGATACGAATCACTAATATCTTTATCTTGAGAATGACATACATAGAAATTGAATATTGCTTTGGCTTGTTATGCTTAATCAGAGACACGCTCTAGAGCTGAGTTATAGAATGCATTATTGCTCTTAATGCAAAGCCTTAGAACTGGGTATACCAGAAATTCATTGGTCAATTTGAATTTCTGATTGATAGTTCTGTTTGTGATGGTCTGCGGTTTTTGTAAAATATTAGTTTAATCATCCTATTTTAGTACTAACATACTCTTTTAGGTAATTTACACAATGCATATACAATATTTAATTATTCCAAACTTTCAAAAATAACTGACAGTTTCGACAAGTCCAACAGTCTTCTTCAGAACTCTTTCCAATTTAAAAAGAAGAGAAAAGTTTGAACTGCTAAAAAAAATGTTTAGATTTTATATCTAGGTTGAATTGTATACATCAACTCCTTCCTAGCAAGTCATATAATAATTCATGTAATTTTTAACTACTTGTTTTAGATTTTGTATATTATTTCATTTATTACAGTTCATCATAAATATAAAATTTTATAATTATGTGGTGTTTTATTTTAGAGCTAATATCTTTTTAAATCTTAAGAAAATAATTAATTTTGATGTTGAGTTTGCACAGAAGTACATTTGGCATTAGAGACTGCTGTAAAAAACTATTTAAATTTTTTTTTCCTGATATGAAGACGTTCATTTTGCGATCATGTATCCAAAATTTTGAAAGTAAAAGTTATGTTTGATCCTTACGATTTTGAAAACACATTCATTTTGAGATCATATATCCAAAAATTCAAATGTAACTTATTTTCTAAATTTTGGATACGTGATCTCAAAATGAATATTCATATCAGGAAGAAATTTAAAAAGAAATTTTTTACAGTTGTCTCTAATGCCCCCCCCCCCCCAAAGAAATGTATTTCTGTGCAAACTCAACATCAATATTAGTTATTCTTTAAGAATTCAAAAGATATTAGCTCTAAAATAAGACATCATGTAATTATAAAATTTGATATTTATGATGAGCTGTAATAAGCTAAAATATTTTAGAATAAATTATTGGTGATTTTACACACTATTGTAATATTAACTTCAAGATCCTTAATTGCTATATGACCTAAACTATTGGACTAGTCATCATCCACTACAGATGAACTTTGATTAAGTATAATTTAGTCAGGTGTGCTAGAGATTTAAACGTCCGCCAAACAAATTTTACGTATAAATATATCTGTTTGTTTTCGAAGTGGAGAGATGTTAAAACACACTCACATGTATATATTGCATTTAAAACAACACTTCGCTGTTAAATATACACCAAGTATAGCAAAGACAATTATAATCTCATTTGCAACTTTACAGAATTGGTAGATGTCACTCACTGTTTGATTAAAAATGTAATAGTAAATTGGAGTAGAATATTTGTGAATAAATCAATATGACGAGCTGAAATACATATATAGTATAAGAACCTCTTAAAACTTTATAATTTCAATAGAGTACACTAAAATCTGCCTATGGTTTGTATATATATGTATATAAATAATATGTCATGTGACTTGGATGCTATATATGTAGTTTGTATATGTATGTATCTAAATAATATGTCATTTGACTTAGATGCTATATATGTAAATAAGCTCTGCTTTTGTAAACATTAACTGGTTTTTTTTCATTGTTCAAATGTGAGGGAAAGGCGAACGTTAAGGTAGGGTGAATGACTGAGAAAGTTTGGGCACTATTGCCCTGTTTTATACAACGTTATCTATATTCTGCAAACACTTATTTTAGTTTTAATAGTCGATACTATTTTTATTTTTACTCTTAAAAATATTATTGTTTTAATTTATGTAATTCTGTTTGAAATGATGCTAACATGATTGTGTTAAACACCGTCATTGAAATTGACAGTATAATTGAGAGACGCAATCTAATATCTGCCTGAACTTGGTTTTTTTTTATTATAAAAAATTAAGTAAGGTAGAAACATGAAACTATTTTAAAATAAAGTTATTTGATAAACATTGTGATCATTCTATAATCTTTTTTCTTTGCAGGTGTTTGTTTAGGATTACAATGCGCAGTTATTGAATTTTCTAGAAATGTTTTGAAGTGGAAAGATGCAAATTCTACAGAATTTGACAGTCAAACAACACATCCTGTTGTGAGTAAAAGTATCGGTATTCTATTTATATATTTTGTATTTATTCATCCATCTATCGAATCACCGAACTTGCTCAAGAAAAGTAGCAGCAAATTGTATTTTTGTTTTTATAAAAAGCAAAAATTTTAACTGGGGGACAGTTGATGCTGGTACACCCTACGACTGTTACCACTAAATGTGATTTTTTTTCTGTGATGAATTTAGCAGAGACTTGAGCTTACAGTTTAGTCGATCTAATTTTTTTGATCATGCGCAATTTTATTAAATAGGGATTCACTATTAAATAGGGATTCACTAAAGTTCACGGAGCATCTGAAAATAAACTGCAGTTGTCAGCATTAAATGAAAGAATAACTGCAAAAAGGTTAAAAAAATGACAACAAAGTTGACTTATTCGCTTTAGATTAGAACAATATTTGTAAGATATTTTTTAATTAACAAATAAACATCACATGATAGAGTTTTGCCTGTTCTAATATTTTTTAATTAATGAGCTTTGAGATTTTCAGCCATGATGAGGTAAATAGATTGTATCGTTCCAACAATGAACATTTTTTTGAGCAATGGCAAAACTAAACAGATGGTGGATCATTCTGAAGAAATACTAGTCGTATAATCACCTGGAGTCTATTAATCTAACAACAATAATGATGATAATAATAGTAACGACTAGAGCATTGTATTTTGATTTTCGAGGATATGTCATCAAAGTAGTAGTTCTACCATATCTTCTGTTTAAGAACACATTTGTTAGTGTTCATTTCAAGATGCTTGACTTATTTATCACTTTAATGAATATCTGCAAATAAGGCTGATAATTAAAAAAAAAAAAACTAGAAAAGCAAACATATTCTTATGTGTTTGATCCATAAGAGATTGTACATAATTGCCAAGGCAAATTCTTACAAATGAATGTTAGTAATAATTACTGTCAGCATTAGTCATTTGATGGCGCTAATAGCTAGTATTAATCTAAAAGTTGTTTGAATGAATGGGAGAAAAAATTGATAAATGAAGCAAAGAAAAGAAAGGGATTGATAAAGGAATTAACAGTGTTTTCATATAATAAATATGATGTAGCTGGAATTATATGGGAGTTACAGTAGCAGGGTTAACATATGGTAATGTGTTATGTGCTAGTAAAGGGGTATTAGATTACTTAGAAAAAGTACAAAGGGAAGTAGGAAGACATGCATTGGATGCAGATGTATGGACAGGAAGGTAGGCAATTTAAGGAGAAATGGGATGGTCATGTTTTTATGTGAGAGATGCAAAAAGTAAAATGAAAATGTTTGGTAGATTGCAGTTTATGGATAATAAAAGAATAGCCAAAATAGTATTTAATTGGGTTATGAGTAAAGGGCAGGTAACAAGATGGATGAGAAAGATAATGTGGTATGCAAAAGAGTAGGATAAAGAATTTATATCAGTATATTTGTACAAAAGATGGGATGATTGTGTTAAGAGGATTGTTGAGTGTTATAGTAGTAAGGAATGGGATAAAAGAATAGATTTATTCATAAAGAATAGGGAGTTAGAAAGATGGAGAAATAGTATGGAGAGTAAAAAGAGTTTAAATATATATATATATATATAGAAGTAAACAGAATATTAGGTGCGAGTTAATATATGATAATAGTAAGGAAAGTAGTTTATTGTTTAAGGCTCGAACGGGATCTTTAGCAATAAGAGAATATACATGTAAATGGAAAAATATGGGTAATTTAGTCTGTAAATTATGTAAGGAAGGAATAGAAAATATTAGGCATCTGTTAATTGAATGTAAATGCTTGAAAACAGAAAGGGTACATATAATGAAGTTATGGAAGAATAAATATGAAAAAAGTGATTATACAGAAATTGGATTATTGGTTTTAATGCTGAGTTTGGGAAAATATAAGGGGGATTTAGATATAAAGGCCATAGAGTTGACAAAGATTATGTTGTGGAAATGGGATTGAGCAGAATATGGGAAAACTTAGAGTGGGGAATGGAAAATAAAGTGGCTAACAGGTTTCTCTGGGTATAATTGCTGAGAGATTCCTGACTGTTTAAGGAGAAACCACAGTACTTCACATCAACAGGCAAGAGAAATAATGTTATGTTTGTGGAAGTGTGGGATTTTTTTATTAGAAAGAGGGAGTTATATAGTAAAGAGGGAATGCACTTAGCAAAACAAGGAAATGAAGCATTAGGAGATTTGATTCATAAAAAAAATATTATAGTTCGGGAAACTCATAAAGGGTGTTAGGGTTTTAAATTACAGTATTATCAAAAAGAAATATGGACAGGATGTATAAATATAGTTATGGAGAGGGAATGGGTCTGTAAAATTAATGATAAGCTAATAAATGTAATAGAGGAGAAAGAGTCAAAAGAATTTATAAAAGGGTAGTAAGAAAAGAAGAAGTTATAACATTTGAATATGCGAAGTGGTAGGAGACCAGAAAAGTGGCTAGAATTAAATAAAGCAGTTAAAAATAAAAAGCTTGAGGTATTAGCAGTAGTGGAAACACATCCAAGAGAATAAAAAGAAAGGACTCTGGAAGACTTGGTGTGGCAGAGTATAAATAGAAAAGAAAAAGAAAAAAGGAATGGTGGTATAAGAGTTATGTAAAAAAATATTTAAATACCGTTAAGTTTTAAGAACATTTATGGTTTGAGATAAAATTTAGGAAGACAAGAATGGATTGTGGCTATATTGTATTTAGCCACTTGAGACAGTAAAACTATAATGGACGAAATAGTAGCATATATGAATGCCTAGTTAAAGATGTACAGAGTTTCAACAAAAAAAGGGGGAAGAAAATACTGATTATAGGGGATATGAATGGACATATTGAAGATATTGATAAAAGAATGGACAGCTTTTGAAAATTTTTTGTGAGAGAGTGAATCTGAACATTGGAAATTTATCAAATATTTGTGAAGGATAATACACATGGTCTGGAAATAATATATTTCACACAATAGATTATGTATTGGTAGAGAAAGAGGGAATGAATAAAATACAGAAAATTAAAGTGTTTGATAATGAATGATCATAATGACAATAGTAATAAAAGTAGAAAGGATAATGAAAGATGTGGATGGAGAATGAATGATAAGAATAAGCTAGTAGAATATAAAATAAAAGTAGAAATCATGGAAGAGTTTGTTGGGGGTGAATATAAAGATTGATGTGGTGAAGTAGAAAAAGTAGTAAATAGTGTTTTAGGTGAGGATATTCAGAAAAATAAAAGTAATAGAAAAGTGAGAATTAGTAGAAGCATAAAGAGAGGAAAAAAGCATGCAGAGCATATGATTGTGCTATTAAAAACAAAATAAGTGGAATGATATTTTTAAAAAGAAAAGTTGGCTGAAATAGATAATTATGGAGAGAGAATGAAATTAAATAGTAAATTGTTGGAGGTTATTAATAAAAGTGGAAGGGATGGGAGCAAAAAATTTTGGAAATATATTAAAAGAAGGAAGATAGGGGAGAGAGAAATAGTATTACTAGATGATGAGGAAAATGTGTGTAGCTCTAGAGAAGAATTAGACACAATCTTAAATAAGTATGTAATGGATGTAGAAAAGATGTTAGATATGAAGGACAGAGTGATAACAAACATAAAAGCATATAATAATGAAATTATTAGGTTTGAAGAAAATGAATTGAATGAGGCAGGTAAGAAATTGAAAAGTGGAAAGGCAAAAGATTTAGATAGGTGGGCAGCAGAGATGATGATGAATTTAGGAAATTGTACAAAATTTAAATCTATTATCATGTTTTAATAAGATAGTCATAGAAGAGAGAATTTCCATGTAGCTGGAATAATACAAGAGTAAGGCTACTATTTAAAAGAAAAAACAGGCAAAACTCACTATATATATTGCCACACACGCAAGCTAGAGTAATCAATGGATGCCAGAAGGCTTGTGCATAAAATCCCCATCTAGTGCCTACTCATCCAATATCCCCAGACTAGTTTCTGGCTTATGGCCTTCGTCAGCGAGGAGCCTTGGATCTGAGAGCACTGCACCTAGATCTTAGGATCTAATGCAACTCTCCAGCAACCACCTTTTATCTCCATTTAACTACAAAACTATGAGTCTCAAACTGAAAACACCTTAATGTTTTCAATCCAAGTCCATTAGCTTATATAGTCATATGGGTCTGAACCCAGTTCAGTACCCATACATTTTGGTGTTTTTGGTTCTTTAACAACCATAGCCACCACTATCCTATTAGACAGGATTGGTTTTAAACCAATAAACATCACATGACCACCTCTTATGCTTGTGTGTAACTATTGTTAAAACAGGCAAAACTCACTATATATATTGCCACACACAGCAAGCTCATAGTTTTGTAGTTAAATGGAGATAAAAGGTGGTTGCTGGAGGGTTGCATTAGATCCTAAGATCTAGGTGCAGTGCTCTCAGATCCAAGGCTCCTCACTGACGAAGGCCATAAGCCAGAAACTAGTCAGGGGATCTTGGATGAGTAGGCACTAGATGGGGATTTTATGCACAAGCCTTCTTCCATCCATTGATTACTCTAGCTTGCTGTGTGTGGCAATATATATAGTGAGTTTTGTCTGTTTTAACAGCAGTTTTACACAAGCATAAGAGGTGGTGGTCATGTGATGTTTATTGGCTTATTTAAAGAAAAGGTTAAGAATCATAGAAAGTTAATTATAGACCGATAGCAGTAACTTCAGTGATATATAAAGTTTTTGCATATATGGTGGCTGGAAATGTTCCAAAATGTATGGAAGAAAATAATATAGTAGGAAACATGCAAGGAGGTTTTTGGTCAGATAGGCATATAGAAGATAGTTTATTTGTAGTCTCACAACTTGCAGATATGGTCTTTATAGATGTAGAGGATGCATATGATAGAATAAATAGAAATAGAATATGGCTAAATTTAGTAAATTTGGGAATGAATGGAGTTTTAGTGGAATTTATTAAGAGATTGTGTGAAAATAATTACTATACATATCAATTAGGAAATATAGTATCAGTTAGAATTAAAAGTAGGATGGGACTAAAGCACGGATGCCCTATGTCACCTATTTTGTTTTGCAAATGGAGAGAGCAATAGAAAGATTAGGAATAAGGGTAGAGATGCCATTAATAGATGGCGAGGGAATGTATATATTATGAGATCTTTTATTTGTTGATGATATGTTCTTGTGCACAGAAAAGGAAGATATGAAAGTTATGCTGAAGATGTGAGCAATAGTGGGTAAAGAGATGGGGATTAAATTTAGTGATGTTTAATCAAAAGTAATAATGATAAATGTTGGGGAAAGAGAAGAGAACGTTTTTTGGGGGATATGAAAAGGCATTCGATTCTATACACATTTCTTCAGTGATTAAAGCATTGGATCATCAAGGTATAGATCCAGGATATTGTCATATTTTAAAGAATATTTATAAAAATGCAACAGCAACAATTAGATTACATAATGATACTGGAAAAATCAACATTGAGAAAGGTGTAAGTCAAGGTGACTCCATATCTCCAAAACTCTTTACAGCAGTGCTGCAAGAAGTATTTTGTGGATTAAAATGGGAAACTAAAGAAGTGAAAGTAAATGGAGAGTATTTAAGTCATTTAGATTTCGCAGATGATGTAGTTGTTTTTGCAAATAATGCTTCAGAGCTGCAGGAAATGTTGCAGGAGTTAGCAAATGAAAGTAGAAAAGTAGGACTAAAGATAAATGTTAAAAAGACTAAAGTAATGTTTAATCGATTTGCTCAAAATATGAAAATAAAGATTGATTATGAAGAATTAGAAGAAGCTAACAGTTACAAATACCTTGGTCAGATTATTAATACAGATGGAAACATAATGGAGGAAATTAATCATAGAATTAAACTTGGTTGGAGTGCTTTTGGTAGAAATAACTTGATACTAAAAGGAAATATGCCTATGTGTTTGAAAAGGATGGTTTTTAACAAATGTGTTTTACCAGTTCTTACTTATGGATCTGAGACTTGGACACTTAATGGAAGAGCAATACAGAGACTTCAGACCACTCAAAGGAGTATGGAGAGATGTATGTTGGGAGTAACAAGAAGAGATCGAAAACGCAATGTATGGGTAAGACAACAAACAGGTGTTACTGACCTTATTGAAAAAATTAAAAGATTGAAATGGAGTTAGGCTGGACATATTGCTAGAAGAGATGATAATAGATGGACAATTGAAATTTTAAACTGGATTCCAAGAGATTGTAAAAGACCCAGAAAGAGACCACATGTGAGATGGATGGATGAAATAAGAAAATGTGCAGGGGTGTTGTGGAGAAGAGAAGCTAAAGATCGGAGAAGATGGATTAAACTTGGAGAGACCTTCATCCTGCAGTGGATTGATAATGATTGATGATGATTTAGGAATTATCTTAAGTAATCAGAGAAATTGCTTCGATGAAATGGGAGAAAAAATTGATAAATGAAGCAAAGAAAAGAAAGAGACTGATATAGAAATTAAGTGTTTTCATATAATAAATATGAGGTATCTAGAATTGTATAGAAGGGAGTGCCAATAGTAGGGTTATCTTATGGTAACGAGATGATATGTGTTAGTAAAAGGGTGTTAGATTAAAGTGCAGGAAGACATGCATTAGATGCATATGTGTGAATGGCAAAGAAGGCATTTCAAAGAGAAATGGGATGGTCAAGTTTTATATGAGAGATGCAAAAAGCAAAATGAAAAGGTTTGGTACATTGCAATTTATGAATAATAAGAAAATAGCCAAAATAGTATTTAATTGGGTTATGAGTAAAGGTCAAGCAACAAGATGAGTGAGAAAGGTAGTATGGTATGCAGAAGATTTGGATAAAGGCTTTATGTCAGTATATTTACACAAAATTGGGATGATTGTGTTAGGAGAATTGTGTTATAGTGGTAAGGAATGGGATAGAAGAATAGATGCATTAATAAAAAATAAGGAGTTGGAAAGATGGAGAACTAGTAGGAAGAGTAAAAAGAGTAAATATATATAGAAGTAAACAGAATATTGGGTGCGATTTAATTTATGATTATAGCAAGAAAAGTAGTTTACTGTTTAAGGCTCGAACAGAATCGTTAGCAACAAGGGAATATACACATAAATGGAAAAATGTGAGTGATTTAGTCTGCAAGTTATGTAAGGAAGGCATAGAAAATATTAGGCATTTGTTAATTGAATGTAAATGCTTACAAGCAGAAAGGGTACAGCTAATGGAGTTGTGGAAGATTAAATATAAATAAAGTGATTATACAGAAAGTGGGTTCTTGGTTAGGGGGATT
Organism: Epiperipatus broadwayi; assembly: GCA_028023455.1. Classification (NCBI taxonomy): domain Eukaryota; kingdom Metazoa; phylum Onychophora; class Udeonychophora; order Euonychophora; family Peripatidae; genus Epiperipatus; species Epiperipatus broadwayi. Next base: position 5,562,610 of record JAQFVV010000055.1, on the reverse strand, counting down.
TAGATATAAAGGCCATAGAGTGGACAAAGATTATGTTGTGGAAATAAAATGGATCAGGATAGAGAAGAATATGGGAAAAACTTATGGTGGGGAATGGAAAGGGAAGATAAGGTGGCTAACAGGTTTCTCTGGTCATAGTAGTTGAGAGATTCCTGATTCTGATAAAGGGGATGTCATAGTGCATCGCATCGCAACAAAAACTAGGTGAAAGAGAGTTGGTATGTAATTACCATTATGAGAAGATAGATAGGATGATGAGTGCAGAATTGAATAGAGCAATAAAAAATAGATTGAAAAAAGAAAAAAACGAGAATTAGATAATATGGCAGTTGAAATTGTTATAAGTAAAGAAAGATATGCAAAGGTTGGTTTAAAATAAAACTTTAATAAAATTGTAGTTGATGATAAGATTTCAGTTTACTTATGTATTAGTCTGGTATTAAACCATTATGTATCACATTATCACCATCTCTTATACTAGCACATAATTGTTTATAAGCAAGGCAAAACTCTCCATACAGTAGTGCCACCCTGTGCCAACCAGAGTAGTCAATGGATGCCAGAAGGCTTGTGCATAAAATCCCTATCTAATGCCTACTCATCCAATATCTCCAGACTAATTTCTGTCTTGTGGCCTTCGTCAGTGAGGAGCTAAGATCTAGGTGCAGTTCTCTCAGATCCAAAGCTCCTCACTGACGAAGGCCACAAGCCAGAAACTAGTTTGAGATATTGGATGAGTAGGCATTAGATAGGGATTTTATGCACAAGCCTTCTGGCATTCATTGATTATTCTGGTTGGCACTACTGTATGGAGATTTTGCCTTGTTTATTAGTCTGGTAGTGATGAAAGTCACCGGCATAAATAAATATGTAAATAAAGACCGAATTAAACACATTTATATTCTTCTAAAAAGGAAAATAATTAATTTTGTATGTAATATTAAATATTTTAATCAGGAGAAAGTTATTACTCAAAATGTTGGTTTCACTGCTAACTTTATGATTTAAAGTAAGCTGTGATGTCATGTAAGAATGCTGCAGTGACTAATTGATCATCTGGTGAAAGCGAGGTGTACACATGATTTATTGTCCAGCTTTATTTCCTGCTTAGTAAATTTTTTGAAGTACTTTTTCATTGTTGCACTTTGCCGGATATGAACCTGTTCGTGTAAATCATGGCTACAACTTTATAGATTCACAAACCGGTATCCATACCCAGAATATTGAAAGGCTTTGGGGTGCAGACAAATGGCATAAGAACCGCCGCCAGCACCTAGATTCATATTTTGTGGAATTTATGTGGTAGAGACTGCGCAAAGAAGATGACGCTTTCTTTCATTTGCATTTTGCAGGATATAAAAAAACTTCAGTCAATCCCAGTGATCATAAGAAACAATCGTTTGGTTAGTTTTACCAATTATTAAATATATATATTGTTAAAACTTTACTCGTTGCAACATCATTTCTTGCAAAAAACGTAAACACATATTTGTTTATTTCCAGTAAATAAAGTTATAGATCACCATTTGTTACGAAAAAGGTTAGTTGTCTTCATTCTTCCAAATAACACGATTCGCTTCAAAATGAAAATATGTGTTTATTTATTTCCAGTAAATGAAATTATAGGTCACCATTTTGGACAAAATAAGGTTAGTTGTCCTCATTTTTCAAAATTGATCCATTAAGTTTTTCAGAAGATCCCGTGCATATATTAATTTATGAGATCACAAGATTAGAAAGTTATTGCCAGACTAATAAGCAAGTATCGATTTTAGATGTATGGAGGGAGTGTAAGAATTAGATTATACTGTAAAGGAAAGAAAATATTTTTATGTTGTTAAGCAGCTATTGATCAGCAACAATAACGTCCATATTTGTAAAATACAGTATTTTCATACATTCTCCATTAAATTTGATCTTGGGTAGAAGTGAAATTTTAGGTGAGATTTGGAATGGATTTTTTTACGGGATTGAAGGATAAGGGATAATTTATTCATTATATCTCGATTGATTGAAATATTTGGTATGGAAATTAAACCACTATTAATTGCATTTTTAAATATAGTTTGATAATATGGATAGAAAGAGATTATGGAAAAGCCTTGAAAATTGAGAACAAAGTCGTTAAGAATTTTTTAAGCTTACAAGGATAATTTTTTTATAAATACTAATTGGGAGATATAAAATTAGCAGAAGCTAAATGTAAAATTGGATTGAAATGATATGTCTTTTATCATCTTTTTATTTTGTTACTAAAAGAATTGAAGGTTGATATAGAATGATCGATGCACGAAACTGGATAGTATGATGGCTGTTATTTTGAGGATAATGTATCATTTTTTGAAAATAGTTTAAAAGATATGGGTCTGTTATTAAAGAAGTGTGGAGATTAGAGAAAGAAGTATGAAAATTAAATTTAGAGAATCTAAAGTCTTAGTATTAATAGATCAGCTAGAACTGGAGGATGGAAAATGGGAGATATTTGTCCTGAAGAAATGGATGAGCATAGATATTTAGATGTCTTGTTAAATATAAAAAGAAATTTTGCAGATAGTTGGAATTAGAATTGAGAAGGGAAAAAAAATAGAGATTAATTAAAAATCTAGTAATATTTTTCAGATGTAATAAATATTAGATATTTGGAAATGATGTGCTTTATATTAGTCAGAGAATTCGGTAATTTATAGATAGAATACAAAAATATTTAGTTAAATAAGCGTCGTATTTAGAATTGTGGTCAGAAAATGAGACTATTCAAGGAAAACTAGAACTTTTTTTTTAATGAAGGAAATTTAAAATGTTAAGAAGGTCGAAAATAGATTAGTAAAAATAATGTTTAATTGAATTAAGTGGTCAACAAACAGATTGGGCAAGAAGAGTTTTACAATATGCAAAGTTAATAGATAGATATTTTATTTCAGGTTTTTATATAGAAATGGGATAAATGTGTAGAGAATGTATTACAGGTAATAATTACCAGAGGAAGGAAAAGAGATAAACAAATCGCAGTTGTAGAAAAGAAATATGAATCAAAAAATCAATTTGTAATTATATAAGAAAAATTATATAAATTATGAAAGAATGTATTCTAATATTATCGAGAGTTTACTATTATTGATTTGCTCATTTAATCTTAAAAGTTATGACTGTTATATAAGCCTTCTCTCATTGCAATGGATCTTAATGTTTACAATCATTAAAATTCTTATATGATTAATGTTTTTTCATCCCTCTGTAAACTCATGGTGATGATTAGATGCACTCTTTTAAATAATGTTGAATTGAATACTCGCATAAATTCACTACCATTTACCATAATTGGAAATAAATGTTTGAAAAGTATTAAAAGTAGCTAAAAAGTTGTGAGTGGATTACGGCATTTCTAAAATTTTATCTTTAATTAAATCAGATTCGTTAGTTTTCCCAGCTCTTTTTGAGGATGTACTGAGAAACATTTAGGCAAATTCTTGATTTGTTTTGACACTTTGTCTGCCTCTAAAGTTTTTTCTTGTCTAGTTGCACCAATAATAAATTGTAAACAAGTCTAATCGCATTAGGACTGGTGTTATGATCTAATACGAGCACAATTATGTCTCCGATTACTTTTTTTTAATACTTATAAGATAGCATTTGAGGCTTTGACTGGATACTCCTTTTGATTTTTGTCTTTTTTGACTTTTGACAATAATTATAGCTACGCCCTCCTGTTGAAAGTTTATTCATGCTTGTTAGTTCCTGATTATGAGATTGTTTTATTCACCTGATTGGTTAATGTTGTTCTATGCTGGATTATTTTACTTTATCATCCCAAATATGATAATTGTGAGATGTAACTTTATGTTTGTAATGTAATTACTTCAAGCTATGGTACATATTTGATGATGGATTTATATTTAGTGATATAAATTAGTATGGTTTTAACGTCGGCATTCTTGTCTTTGTCACTTCTAAATATTTTAAATTGTAATTTCGTCTTAACATCACATGGGGCTAGTTTATCCTGGAATTTAACCTATTAGTTTGTCATATTTTTTCTTTCAATATTGTTGAATAATGCATTTCATTGCAAAATAAAATTTGAAAAAAGTTTTTTTTCCTCTCCAGATCATTGATATGCCCGAGCATAATCCCGGACAAATGGGCGGTACCATGCGGTTAGGGAAACGAAAAACTGTCTTCAAAACTGAGCATTCTCATCTGAGTAAGTTTTTATTTTTTTAAAAAAATTTACTTATTATTTTATGAATTATATTTGTTTACTAAATTTTAATCAAAAAGAAAGGATTATTTATGTATACATGCACACAGTGTTCCAGTGAAATAGCGACTGGTTTTTTCTTCAAATTGCCTGCATCGCCATCTCTGAATTAATGCAATTACTACATAGCAGCCTATTCATTATAAAAAAATTTTAAGATACTAGTACATATAATATGGATCACAAATTACAGCTGAAATTTGGCAGTATGTTTGTATTTTTATAGATTGTTTTCATTGTTCTGTCCGATATTATAAAATTGCAAATTTCTTGAAAATGTTCTTACGATTGATGATTTCACGGCCATACATAATTTGAATATAGCAATTTTTCCAATTTAAACAAAATTTGATATGGTTGTTCCATTATGGATTAAGATACAAAGTACATTATCGCATGTTATGTCATGATTTAAAGATATTATCACCTTAAGATTTTGGTGTTGAATAGTCAAACCATGTTATTATACACGTTGATTTAGAGATGGCACTGCAGGATGTTTGGGAGAGAACTAGACTTATTGAGATGCACTGGGTATGTAAACACTAGATTGATAAACTTTCCAAGTGTTGATTTCTTGCAAATATAAAATGAATTCATTTATATTTGCTTTCCCAATTTTTATAAGGATGGCAAATCTGATAAATTATATTAATGAGGACAAACTTCCAGTCTTTCTCATACATAATCGTAATCTCACTAAATATGGCTAATCATTAAACTTCATATGCTAAAAGAATACATATGATGGTAATAGCCTGAAATCCGGGCACGGCCGCTTGGGGCATTGTTTACGTGTCAAAACACATAAAAATGCCGTTTCGGCGGCTGCCACTGGCCTTACAGGCTAATACAACATTTCATATTGTATTAACCCATTAGCTAGGCCGCTTTACATGACATTGCACAAAAATATGGCCTGTTTTGTGCTTCGAAACTATTTACGCATATTTGTTCTATTCATAGCTGATTACCGTATTGCTTGAGGGTATTTAAATTTCAAGGCGGTACCAGTTTTTCAAATCTCCGTAATAGAGTAATGTCATTTCTATTTAAATAATGTTAATTATTAATAATTGTCATATGGTCCCCACCCTTGGCTAAAAAAATGTTAATATGTAAAAAATTGGCAAAGGGTACATTCGACCACGCTTCGACAAAAGCTCACGCGCTAAGTCACGTTTCTGCGTGGAAAATAGATGAGACCAATAACATGTCTGAGAAGCACGTGCAATTTGTACACTTTTCGCAAATGTCGAGTACAACAGAAAGGTGAGGGAGAATGTGTCCTTTTTTGAGGCACATAATGTCCTCCCAAATACCAGACTGTTTGATTATTATAGCAATAAAATAATAAATCGCTTCAAAAAATCCAAAGTTGGTGTACTTTTTTTTTTTTTATTTCATTAGAAATTGACAAGTATTTGGATGATGTTCTTTTTTCAGCGGCAGGGTTAAAAGAAATGACTACTTTTTGTTAATAATATCAAAGTAGGAACCCCAACCCCCCCGCCCCCCACCAAAGCAGTTTATTATAGAAGCCAAAACAAAAAAGAAAAAGATAATTCAAAAGCAATATAAATAAAAGTCAAAAGGGTTGAGAAAAAGTTGTTGAAAATCAACCAAAAATATTGACTTTTTGTTATAATTACTTTTCCGTATGTGGGGTTCAGAGTTTGAAAACAATTTTTTACCCCCAAAAAACACAAAACTTACTTTCGATTTAATAAGAAGATAAAAACAATTGTTGTCAACCAAAAAAGAAAGGTCGAAAAAAATTCGAAACAATTGCCAAATAATTGCATTCTATTTCAAACAAGGTCGGGGGTAAAATAAATGACTCTTTTGGTGTATTTTTTGTTAATAATAACAGTACGTAAAGACCCCCAAAAAGTAAGCTGTTTATTGTAGAAGCAAAAAAAAAAAAAAGAAAAGGCTAATTCAAAGTCAAAAGTGAAAAAAAAAAAGTATTGACTTTTTGTTACACATCTTGATGCGAGGGTGGGTGTTTCAAAACAATTTTTTAACCCCCAACAACACTAAAGTTACTTTCGATTTCATAATAAGAATAAAAACAATTTAGTCAAGCAAAAAAAGAAAGGGTAGAATAAAGGTCTAAACAAGTCCCAAATAATTGTATTCTATTTTTTGGGGGTTGGGTTAAAACAAATTTTTGGACGTCGTGAAACGGTCCAAAGTTTTAAAATCATCAAAATAAAAGGTACACAAAATTAAATTAGCAAAATTTGTTTGAATAAAGAAAAATGTCAGGTTAAAAAAAAAAAAACAACCACGAAAATGAATATAAAAATTTGTTTAATAATAAAGAAATCATGTTATAAATAAAATAAAAATTCGTTTAATCAATAAAAAAAAATCATGTTGTATTAAAAAAAAAAAAAAAGTTGCGGCCCGGTAACGTTATATTTCATTGATTTTGTCTAGCATCAACGCTCGAAGCGGCCATGCCCGGATTTCAGTCGATTACCCATATGATTACTTACGATCATCTGAAAGGAAATTATGTAATTTAAAATTATATTGATAAGACTTCCTGTCTGAAGCGATCTGCTCTATTTCCATGCTATGTCATCTGAGCATGGCTGATAACTTGTACATTGATATTTAAATACAGCAGTTTATAATAAATTATGAAGTCGTAGCACTTTCATGTCGCAGCTTTATCATAAGTTTTTTTTTTTTTTTAAAAATTATCAAAGTGTATTCATTTTATTTAAATCCTTAATTTTTGTCTCTATCTCCATTGTCAAATATTGGTTGAAGAATTCTAAACATTGATTTTTTTTCTGCAAGAACTTTTTTAAAATAGTATTAATTAGTTTTAAAAAAGTTAATAGAGGAAAAGTCGATGGTTTTCACTTTTCAACAAATGATCTTTGAAGATGGAATAAGAATGAAGAATTCAATCAAACAAGGTTCTCTCAGAAAAAATCATTTTTGGGCATGTTTGAAAATAGATATTCAGACTTAATTTTTTAGTTTATTTGTTAAAATCCATTTATATAATGTTTATAATTATATACAAAATTAAAACAGAAAATAAAGCATTTTAATAAAAAATAGATATGGATATTTGCTATTTTTTCCCCGTAACATATAAATCTTTATATTATAAACTTAAAAGAAAAAAAATAATGAAACAATTATTATCTTTATATATATTAAAACAGGCGAAACTCTCTATATGTATTGCCACTCGGAGCAAGCCAGAGTAATCAATGGATGCCAGAAAGCTTATGCATAATATCCCCAGATTAGTTTCTGGCTTGTGGCCTTCGTCAGTGAGGAGCCTTGGATCTGAGAGCACTGCACCTAGATCTTAGGATCTAATGCAACCCTCCAGCAGCCACCTTTTATCTCTACTTAACTACAAAACTATGAGAATAAAATTGAAAACACAGTAATATTTTCAATCCAAGCCCATTAGCTTATATAGTCATATAAGTCTGAACTCAGTTCAGTACCTATACATTTTGGTGACTTTGGTTCCTTAATAACCACAGCCACCACTATCCTATATACCAAATGTAGGCTGTCTTTTTTTTTAATTGGTTGCTTTAACAAAAAATTTTAAGATTTATTGTAAATTAAACAAAAGATTTTAATGTTGTATAAATAAATGTGAGAAATTCACAAATGAAAAAGAAATGTTTGGAACAATGCAGCCTCTTTAGTACTCTTCATAAATGTACCCAGCAAAATATTAATACATTTAGCTTTATTAATATAATGCTAAATTAAAATTTTAATATTTAAATATATCTGTTGTATTTGATATGTGATTTTGACAGCATTATGGACAAGTGCTTCATAAAAAAATGATGTTTATTAATGACGGAATTATTTTTTTCACATAAAATATGTTTCTTAATAAAAATTACAGGTATTGAATATAAAGAATGGAATTACCCTCTTTGCATAAATAATATTAATATAAATTACAGTTTAGATAGTATAATTATTTACAAAAACAAACTTAAAATTTATTTATTTTTTGATTTTTCAATTGTGAATTTGACAGCATTACAGACAAACGTAATAGTTTTTTTTAATTGGTTGTGAATTTGATGCATCACAGAGTTACGGACAAACATTTAGGAATTTTATATAGTTAGATAATGAATTATTAATAATTTTTAAACCATAATTGAAGTTAAAAAGTATTTACTTGCATATTTTTTGTCAAAAGAAGCAATGAAGTGAATTAAACTTGTCTGCCAGAAAAAAAGGAGTTTCCACTAAAAATGACAATTTAAAATCGCAATGCAAATTTTTTTAGCTTGGGCTATTGATAAAAAATGTAACTAAAAGTTAAGATTCATAAAACAAATACATTAGTTTCAAATAAAATGAGTGTGTTGACAAAGATAAATGCTGTTAGAGCGGAATTTTTTATAAAGAATTATTTTAATAATTTTTCATCATCAGTTGGTTACTAGTGTTAAAGGTTAAGAAAGAAAAAGGTCTGACAAAAATATATTTGCTATTACATGGAAATATTAGCAATTTTATATTTTATTTTTTTAAAATAAACTTTTATTTAACTGCCAATATGTATTCTAATGAAAAAACTTTTGACCAGACTTACTTTGAACCACAAGACAATAGATCAGACCAACATTTCATTCAAACTTTTGTTAAGTTTAGTTAAGATAGTTTAAATTATATACGTACATGTTTGTATTAATATTTGTCCTGATATGTATATGTGACAATAGTAATTAGTCTACATGGTTACCCTTAAATAAAGATGATTATATGACCACGAATTCCTTCTCAAAAAGCTTTTACGGGAAGTATTTTATAAATTACAGTAAAGTAGAAAGTTACGCGAATAAAATTAACTAAGTTTTGCTTAACTCATCTAGATTTTGCAGATGGTGTGGTTATTATAGAAAATATTGTTTCAGAATAAAGACAAATAAAGGGAACTAAAATTAGATTTTTCACAAATGAAAAAATAAAGATTGATAATAATGAGTTATTAGTATACAATGGCTGAAATTAATCTGAATTAAACTTGGTATTAAAAGGAAATACGTTTATGTGCTTAAAAAAAGTTTTTTAATTGTTGTATTTTCTACGTATTTAAAATTTGGAACTTAAAAGAATAATACAGAGACTTATACTGTTGGGAGCAACAAGGAGATATTGAAAGAGAAATACACGAGCAAGGAAATAAGCTGATATCGTTGAAAGAATTAAGAGATTAAAATGGAGTTGGTCTGGACAAATCGCTAGGAGAGATGATAATACTTGGACATCTGAAGTCTTAAACTGCAGCTTAAGAGATTGTATAAGTCCTCAAAAGGATCTCGTGTAAGACAGATGAAGAAACTTTATTAGAGAAGCTTTGGATCTGTGAAATAACAAGATATTCAAATATGTACGACTTGGAAACAAATAACTTTTACGAAAGATATTTGAAATCAAAAAAAGAAAATGTGATTTGCGATCTGAATGAAATGACAGTATTACACAAAAAAATTGTTAGTTTAAATATGCACTAAACAGTAAATGATATTGGTTTTTAAATAATGATACATTCACATATATACAACTTGGACACTAACAACTTTTAAGAACAACATTTGAAATTAAAAAAAAAAAGTGATTTGTGATCTTAATGAAATGATGGCATTACACAAAAAAATTGTTAGTTTAAATATGCACTAAACAAACAGTAAATGATTCGGGCTTTTAAATAATATTTATAAAAACACACTAACTATACATATGACTTTCACACTAATAACTTTTAAGAATGAAATTCCTAATCAAAAAAAAAAATGTGATTTGCGTTTTTAATGAAATGATGCCATTACACAAAAAAATTGTTGCTAAGCAAACAGTAAATTATTTTGATTTTTAAATAATATTTATAAAAACACATTAAGTATACTCATACAATACTTACTGTGTAATATATAACAGGAATTGTCACCTTGGAACAAAACATTTCATATATTATTCCACAGAAAATGGAGATGTCTACTAAAAATTTCCCCTCCGAAAATGTAGCACATGATTGCAGAGTATGCTGGGATTTTCAACAGAAATGCTAATAAACGTACTTTTTTATATAAACAAATTAGACCAAAAAGAAACAAAAACTGGATATATGCAACTGTACATGAATCAGAATAGCTGTTGTCAAAAAGAAATCTGGACAATAACTAAAAATGTCATAAGTATTACAAAAAAAAAAAAAAAGATCGCGTTGATAAAGAAAAACATGTTTTGTCATATATACTCGCAGGGATTATTTCTTTTCAATTTGACGTCATTTCAACATTACACATTTATTGTGGGTGTGAAAAGGCCTCCTATTCTACATTGCAGCTCTAATACCAAAGTACCTCTAATCTTTATTAAGAAGAAAATATCCCTTATTGCACTTGCATGAAATTTATTGACAAACATAAAAAGAAGTTTGAACATAATTTATTTATTTATTTTGTTTGTAAAATTATTAAATATTTATTTCTTAATAAATATTTAATGTTCACATTTAGGGGGGGGGTGATCATATTAATTTTTCAGTAGAAAATCAGTTAATTGAAAATTTACTGATATCAAATGGAAACCATCTATTGTCAGTAACTTTCTTCTTTTTATTTTTTTAAATTCTAAAGAATATTTTCATTATATGAATTGTTTTTACCTTAAATTGCTTTAAATATACAGATGTAATAGAGAATTTTTTTTTTATTAAAATACATTCTGTCTATTACTTTTTTTTTTTTCAAAGTTGATATTTTATTTTTTAGATTACTTTTTTTATTTTGAATTTATTTTTTTAAAAAAAATGTTGAACAACTTAAATGTATATTGGGAAATAAGAAAAGTTTTCTTTAAAAATACAATAAAGAAAAACAATGGCCTTTGTTACTAAATCTGGAAAAAAATTATTAAAGAATTAAAATGAAAAAAAAAAAAAAGATTTCTTTGTTTAATCATTAATAAACTATTGTTGAAAATAACCACAATCTAATTATTTTTTATTTAAATCTGTTAATTCCTTCTTGCTTTAAAGATAAAGAAAAGCTGCATGTAGATTTTTGTTATATACTTTTAAAAGCAATTAAAAAAAATAAAGTATTGAATACTGAATTTTTACTAATTATTACGAATATGGATATTATATTAAATTTTAAATGATATATTATAAAATCAATGAATATTTATATATATGTGTTAAGATATCTGCACTTATATTAACAGCCAAAGCTTAATAAATCCATAGAATATTTACACAATATGTTGTCATGGCAACCATTGTAAATAAAAGGAAGCCGTCTTTTATTTATTCATAGCATAACAGCCAAAAGCTTAGTAAACCGATAGAATATTCACAATCTATTATCAAGGCAACGTCTATTGTTAAAAGATGTTATCCTGATAAAAGATTGTGAATATTCTACCAGTATATTAAACCATAAATGTATTATATAAATTGATTTGGAAACCAGTTAGCTATTGACAGTTTATGGCCCTTGTTCTATTGTTCAGAATTGGTAAATAAATATAATGTTTACAAATATATGTCATTGGCTAGGAATCTTGGAACAAAATATAATGGATGCAGAGGCTCCACCGTATTTATATAAATACATCTATATGTATTTTTAAACCTATTTCTTGGTCAACTTGATCATATCTACCATTGTCCAGATCATGGGGATGAATGGGCGTTGCAGAAGAATGGAAAACAGAAAGATGTTTTGAGATTTTGAACATGGTGAGGATTTCTCCCATGGAATAATTTTATCGTTTATTTTATTATCAATTAGCATGCTATTAATAAGTGCAAAAAGAGAAGATAAAAAAACTAAAATCAGGCTCATCTTCCACCATCCATTTCTATCCCTATGAAAATTAGATTAATATATAAAAATAAGTAATTTAGTTAACTTTATACATCATCATCAATTTTGACCATTATGGTCCACTACAGGATATTATCTCCAATCTAGTTTTTTTGATTCATAGCTTCTCCATACTACCAAATGTTTTTATTTCATCCATCCATTTCACACATGGTCTCTTTCTAGGTCTTTTAAACTCCTATTATTTGTAACAATATGTCCAGCCCAGTTCTATTTATGTTTCTTAATTGTTTCAATTATGTCAGTAATACCTGCTTATTCTCTCACCTATGTACTATGTTTTTGATCTCTTCTTGTGACTCATAACATACATCTTTTTATACTTTGTTGAGTGGTATGAAGTCTCTGTATTGCTCTTCTGTTAAGTGTTCAAGTCTCAGACCCTTAACTAAGAACTGGTGAAAGATATATCTATTAAAAACCTTCCTTTTTAATCACATAGACATATTTCATTTTTATATTAAGTTATTTCTACCAAATGCATTCCACCCAAGGTTTAATTCTCATTATGTTTCCAACTATTAATAATCTGATCAAGATATTCTTAATTGTTAACTTCTTCAAATTCATGATTATCAATTTTTATTTTCTTTTTCTGAGGAAATCCATTGAACATTAATTTAGTCTTTTTAGAATTTATCGTTAGTTCCATTTTTTACTTTCACTTGATAACTAACAGTTGCAACTTTTCCTGAAGCTCTGAAGTTTTATTTGAAAAAACAAAAAAAAAAACCCACATCATCTGCAAAATGACTTAAATAATCTCCATATATTTGTATTTCTTTGAGCTTCGCATTTTAATTAACAAAATATTTGTTGTAAAACAACTGTTAAAAGGTTTTAGAGATATGTAATCACCCTATCATCTTAATGTCAATGTGTGTGTGGTATAAAATGGCTGTCAAAAGGTTTTGGAAATTTGGAATCACTCTATCATACATCCTTGTCAAAACTAATCTCAATGCCAATGGGTGTGTGGGGTAAAATGGCTGTTAAAAGGTTTTAGAGATATGGAATCACCCTGTTATACATCCTTATCAAAACTAATGTCAATGTGTGTGCAGTGTAAAACAGCTGTTAAAAGGTTTTGGAAATATGGAATCACCCTATCATATATCTTTAATAAAACCAATCTTGATGTCAATGTGTGTGTGGTGAAAAATGACTGCCAAAAAGTTTTGGAGATATGGAATCACATTATTATGCATCCTTATCGAAACTAATCTTAATGTCAGTATGTAATCTAATCACTGTTATTGCATTTAGATAAATATCTTTCAGAATATGAAAATATCTTGGGTTTATATTTCGTGGTCCAGAGCTTTGCTTGTAGAATCAAATAACTTTTTCATAATCTACAAATCTAAATCATAGTGGTAATTCATATTCATTGGTCCTTTCTATAACTTCTCTCAAAACTTTGTGTGATCATTGTGTTAAAACCACCTTAAAATCGAACTTTTTTTTTTCTAGTTTTGAATCCAAAATTCGCTGTAGATGAATTGTAGTCATCTTGATAAAGTTTTTTTTATAGAATTGATAAAAGACCGATTTTCTTAATCATCTTAAATATCAACATTGTTACTACATTTGTCCCATCATCTGGTACCTCTTTATCATTTAGATATTTCATATATAGTTTTGCTAATAGTTTTTCTATTTCTTTATTTAACTTCTTTTAATATATCAATAATAATTCCATCATTTCCTGGAGCTTTTTCCATCTTTATAGATTTAATTGTATGTCTCGCCTCTTCAGTTAAAATGTTCAGCAATTCAGATATTCTGATTGAAATTAATTATTTGTTCTTTATTACTATTCTTTGTAGAATTCTTTCATACATTTCATGATGGCATCCCTCATTTTATTAATAGTTTTGTCTTCTCTTTTTATTGCTGAAATAATTTTTTTCCCAATGCCAAGAAATTTTATAGTTTTGAAACTTTTATTCTCTTCTCTATATCTTTCTTTGCCAGTTCACAATTATATTTTTTTATATCATTATTAAATCTTTTCGATACCATTTTACTGAACTTCAGATATTCGATTTTTCTTTATGAATCATTTATAAAGGTTTTCAAATTCATTATTTCCTTCATATATTGTCTTGTCTCAGATCAGAAACTGATAAATCACTTTCTTTTGTAACAGCTATCTTTGTTGCAGTTCTTAACAGAGTATCGATTATCTTCTTATTGATATTGGTTATGTCCGAACTATCCTCAAATTCTGTTAATATTTGAAAATGATTTGCAAATTCTAATTTAAATTCATTGGAATGTTTGTGAAGATTTTTAATACTATCATTTTTATTAATTTTTGTCTCTAGTTTGTATTAAACCTTATCTTACATCTTACTAATTGATGATCACTTCCTGTGTTGACTCTGTTAAGAACATTATAATCTGGAAATAATATATGTTCTGGTTCTTCAAATCTAATCCAATTCTGTTTTAACTCCATTTGAATGTTTCCAAATCCATTTAGAAATTTTTTTAAAGAAGAAATTTATATATTTGTTTTTGCAAACTCCACAAGTCTCTTTCATTTTTATCACCATAACCAAATTTACTCACATAATTTTCATCTTTTAATTATTTACCTATTCTAGCATTAAAGCCTCTCATGATAATTTTAAAATGTTGTATGGTGTGGTTAAAATATTATGAATATTTATACACAATGAGAACTCGTTGAGACATAAATCAAAAATTATTTGTGTTTGGTATTCTCCATTTAGTTGAATAACTTATTTTGTCATTCTGCCTAATATATTTATTAATCTACACAATGTTTCCACCTTTCTTTTTATTTATAATGAAATCATTCCATTTGTACTTCCAATACTTGCATCTTTTCTAATAATGTACATGACAACTTTTTATATCAATTGTTTCGTCACTTTCTCATTTACTATTAAGCAGTTCTTCCAATTCATGCATTCTTTCTTCGCTTGAAAGTGAACATCTGTTGTAAGTATCTAAATAAAAGGTCATCTTCAAATGGCAGCCTGATCTATAATCAAGGAATTCTTCTACATTTTCTATTTTAGTCTGACAACTGCCATTTTGTTGATGACTTTATGGACTCCTGGGAATAAGGATTGTAATTTAGTTTGTCTGCCATGAATGTCCTTACGTAATTAAAGAAAATCATTCCCTCGCACATTTATCCTGCTTCAAGAACACTCAATCGGTGTTTCAGTTAAGAACTGTCGGATAACTGAAAAGAAAGGCTATAGTGTTTCTCAATTTTAAACTCTGAGGTAAAATGCTTATAAATCACCATACTGGTGTATGCATGTTGTTGAAAAGCCTATCAGTGTTACTTTATCATAAGAATAATCTCATAATAACAAAAGCTGCAGTGATAAGAACTTATTACGATTTGCCTTTTTGATTCCTTTAAGACCTCGAAGAAGAATTCCAAGGAATCCTTTCAATTACCATCAAACTTCTTTCTTCAGCCTTTATATATATATATACGTTATATAACGAGTGTTAATAGCTCTTGAAAAGCTTTTCTGAATATCCCTATCTTCAGACCGGTTTCTAGCTGTTGGCCATCATCAGTGAGGCACTAGAAACTGATGTGGGAATAGGGATATTCGGAAAAACTTGTTAAGAGCTATTAATGCTCATTATATAACATTTGTAGTACAGGCTTATTAAATTAAGTCACAAGATATATGACTTGATTTCTTTGCCTATATATATTTTATATGATATTTAATCAATAAATTTGATGTTTTGTATTTCTAAAATCATTAAATATTTTCTAATAATTATATTTGAGAGAAATTTTGGAATAACTTGACTTAAAAACTTGATTTACATTAAGATTATAGAAATAGTATTGTAATTAAAAGGTGGGAATATAATTATCAATCTTAGTTTAGTGGTGTTGTGACCCATGCAATCAGCAATCTGTACAATATTTCTACGTTCTTATTCTTTCAATTTTATATAGGCATGAAAGACGTCAAAATGAATCTACTGAAGAAATATATTCACTTTTAATTTTATTTCATATTCAAAACATTATCCTTAATAGTTCTCTTCCCAATATTATTGCTGGCATCTTCAAAATATCTCTTATGTAGTTAAATCATCTGTTTTCACTAAAGTGGCGACACTCCACAACATATTGTAGAGCTTAGCATGATCGTCTTCTGACTATTTGAATCCAAATGAATTCAGTGTAATAATAGTCACCTGATAGCTTCAAAGCCAAAATTTCCCTGATAACATTGGCAGTTGATCCACTTTGTTCTTTAAAGAGCTTATAAAATGTATTCAAATAAGGTATATTTCGAATTATTTCAATATTTCATGTAAGTCAGGGATTGTCAATCTTTTTTTTTTTTTTGACTTTATAATTTCTCACTCACTAATGTTCCAATAACTTTTTAATAATTCAATATTTTATGGCTCAATAAACACATTGGAAGCTGTTTATTAGTTATAGATTCGTTAAAACCCATTATCAAGTATTCCGGTAAATAGCCACAAATGTATTTTTTTTTTTGAAATATAGGTTAAAATTGGTTAAAAAATATCTCTTTACAAATGGGTTTAACATCACACTCGCTTAAAATATTTATGGACCTCAATAGATAAAGAGGTAGACCACACAGTTACTTCATTTTGTTTGACTCTTGTTATAAGTCATGGAAACTGTATATGAATGTCAATATTGAAATTGGAACTTCGATAGGTTTTTACCAAGTTAGCATATTTCATAAGAGGCATGAGTAACTCTGCAAAAAAATTTAAAAGCCGGTTGCACAACTATAGTAATCCATGGTTTTTCTTTTAACATCTGGAAATGCTTTGAGTGCATTAGGGACCAGGTTGGCAATACTGAATCTAAATCATTTTCTGATGTGCAGTCAATAAAAAATGGAGCTAGTGGAATGTCAACAAAAACTATTATATAATTTGATAAGCTTAGCAACAATACGAGTAACTTCCATGTGATCAAAATGTCCCAACGGATGTCATTTAGGGATTAGTTTAGGAATAGATATGATCTCGATCAATTTAGAATATATTTTATTGTTAACTAGTATTAAAATCATATCATTGTAAATATAGAAGTCCATAAGGATTGCAATAATTTTACTTCATGTAAGTGCAAGAATTGTTCTATCTAACGTGAGCAGCTTGTCTTTTCCTTTTGAGAGTTTTTTTTGGGGGAATTAATATTTTTAACCAAGTCTTGGAATTAGCAAGATCAACTGCTGTCAACTGTATGTTATTAATTGTTAATTCTACGTTACAATTGTGTTTTTTTTTCAAAAGATATTTATGAAGACACTGCATCAAAGGTCAATCATTTTTGAAGCTTTTTTTTTAATGTCTCTGCATCATCTACTTAAAAGATCTTTATTAAAGTAGCAAATTCTGTACAGTAGCGCCACTCAGTGCAATCCATAGTAATCAATGGATGCTAAGAAGTTTGTGGATAAAATCCCTATCTAGTGCCTTCTCATACAATATCCCCAGACTGGGTTCTTGCTTGTGGCTTTTATCAGTGAAGAGCTTTGGATCTGAGAGCACTGCACCTAGATCTTAGGATCGAATGTAACTCTCCAACCACCACCCTTTATCTATTTAGTTAACTACTAAGCTATGAGCCCAAGATTAAAGCACTGGAAGATTGCCTTAGATTCTTTAAGATCTAGGTGCAGTGCTCTCAGATCCAAGGCTTCTTACTGATGGAAGCCACAGTCTGGGGATAATGAGTGAGTATGCACTAGATAGAGATTTTATTCATAAATCTTTTTTAATATCCGTTGATTACTTATGGCTTGCACTTAGTGGCATTATTTTATGGAGAGTTTGCTAGCGTATTAACAGCTTATGTAAACAGAAAATGGTAATCATTTGATATTTTAATGGTTTTAACAGATCTTTATTACTTGGATGATAGCAAACGTCAGTGCAACGATATTAACAATGAGTAAAAACATACGAATTAATGTGAGATATAAGTTTATATCTTTTACTTCGAAAATCGTCAGTTTAATATATATGTTTTTTATTTTATTTTTAACTAAAAGAGAATCTTTTTATTTTATAGAACTAAAAAAAGAATTCAGTATATGTGGTTATGAAATAGAAAAAAAGAAACTAAACTGATTTTTAATACTGCTATATATATATTACTGTCACCAAATGTTAGTTTTTTTCCCCAGCATTCTTGTGAAACAGTCATGAATCAGATATATTTGTTTCACAAGAATAAGCTTGTGGGGAAAAAGTAACGTTTGGTGATAGAAATATTTTCGATTTGAATTTCAGCTATTGATATGAGTTGTTCTATTTAATATATATATATATATATTATGTATTATTAATCATTCTTTGTATTGATTTTTTTTCCTGCTAGCCTTTTATGACATCAGTGTTTTAGCAATTTTCTTTCTTCTTGATAGAATTTCATAGTATTTGGAGGATTTCAGCACAACCTGATATTGAATTAATCCTCTTTGCATATGCATGGAAGTGCTTTTTTTAAGAATATTAGAGACCATCTCAAAACACATTTAAGGATATTCATAAATAAAATAGAAATAAAATTGTCACATAATTAATTACTCGTGAATTCATAAATTCTAATCACTGAAATAGAATTGAGTTGCAATCCATGGTCCTTCAGCTGTAAGTCAATCACACTGTCGTTGTATCTAATTATGCAGAGTAATACTCATAAGTAAGAAAATAAGACAAAATGAAGTATCCAAGCAAAGACTTATCTCAAGGCTTACTTTCATAAGCTGATGTTAATCAGCTGTGCATTCTTAAAAGCTTCATCCAGTCGAAATTATAATTGGTTAATTAGTGCATAAAATAAAGTAATAATTTTAATAGAATCTCTTAAATTTACAGTATGGATAAATTGAAGTAACTTAATATAATTTTTACCGATGCTCATTTTATTGGGCAATTTTTCAATCGATCATAAATGACCGACAAGCAGGTAAAGAATGCATTTCCTAACGATGACCCCCCCCCCATTTTTCTATGTCATCAACAATAAATTAAATTAACAGCTTGTGATTGGTGGGGAGATTGTATCGCCTGAAAATGATAGACTAAGCTTCAATCTAAGAATTCTTAGATCTCAAATGCCACATTATTGTTGTGATAAAAAACATACAAAGCATTCATATTCATTTATTAACTTCCAGACATAATTCTAAAATATATTAAACCAATAAATATTACATGACTGGCTTATACCATGTTTTTCAGCAACAAATCCTTTTACGTTCCTTCTTCCACCTGTTGCAAGTTTGAGGAATACAATAGACGGTAGTTCTAGGGTTGTGGTTGTTTTATATCAATCTTAGCCATAGGGTGGAGATTCCTACAGTTTTTAAATTATTGAGAATGCTAAAATACAGATACTGACCTAGTGTTATTTCTACATAAGTATCTAAGTGGGTTGATTTGCATTCAAAACATTAAGGAATTTTTGAATTTCACAGTGGTAGTTTCCATAGTACAAAAAAAAGTAAAAAATTGCAGCTACCTGAGAAAAGATGTGTGAGATTAAAAAAAATCTAGGTGCACTAGATCCAAAAATTCCTCATAAGATGAAACCTACAAACCAGAAACTAGTTTGGGAATATGGATAGGAAAAGCACAGGTTAGAGATTTTAATATGTATTGCCATCAAGGATCTATTGATTACTTAAGCTTACACTAGATGGCAGAACTGTAGGATTTGCCGATAAAACTATTTTTTACTAATATCTTTATAGTATTAGAAAAAAAGAACCACTTGTGTGGAATTATTTCTGTAGTGGTATTTGCAATTGGAGAATGGGGGTGGGGGGCAGTATGATATATTTTTTTTAAAATAATATTTTTATTCCGATTTTAAAAAAAAAGTTAATAAAAGAAAATTCTAATTTTATCGTATAGCAAATAATGATGGAATTACTAATGTAGAATTTACAGAATTTGTAGAAGAAGGTTTAGGATGAAAGTATATGCAAATAAAACTTGTGAGCAATAGAAAGTAAACAGCAAATAAAAACATTAAGAGTAAGCATGGGATAGGATCATGGAGCAAATAATATTTGGGAAATTTAATTTACTGGTGATGAAAATGGGAATTAAAAAATTAGTGTGAGAAATTCAATGTCTATTAAGAATAAATTATTATTTTGTGATCCAATATTTATAAAAATGGAAAAATGATCGGAAGTTTTGGAAATGCAGATTTGGAGACTAAAGAGATGTTGAATGGGTAAGAATAATAATATAGAAGTGTTGAAAAAAGTGAGTAATAGAAGATTTGTTGAGTAAATTAAGAGTAAGAAGAAAGAGTGGATTGGACATGTACTTTGAGGCAAGAGAAATAACAAATTGGAAGGAAGAGTGTATTTAGATAGTAAAGGGAACATTATATATGTTTAGAGAAGGTGATCTGGTCTGACTTGTCTTGGTAGTTAATTTGATGATGATAGCAAGAGTTAAGTAAAAAAAATCCAGCTGCCATTTTTAAAAAAAAAAAAAAAAAGGCCGCCAGCCATCTTTGAAAATATGGCCGACTTGGTAAATAAACTAAAAAAATAATTGATCTGACAAAAGAATTATGAAATTGCCATAAAACTTTTTATAAAACTGCTTATAGAAATTAGACATCGCTTTAAGTATTAGTCTTCAATATTTAAAAAGATAAAAGAAAATGCTAATTATCTTCGAAAAATGTTAATTAATAAATAAATACCAAGAACAATTCATGTAATTTTTTTTTTTTCTAAAATTAAATACAGGAGGGAGATAAAGAGAAAGAAAAGCTTGTCTGATTTATTGAAGTGAAAGAGTGTACTTTGCAACCCTATTATATTGGTGTGTAGATATTACTTGATTTTGTGCCTTGAGCAATTGGTTCAGCGAAATAAAGCTGAATGTTAGTCTGGCATAATTTCCTTTTAGAGAAGACTAAAAAAAAATTTAGTGTTTGTGCACAATGGCACCAGATGAATTGTAAATTATCAAAAAATTATAGAAATAAATTAAGGACTATACAATTAAATATTTTTAAAAAAAATAGAATTCTAGAGATGATGGTTACAGCAATGGAAGGGCAGAGGAGTTGATGACCTTTTTAATGTTTCATATCCAGAAATTTATACTAAAGATAATGTTTTTTGGTCCAAAGTGATTTATCATTCATTCACAAATATAGTACTGAGTATATATTTTTTAAATTAAGTACTGTGTAAATAGCATTTGGTACACAAATAGCTTATGTCTTTTGATAATCCTTCATTAGCAGATTTGGGTTAGTAGCTGTTTAAGACTGTTACCTGTATAACATTTTTTTTAAAAGCTTAGAAAAGTTGGTCTTCAGTTTATTGACAGTTTGGAGTCTATGCTGAAAAATGGTACTTCAGAAAACTCTGTTTTTATCAATAAATTGTGAATATCTTTTTATCCTAAGTTTTGACATTTGAAATATTTTTCTTATGTTATTTAAATGCTTCATTTTATTCATAAGATATTCCTTAATTAAACATATTGATGCTTTATTTTCTCAAAGTTCTTGTTTACTTCTTATAAGTTCATACAATATTCATCTGTCTTTTAAGAGTAAACAAAAAAAAAATGTTTCCTTTTCTCTTACTAATCTGATCAAATGGAATATTAAAACTGAATGTTATATTGCCCAGGAATGAAATAATTATATCGTCAGCACATCAATATTTATTTTATCATAGAACCTGTATTTTTGAGCTAAGAATAGCTAGAGACTCATTATCTGACCACTAATAGGATGGATAGCTGTTTTAGTTGTGAAAAAAATCACATCTGTTATTTTGAATTGTGGGACCTAAGCATGCTAATACTTGACCACTATGCTAATGAGATCCTTCTGTTTTGCATATTGGATCATATACGTGATCACCACATGTCGTTCAGGAATAAAGAATGTCATTGTGTATTTAGTAACATCTGATTCAAGATAAATATGATCAAAGCAAGATGTCACAATTCAAAACTTTAGTATAATTTGAATATATATATTTATAATTAAATATTTTAAGCATTATATTCTCTGTAAATAAGTGGGACATTTTTTTTAATTAACTAGATGTCATTTTAAATAAGTCTTAACTTCCTTTTATTGGTTCAAGATCAAATAGCAGTTAATTTCCTATTAATTTTTTTTCCCAATTTCAGTTAATAAAATACAATCATAATTTTATGATTTCCTTATCTCATCTATTTTCCAAGTTGAATTTTAGTAAATGTGTTAAAACTTCCTGTCCATCTGTAGATAATATTGATAATAATAATTTAAGAAAGTAATAAGTGAATGATTACATACATTTGCACATAAGTACTTTTATTATAAGTATGTTTGCATTAGACATTAACCCAAATACAATCAAATATCTACAGATTGAATAACGTAAGAATTGGAAGGGGGGAAGGGTAATAAAATAACCTGTTTTGCCTGTTTTAAAAGCAGTATTAAATGTTTCATAAATATTAACTGTTTACAATATTTTGTATGGCTTACTGAAAATTGCTACTCTGTGTTTATATTCACACACACATTTTAATTACTGCTGTTCCAAATTAACTGTCAATTACTTCAGTCCCCTGATATTGGTTGATGCTACTCACTGCGTTTTTACAGTTTTCCTTCTCTTATGTAGTCCATTGTGCATGTGGAATCCTCAGGATTTGTGATTTTACTCAGGTAGTGAAATTAATCTTTAATACATTTTAAGATTTATGTATTGTGTGTGCATGTGTGTAGTAATCAATTATAAACTATTATAAGAAACTACTCAGAACTATCGATCTTAAGCCAATAAACATCACATGACCACCTCCTCTTATGCTTGTGTATAACTGTTGTTAAAACAGGCAAAACTCACTATATATATTGCCACTCACAGCAAGCTAGGGTAATCAATGGATGCCAGAAGGCTTGCGCATAAAATCCCCATCTAGTGCCTACTCATCCAATATCCCCAGACTAGTTTCTGGCTTATTGCCTTCGTCAGTGAGGAGCCTTGGATCTGAGAGCACTGCATCTAAATCAAACATCATCTATTATATAATTTATTGTGAGCTTTTCAGAAGGTGCTTAGTATTCTCATATGCAAAGACTCCTAAATGGAATTCAGTGTGCATATGTAAGGGGTGATAAATAATCCTGTACTTATACATATTAAATTCTATTAACATATAAATGTTCATATGAGTTAAAACAAAGCAGTAATCCCCAAAGCTCATTTTATTAACAAAATTTAGAATTAAATTATTAGTACCGGCTTTGCTTACCCTTTCTGGTCTTCAATAGATTTTATCAAGAAATTATTAGAAATATTTTTCAAAATATCATAAATTTTACTGTAACGTTTGCTAGTAGTACTTTTTCTTTTTTGTATATTACAGAAACAATATGGATTATTTTTCTAATAGTAAGAAAAATCAAGTCATACATCACGTGACTTAATTTAATAAGCATATACTATAAATATAATATAATGAGTGTGCTAATAGCTCTCTTAACAAGCTTTTCCGAATATCCCTATCCCCAAACCAGTTTCAAGCTGCTGGCTATCATCAGTGAGGCACTAGAATATTTGGACATCAGCGCCTCACTGACGATAGCCAGCAGCTTGAAACTGGTTTGGGGATAGGGATATTCAGAAAAGCTTGTTAAGAGCTATTAGCAAACCCTCATTATATTACATTGTCTTTCTATGGTGACTTGACAGTAGTTCCTTTCCCTATATCCATTCCATTTGGTTCTAAGCGTTTGCATAGATATCTAAATTTGTAGATGATAGCAAAGACCGTATATGTTTTTAGCACACACACTCATCTGACAAAATAGATTAACATTGATGTAACAAGTTTATTTAAATAATTTTATGGGAATCTTACCTGTGAATTACCTTGGTAATTGTTTTTGTTCTCCCACGAATAGGCTTATATAGTGTCTATATATAGTATATACATATGTTATATACAATTTAATAATTAACAGTAGGTAATTATTAAATTATCATATAATCCTAAATTATCCATGCACTTTGCTAATGTTACACAATGCTTTATTTACCACCCTCTTTTACAGTTTAGTTTCGATTGCCCCAGCAATCTTCTTCAGAACTTTTATATCTCCCTAACTTCAACTACTTTATATCTCCTAACTTCAACTGCTAAATGCAAATTTGAATGTAGTGGTTGAAGTTAGGAGATATAAAAGTTATGAAGAAGATTGCTGGGGCAATCAAACTGTAAAAGAGGGTGGTAAATAAAGCATTGTGTAATAGTAGTAAAGTGCATGGATGATTTAGTATTATATAATATACATTTGGCAATGCAATAAGAAAGATTAGTTATTAATTATTAAATTATTAACGAAAAAACAATTAATTTAAAAATAGAATATTGTACACATTTTTAACTCTCGATAGAAACATGTTTAATATATACATATACTATATATGTACTTACTAATAACAGTATTTAGAAATTGCACATCTCATAAAAAAATATTTTTATGTCTTTTTTTTTTTTTTGTGATGAAAATTATTGATAAAATACAGAAGGTAAATGATTTTTAATTTGAAAATTGTAACTAAGAACTATAAAATGTAAAATATATTTTTTAGCAATTTTTAATTTTTTTAAAAAAGAGTTTGTAAAACTGCTGCTCATGAAAATGTATACGTTGTTTGGAAGATTAGGTAAAAATCCATAATTTTTATTATAAATCGTCAGAAAGTTAGATGTAATGTTTTGATAATAAGTTTAATTTATTTTATAGTAAACCATTACTGTATAATCTGCTTGTTTTTCATCTTTGTTGTCATGAATTTTGAGAAAATTTTTAAAGTTTTTCTGTTAGATCTACCAAAAATGCAAAACTCCGGACTTTATATCAGAAGCAATTTTCATTTAATTTTCACTGCCGTCCAACGCCAATATAAAGCAAAGTTGATTTTTCAATTTTTGGAAATATTTATAGCTTAAAAATAGAAATCGGTTCTTTTCAGTTACATTATGAATTATATTGCTATCAGTAATTTCCGTCAATTTCTAGGAGAGAAAATGGCCTTGATTTATAAAATATATTCCTTTTCTCTTTCTCTTCTTTTTAATAATGCTGATTTGTTTTTAGTGTCCTGGCATCTAATATCTCTCCCGTCAGTGATATAAGCTACATTGTATTACAGTCAACTTTTATTTTCACAGTATGTATCTGACACTTGTCTAACTGATCCTGATTAATCTTTGATCTTGGAACTGTTTAGAGTGCTAAAAATTAGCTATCTAATGAAAAATATTAGGTCGGTTTCTGACTTGGGAAACAGGTTCACTTGGCCTGGGATTGAACTCTAGGTCACAGACATGGAGTCAAGTGATTTATCTCCATATCATTAGATCCTTTTAATGTATATCACAAAATAATCAGCATAACTTAGTTATGTTTTTTTGAATGAGGTGCTTTATTAATTTAAACCTCCCTTTTTTGTTTTACATTCAGACTTTTAAAGTGATTGAATAAATCTTTACCAATACTGCATTCTGTTAGAACTTTCTTGAATGGATTGGCAGAAAGAAACAATG
This sequence comes from Epiperipatus broadwayi, assembly GCA_028023455.1. Lineage (NCBI taxonomy): Eukaryota > Metazoa > Onychophora > Udeonychophora > Euonychophora > Peripatidae > Epiperipatus > Epiperipatus broadwayi. The sequence goes on along the minus strand of JAQFVV010000055.1, from coordinate 5,536,822 downwards.
CTTTTATAGATATATTCATTAAGGAATCTTTATGAAGACCCTCGAATTCTTCTGACCTTTCTGAAAGTGATGAATTTGTTGGTCTCTTTTTAACCTTGTATGTAAACATGCATTATCTTCTTAAGTGGTAAACTTTTCACCAGAATAAAGCAGATCACAGTTATTTAGCATCTTGCTAATATTTATAAACATTTGGAAAGCCAGTAAGGGGTCTTTCAAAGTGATTTGTTTATGCATTTCACTTGCATCATCTTTCTAAGATATTAAGAATCTAGAGTACTGATTTAGTATGATCTCATGGCCATTTTGAATTCTAAGAACCGCTCAAAATCCCCGCTGACACATTCAAGCAATATATAAATTACAATAATTTGTTTTGCCTATATATTGCATAGTAATTATATTTATTTAAGCTGTGTTTTAATGGGTATACATTTCCGTATGGAAAAATCTTGCTATATCTTTTTGATCAGAATTTTGTGATGAAATCTTAATCAGACATTATAATTTATGACCGAACTTCATATTTTATTTCTTATAATTTAAAAAGCAAGCAGAAGCCATCTTTGATTATTGCTTTTGGGTGGTCTTTTTTTAAAATAGCATTGTATATTTTCTGTCAATCTAGTCTAGTTCAAAGGTGAAAGTTCATAATAGTTTAGACTAGTTCAAGGTGAAAGTTCATAGCAGTCTAGTTAAGTTCAAAGATGAAAGTTCATAGTAAGCTGGAGATTTTTTTTAAGCCTGTTTTTCAATTGTCTTCCACTTTTGACTATACTTTTGATAATATATTCTTTATAGTAACATGAGATAAGTTTTGGGGTTTAGTTATGCATTGAAGTAATTCATCCGTATATAATACAATGAAATCACCCACTTTTGTTCCAAGTCTTCCCAAAAAAATCTTAAACTTAAAATCCATTGATATGGGAGGATTACTATAATTATCTTCTATATTTAGAGATATAAACACAATTAGAAGATTCACTTTATATCATCCTATCTGCTGTCTATACACTCAATTTCAGCTAGTTTTTTTGGATATCTACATTTTTATAAATTGTAGGGGATATATTATTTTTTACAGTCATAATTCGCTTACTTCTTTTATATTTTTACAACTTCGGATTAGAACATTAATAGGATGTTTTGTTATTGTTTATGTCATTATATATTGTAACGGGATGGGGAGTAGAGTTTGAACCGGGGTGATGGAAAGAACATGAAGGTGTTGTGAGGGAAAATCATCATCCTTCCCAGTCATAAACAAAATATTAAAATTACATAATATTTAAGTATAAAAGATATTGAAATAAGATATCAAAGATATTAAGTAATGTCAATATCCAAAAAACATATAAGCAATTTTATATTCAAGAGAGAGAGAGAGAGCATAAGATCATTATCTGAGAGATCAACCAGGTAGATCAGCCCAGTTATGATTCACTATCAAACAGCATTATCAATAAGTATAAGTAAGTAATACTTAAAACATCAACCATTCATTGTGAATGATCTATCAAAAGAAATCAATATAAATCAACAATCAATCTTGTGACTGGATTGGAAATGGGTCTTCTGTAAACCAGGCTAACTATTGAGCTTTTGCCAGTTTTGGGCAATTATTTAAACATTAATTTGGATGTACCAACTTAAGTGCTCATTCATCAGAATACATAACAATAAATCAGAAAAACAGTAATGCTGGGACATTAAAACATGCCGATCATCATCAATGCTCTGGCCACTTGTACTGGCCAATTATAAACTTAACTTCTAATAAGACAACTAAAATAAAATGTAGTGCAGGGGCTTTAAAGAATATAATCTTATGCGCCAACCAGGATGATGATGATTAATCATCGCTGGATGCCCCAAAAGCACATATACATCCCCATTTATATATCAGCTGTTATTGTACGAATCTAGTTCAGAAGACTACAAGCTCTATTACTGTACGTGACCAAGAGATGATGGAAACAGATATTCTAAAAATATTTAGAACCACTGGAGTAATTTCCATAATTGAAGACAAGTTTATTAACAATAAAAAAAAATGATATTAAGATCTAGAATGATGCTATGCATATCAATTAAGTCTTCTGATTTTGATTGATATACAATAATAACAAATTATCACATTGTGATTTGCATATATGTGATTAATTCAAAATTCAAGTTGTTACATGGTGGTTTACATTTATATGCGCACAGACGCATGATTTATAACATGCAATTAATATATTTCAATTGATATTCAGTAATGACAAAAAATGATTAAATTTTTACATATATGTCCTATTTGACAAGCTTTGATATATTTTAATTTGATACAATACAATTATTAATTATTTTCACAATTATACTTTGTTGAAAATACATAAACTTCATTTGATATTTTGTAGTAAGTTCTAATATTTATGGATTAGTTTTTGTTATTTTTTCCTATCAAGTTACAGTTAGATAAAAGTTCTTTAAATTTAAAATCTCTTTTTCTTTCATAGTCTAAAACCCACGATCAGTGAATTATTCTTGACTCTTAATTATAATTCAAGCTATACCATTTGCGTTTCAAGTTATATTTTTTTAATGTCATTTTTTTTAAGGAACTACTAAAAACAATTCCTGTAAAAACATATATATCAAATTGTCTTTGGATTGGTTCTTGCTTTTAGACATTTGACTCGAGCAATTACTTGTTTTATTTTAAGTTATAGATTCAAATGTCATTTTAAACCAAAGAAATTATTTAAAAATTTTGTTATTATATAACCTATCATAGGTTGCATTTAACTAATTATAACATCTTTAAATTAAATATTAGAAATTTAAAAATGTCTTTTAAATGAATTATTTTAAAACAACTCACTTTCGTATATACATTTATCTGTGCTCCTGTATATAGCTGAAATAGCATACGTATACGAATTCTTCAAGCTTTCTCTTGGTAAGATTGATTTTTGTGATTGTCATCATCATCAGAAAAATATAGTCCAGGCTATTGTTAGCATCAGGAAGAGGTACAATTCAGGTAATTTGTTGTCATGCCATGAGCTTCCTTCTGTCCAGGATTGGCAAGCTGTCTTCCAGAACACTTTTAAGGCTATGAATTTCAACACAAAGAAGTGAATCATTTTCCTGCATTTGAATTCAAACTTCATTGAACTGCTGCTGGTTCTCCTGCCTTGATTTCAGCTACATCTCATGGGAACTCCAATTCTGCCAGCCATCTCTCCAGCTAGCTTTACTGTGGCCACTCTCCACTAGACTTACCAACTCTTTGCAAAAATATTTTAGCCAACTTTCCCAGTGATTGTAGAAAGATATCTAGAAAATGTTTGTCTGTGTTTATTTCTACTTTTTTTTTAACTTTATATATATATATGTGCACACACACAACTTATGTTGCTGTGTCCCATGTAACCCAGATGGCTACAATATATATATAATGTAATATCCAGTGATTACGTATAAGTCAATACACGTGTATATATATTTTTAGGGCAACTTTATGGTAATGTTGACTGCGTGGAAGAGAGACATAGGCATCGTTACGAAGTAAGTTTTCCAATAACAAACATGCATATATATATCCAACCAATCAAATTTATTCACTGTGTTCCTGATATGAGTTCCACACTCTTGTAAACCTTCGACCAGTGAAAAACATATTTTACTAATCTCGTATCACTCTACATATATTTATCAAAACAGGCTCCAATTATCATTTGACCTAGAGGTTTAAGTATCTTGACTTCCCTGCTAGCATAAATAGCCCGGCTTTTGGTTTAAGTATCATGTTTGCAAATTTGTTGCTGGTAGGAAGTCTAGCCCTAGCTTATATGCTGGTCAGAGATTTATTCTGACAAATGCATATATATATTGAAAGAGGTCTGTGATATCTTTTTTTCTGATCGATAGCTTACGAAAGTATGAAATTTATATCAATACCAATGTGAATTAATTTGATTTCTTATTTATAGCATAATATTGAATTATGTATAATAAAACTCATGATAATAGAGCATTTAATGTGACTCCTGAATTAAATTTTGAAGATATGCAGTAGCTCAAGTTTCAAAAGTGACTTGGTGAGGTAGCTGCTGAAAAATATTTTTTCAAAGTTTAATTTTGATAATCCTACTTTAATTTCTGTAATTATCACAAGATTTATTACATATACGTTTACACATCTCTTAGATTTAGTTATTTTTATTAAATATAGATGAATATGTAACACAAAGCATACATTCAGATATAAATAATATATGTAACAAAGGTGATTAGTCAAATCAGATACTGGTGGCCAAATAAATAAATAGCCAATCATCCATATTAAGGCGCAGAAAAAAATTAATAATTATCAGTATATATTATTCTGTCCTGATTAGGTGACTCTAGAAATTGACATTGTGAGGGAAGGAACTGATGCTAATTTTCTGGATTACCTCGTAAGATGCCTATGTAAAGATGAAATAATTGTTTTTTCCTATGCTTTGATAAGATTGACTGTTTTTTTATTCATTTACACGTTTGTATGTGCGAACTGACTAGGCCTTATGGGAATTGTAGAAATTTTGGTAATTTATGGCATATCTGAATGCATATATCTGCATGTGTGAAAGAATGAAAGAAATTGTGCTGAAATAATATTCCGATAATCTCTTTCCCAAATCAGTGCTAATACATGTTAGCAAATTATTCATATTTTAATATAAAAATGGAATACTTAAATAAGGCTATAATCTTAGTACATGCGCCTCGAGTGCTTAATTTATTACAAGAGGGACAGACCTCTACAAATCTAAATGCAAGATTCAACTTTATAAAGATAGAGCGGCCACTCTTATCTTCAACCTATTTTTCTAAATGTATTAAGCAAGCATATTGTTCTAAATCCAGGAAGTATGTTGATTTTAAGAGAGAACTGGATTCCTATGCTGACCAGAAATTTTGACTGAGCATTAAAGAGTTGGAAAGGTGCAAAATGTGTTGGACCAGAATTGTTTTTGATTGTACTTCAAGACATAGAACTGATAAAGGAGGTAGCAGTTAGTTTTGGCTACTAGACTTTTAAAACCAAATAAACAACATATGATTCTGGCTCACACAATGCTTTTCAGCAGCAAATTTTTTTTCTCACCACATTTATGGCACTTTGGAGCAATATGCTTTTCAGTTTGGGTTAAGCGCTAGTAAAGCAGATAAGTAAAAGATGACTGTTAGAGGAAAAGAACATTAGATCCAAAAGATCCAGGCATACTGCCCCAAAATCCGATGTGCCTCATTGATGAAAGCCATAAGCTAGAAACTGTTTTACGGATATTGGATAGGATAGCACTGGATAGGAATTTATTAAACACTACCATCTGACATATTTATACTAGGTGGCATAAATGTTATAAGAAAAATAGAATTTTCTGCTACTGGAACAACTGCATAAATCTTGGATGTTAGATATAAATATCTTAGTAAAAATGCATTGCTCTAATATGCAGGAAGAAGTGTATTTATTTATGTTTTATAAAGAATGTATGTATGTGTGAATGCATATTTATCATGGGCATATATATTTAACGTTATTTCATATTTAAATTAAAAGTTCCAACACTAATTTATATTCAGATATTTGTATGATAAAGAGGTAGATATACATTTTTTTGTTTAGTAATTATGCGATTAAATATAAAAAAATATAAGTAGTTAAAAGAAATCAAAATATATATCTATAGTTGCGATTTCAAAAATTTGACGTTAATTTCTTTTCATGAGTTTGGTCAAGTTGACGGACGATATACTTTACCAAAATTTCGGCTAAAACATATAATTTCAGAAAAATGGCTGCATGATGAGTAATATTAATAAATTTGCCGTTAGAGGATTTTTTCCCTTTTAGACAGCTTAACGATTAACAAAATGTCACAAAGGAAATATTTTGAGATTCCAATCAGGAGGTTGATTCAGTAATAACTTTGTTAAGCCCTTAGATTCTGTAATCATTAACTATGTGGTTCAAGTTTGTGTTTGCTTGCATCTATGTAGATTAGTGGCTATTAAATTTATGAAACAGATGAATACAATTTTTCTGAAGGTTTGTCATGATGGTGTTCTAGCTGTATTTTTATATTGGACTATTTCCATCATCTAATATGTGTGTTGAATGTCTTTAGAAAAGTTTAATTTTTAGTTAAATATTCCAAATGCATTCAACTGTTAGTAATATCACAGCAAACAGGTTAGTATATGCACCAACTGTTAGTAATATCACAGCAAACAAATGTTAATAATATCACAGCAAACAGGTTAGTATATGCACTAACTGTAGTGTATCCATACATTCCAAAAATAGCAGACAAATTAAGGAAAATCTGCAATCAGTATAACATCAGAACAGCTTTTCAGAGCCATACCACACTACGAGGAATTCTAACATCTACAAAGCCTAAACTTGAAATGCTGCAAAGAAAAAACTGCATCTATGAAATACCATGTGAATGTGGAAGAACATATATTGGTGAGACCAGCCGTCCCATTCAAAAGCGCTTGCAAGAACATAAACTGATGATTAGAAGAGAGAAAACAGATGTGTCTAAGGTAGCAGACCATGTATGGACCAATGAACATACGTTCAATTGGGAAAATACAAAAATATTGGATAAAGAAGAAAAGGTACAAAGAAGAAAATTTAAAGAAGCTGCTCACATGACAATGGCAAAAAATCCCATAAGCCAACCTAGTGTGACTATACATAATGTATGGAAATCACTAATCAACTTTGCTCTGAGGAAAAAGTGGAGAAATCAGGAGGAACCTCATAGATAAGTATATGAAATTACTACATACTGTTGCCTTTGGCAGGATGGCTCAGTTGGTTAGAGCGTTACCTTAAATTTCAATAATCAAGAATCTAAGGACCCAGGTTCGAATCCCATGCTAGTACTGTCACTGGTCAGGCCAGCAACACCTGAAGAAGAGGGGAGAAAAATACCTCTCGAAACGTGCGTATACTAACCTGTTTGCTGTGATATTACTAACAGTTAGTGCATATACTAACCTGTTTGCTGTGATATTATTAACATTTGTTTGCTGTGATATTACTAACAGTTGGTGCATATACTAACCTGTTTGCTATGATATTACTAACAGTTGAATGCATTTGGAATATTTAACTAAAAATTAAACTTTTCTAAAGACATTCAACACACATATTAGATGATGGAAATAGTCCAATATAAAAATACAGATGAATACAATGATCATGGATTGTCCTAAATCTGTCGATGATACTTAAGATGAAATTCAACGGCTTTACTGTTGGATTTGGAATTTGTTTGGAAGTTTGTAAGAATTCTATTTTTATGCTAGAATTTTTTGGTTGCAGATTCTTAGTTGGACATCCGAAAAGGAATCCTAATTTGGGACGAGTCTTAATTGATGAAATTACATCTTGAATTGTTGGCCAAGTACGATCTAGTTAGCAGTTTTTATATATTTCTGTGAGATAACTTCTCTTCTGATATTAAATGGAGAAATTTGTGAAAGAGCAGGAAACTACTGCAAAGGATTAAATGTGCGTGCACCAGTGATCTTTTACAAGGTAGTATTTAATCACATAACCAAAAGTTTAATGTAGGAACCTTGACTTCTTACAAAAGCAAAATAATGCCAACCAACTTTCCAAGAAGGTTATTCCTAGAAATTAATTTAGATCTAATTGTAGAAGAATGAGAAAAATAGGACCAAGGTCCAAGCTTGCTCCTAAATAGTATGGGATACGATTGTGATTTCAATCTACCATTACAAAAAGTTACTTTCAGATTATAATTGCTTGTATTACCCAGAGTCTTATATGTATTCAGTTCTTCCCATTTTTATTAGTCCACAGCAGTTTTTCAGGAGACTTTTATATTTATATTAGAAAAATAAGGACAGTCACCCGTTATTATCTTCATAATTTTTTTATTTGATTACTGCAATCAGTAAAAGACAAAGGATAAATCAATATCTATATTTAGAGCCGTAATGATAGGATGGGGAAATAAATAGTCGTAATTTTAGTGTGACGATTGATTTGCAATATATGTGTGTGCGATATATTGTCACATCACGTTGTGGCAAATTAATTTTATTCTTGGGCATGTAAGACTCATCATTCATATGTTTCGTAAGCTTTTCGGTGACTGTCGGTAGCCAGTTGAAAGAGATGTTATCGAATGTCTTCTCTCCCCCCTTTTTTTTCATTAGCGATGCATTTCCTAATTCAATGCCCATAGAAGTACGATTCCTCTCAGGAGTAATGATATGTATATTGCATTACAAATTGATATATAAAAATATAAGTCGGCACTCATTTGATCAACTCACATTAACCTATGGCTTTTATACTCTAGCTAACAATAAGTTAGATACGAATCTCTATCTAGGTTGGCTATATGCATAATTCTGATAGAAAAATTGTAAGTTTATTTGTGGCATGAAAAACATTTCAAGGTTCATTTTGCTAGTCAAAATAAAAGATCGGGGGGGGTCTTTCGGCTAAGCTATTTATCATAAAGCTTGTAGAGGAATTGGCAATCCTCACTGTTTATTTCAAGGTTCATTTTGCTTGAATTCGAACCTCAGATCGTGCATGTTGCAGGTGAGTGCGCCTACTTCGCGCGATGTTTTCTGACGTACTTTGTAAAAAAAAAAAATTAAGATCAGGATCGAAGTATTTCAGATCTGAAAATTCATCACAGCAGAATTATCAATTTTATATTGCTATTTCCCCTCATATAAACAAATCAAGTTAATTACAGTATAGCAGAATTTAAACAATCCATCCAATCAAATCGCCGTTATTCGATTTATCGATTTAGACGTCACGTTAAAATAACCAGCCAATCATCTTTACAGTACGATCATTTCAAGCCTTACAATACTATCATTCTCTTGGCCGCGAGCCCAACGTTCGTTGTTAGAAGGCATTGGACTAAACTCACGTTTTAACTACTAAATACCAGATTTGAATTATAATGTAGTGATTTTATTAGCATAAATAAATGTGTAGGTGTGTATTGTACATCGATACTGTCTGTGTGTGTGTTTGGAATTTTTTGTAAAATCTGCGAGACAGAATTTTTCATCACTGTTAAGTCATTTGAAACTATTTCGAGTCGGGGAGACTTGTTTTTGTTTTTCCTCTGCTATTTAAGAAATACCTTAAATAGATGCTGTTATTTTTAACCTCCGTAATTGCATTTACGCAAAAAAAAAAAGGAGTAAATCCTTTAGATGGAAAATTAACTAACGTGATGATACGTCGTCGTTGGTATTTGGGGGGGGGGGGGGTAAAAATGAAAAACCTGATCAACATATATATTTGTAAAATTAAAATTAATTCTTAATGAAAATAAAGAAAAACCTGATATGCGTATATGTTTGTAATATTAAGATTAATTCTTAATGCAAATCACACGTAAATTTATCCGAAACATTTTAATAATTAAATGATTCACTTATGACTCATAGGTTTTATGGACTTTTAAATTTATAGATTTAAATTTATTAAAAAAAAAAAATTCCTAATTATGATCGGAGTTATTCTGCCTTCTTAGCTAACGTGGACCTATTGACTTATATAATTGTATAGTTAATTTTTCCGGGGAGGGGGGGGTGCAGGATAAAAAACCAAGTGAAATGCCGAAAACAACTGCAGGTCTTTTTAGTCGATTGGGTTTTTTGTTTTAGCTGCGATTTTATACAACAAAATTGAGCTTTGAATTTGGCATCCTACCATTGCATTAAATCATACACTAAGTGAAGGAAAGGGCATTGATAATACCAAATGATCCTTTATAATGTATAAATATTTCTCTCCGCCTAATATTATAAATCTTTCAGATTTGTTTCTTATAAAATCCCTTTAAAACATCTTTACACTCTGAGAATATGACCATACTTGTTCCAGCCTGGAATGTATCAAATGGCATTCTGATAATTTTAAGGTCATGTCCCTTTAATTCATGAACAGGGTATTGTATTCTAATCTATTCTAAAAATCAGATCCCTTTTCTAATTTTAATTGTTAGGTGCAGATGGTATATAATGAATTACTGTATAATAAAGTAACCACACGATTAGAACAGGCAAAACTATTCATACAGTATTGCCACTCAGTGCACCAGAGTAACCAATGGATGCCAGAAGGCTTGTGCATAAAATCCCCATCTAGTGCCTACTCATCCAATATCCCAAACTAGTTTCTGGCTTGTGGCCTTTGTCAGTGAGGAACCTTGGATTCGAGAGCACTGCACCTAGATCTTAGGATCTAATGCAATCTTCCAGCAGCCACCTTTTATCTCTACTTAACTACAAAACTATGAGTCTTAAATTGATAACAATAATATTTTCAATCCAAACTTATTAGCCTATATAGTCATATAGGGTCTGAACTCTGTTCAGTACCCATACATTTTGGTGTTTTTGGTTCTTTAATAACCATAGCCACCATTATCCTATTAGGCAGAATTGGTTTTAAGCCAATAAACAAGCCTTCTAGCATCCATTGATTACTATGGCTTGCACTGACTGGCAATACTGTATGGAGAGTTTTGCCTGTTTTAATAACAGTTATAAGCAAGCATAAGAAATGGTAATATTGGCTTAAAACCAATCCTGCCTAATAGGATAGTTGTGGCTATGGTTATTAAAGAACCAAAGACACCAAAATATATGGTTACTGAACTGAGTTCAAAACTATATGACTATATAGGCTAATGAACTTGGATTGAAAATATATTGTGTTTTCAATTTAAGACTCATAGTTTTGTAGTTAAGTAGAGATAAAAGGTGGCAGCTGCTGGAGGGTTGTGTTAGATCCTAAGACCAAGGTACAGTGCTCTCAGATCCAAGGCTCCTCACTGACGAAGGCCATAAGCCAAAAACTAGTCTGGGGATATTGGGTGAGTAGGCATTAGATGGGGATTTTATGCACAAGCCTTCTGGCATCCCTTTATTACTCTGCCTTGCACTGAGTGGCAATACTATATGGAGAGTTTTGTCTGTTTTAATAACAGTTATAAGCAAGCATAAGAAATGGTGATAAATGTGATTTTTTTGTCTTTTAGGTGCTTTAAGTGGTGAGGCTTGAGCACCAGGAATGACAAAAGTTCCTAATTCAGAACTGTAGCGCTCAAATCCCCCCCCCCCTTTTTTTTTTTTTTTGCAAACTGTGGATTTGAAAGTACATATTCTCTATTAGTGTGAAAAACTATAATAATTGTCTATTAGTAGTTTTGTTATAAAACTTGTAATTATTTAAATTTACATATACAGGTAGCTCCCACATAACATGGTCAACAGGTTCCTTAAAGATGCCATGTTATGTGAATTCTTGTTATATAAAACAAAGAACTAATACAAAAAACAGGGCTAGGTTTCAAAAGTAAAAAAAAACAACAACTACTATTTGCATTTTATAACTAGAAGAAATACTTTTATTAAAACAATAATTGATCAAAAGTATTACATATTAATATTACATAAGGTGCTTGCTCTTGAAGTCCCCATATACATCCCTTATATGGGGACTTCCCTAATTGTTAAAATTTGTTGTACAAATGCTGTGTTGTAGGAGGAGTTTCTACAACTCTTGAATCAGGTTAGAGTGAACTGTTGTAGAAATGCCATATTATAGAGGGATTACCTGTACTTGTTAAAGTTGAATTGTGGTTGCGCGAATGCGCAATCCCACAGTCACTGCTAGTGTAGTGAGATGACTGATGGCATGAGAAGCTTGACTTTTAACCCTGTACTAACTTAAATGATGGAAGATCGCAAGGAAATGAGAGAAAAAAACTAATGAAAACAATGTTTAGCTTTTGATGAATCAACATCTTATCCTATTAGACCTAAGTGTTGATAACTGTTTATATTACAGAAAGCTTGGAATAGGGAAGCAGAAGACAGTACTAAGCAAACTTGCCAGTTGGCAAAAGCAGTGGTGTCCCTAAGGTCGGTCCGCAGGGCGTATGCGTGGGGGCTAGTGGAGCCACACACCGAGTTACCTTACTTTAATCAACAATACAATATATATCTTAAAGATTAATAAAATAGAGAGACCAACATTTGATGCATGTTCTTATATATAAAGCCAAAGCTTACTTTTGAAATGAAGCACACCAAATGTCTCCCCGCTTGAATGTTCTCATATAGGTCAAATGGCTGACAGTTCGAACATAGTTTGTCATACCTTAAAATAATAAAAAACAATTTTAAGATCCACAATGGCACGAAAAAGACTACCGAACCTAATGTTGCTTTCCGTAGAAAATAAATTATGTGAAGACTTATATTTAAGTGAAATAATAGATAAATTTGCTGAAATTAAAGCAAGAAGAATAAAGTTATATTAATTTTGTTTTTGTTTTATATTAATATGTTTTAAGTTAATTATTACTATTTAGATAATAAGAATGAACATTGTATATGTTCCTTTCTTGTATTAAAAATTAAAGATTTTATTTACTCGGGGCCATATTCCATATTTGTGCCCTAGGTCTCAAAATTTGAAAGGCAGCACTGGGCAAAAGTATGTGAATTGTTTTTTGTTGTATATGTTTCTTTTTTGTATTTAAAATTAAAGATCAAGCATTGTTAGCTGAGATGTCAGCGCAGCTGCCTTGCAAGCAAGCAGTTGGTTGTAGACGGTTGTTGTGGGTTCACCTCCCAGCCAATGCTATGACATATGGGAAAAAAATTTAAAGATTTATTTATTTTGGTGCAACTCCTCCATATTTGTGCCTGGGGCAAAGGCTGGCACTGGGCAAAAGTATTTGAATTGGTTTTTCACTTTTACTTTCTTCTCCAACTAAATTAATAGCTATTTACTGATGAATATTGGTTAGTGGAAGTATGCAACAATTATAGGAAATGAAAAAAATCTCAAAAAATTTTATTTACTCAGCGTAGATTTTAAGCGTAGCAGGCAACTATACTATCATTACACTACAACACACTTAGATGGTGATATGAAAATGAATGACAGAATAAGTATCTCAGGAAAATAATGAAGTAGGTGAAGTCAGTAATATCTCAATTGATAAAAAAGATTATAATGGTTGTTTCCAAAGTTAATGACGAAGCTTATTATTATAAAAAGTTTTTAGTCTCCGACTTATAATTATGCCAACGTAAATAAATAAAAAATTGCTATACTAATATCTTTTATTATGTAAAGGCTTGTTTTGACAAGGTTTATTGCCCTCTTCAGTTCTATATAGTGATGTCTACATTTTTAAAAAATATTTCTGATCTTCTTGCCTTCCTTTTTTACCTTTTTAGATAACTATTATATAACATTATAAAGCACTAAAAAAAATTCAGTTTTATTACGCATTTATAATCATACCAAAAAGCTAAAAGTAATGAAGTTTTTATCTTACATTATTTATCGATACAGTTTGTATAAAAATATATATGCCTTTCATTTATAATCACATTTGTATACACAAAGTGTTCCATGAAAAGGTGACTAGTGATTGGTTCTATCTCTAAGCTGACTATAGGGCCATCTCTGAAACAACACCTGTGTTACATAATGCCATAGTTTAGCTATTCACAAAAATTTTAAGATGCTAGCATGTCTGGATCACGAGTTACCACATTTGTGGTCATGTGATTTCATACCTTAAGCCACAATGGAATGAGCTAATATTAAATTTTATTTTTAAATTGGGTAAAAATGCTAATAAAATGTTCAAAATGATTCAAACCTTGTATGTCAATGAATACGAGTTATAAGAACATTTTCAAATGGTGTACAAGATTTTGTGATGGCAGAGAGAACAAGGAAGATGATTGTTATCTATACGAAACATTGTTACATTATGGAACTAGTAATTCATACATGTTACTTACTTAAAATTTTTATATCATTATGTAATACGTGCATTGATTCAGAGATGGCACTGCAGACAGCTTTGAGAGAGAACCCTTTTCATTGAGATATACAATATGTATATATAATAAATAATGTAAATTGTAAATAGAAAAGGCTTTGCTACTTTTAATTTGTTGGTATGATTAATGATATGTATATTTCATTACTGTATATAATAGTGGGATAAGGAACGAGAGGGGGGAAAGGTGAGTTGTAACAACAACAACAAAAAAATCTAGATATAACTTTGAATAATGCTCTCAATAATATATATGTTATTCTGAGAAAGGCAATAAAATGTGGCCAAAAGAAGTTTTTACACATTAAAAAATACAATATTTATTGTTGCATAACATTTTTTGGTTTTATTTATGCATGCAAAAAAAGAACTTAATCGATTATACTTATTTTAGATTATTAACCTAATGTAAATAGATTGTTATTCTGTTTTGCGATACATTGCTTTTCTTACATTTATATAATTAATAGCTGTTTATATTAATAATTGATATCTTATTGCAGACAGTGAAATACCTTATTGATATCACATTTGATTATCTGGCAGAGATTTTACTTTTTAAACAATGGGGGGGGGGTTAATATTTTTCTCAAGAGGGCTAATGTTCAGCACATTAAAATTCTATGGCGAAGATCTGGGATTTGAACTAGAATGGAACTCAAGCAATAGAATTTTTTTTAGGTAATTGGTACATAGCCATCTCAGGAAGCCATAGTCAAAAAACACTTATTCTTAGATATAGAGCATAATAAGGAAGATAAATTTTCACTATTGGCTTTGTCATGAGGGGGGGGGGTGAGAGGATAAACCATGTCGGCCTAGAGCCAAATACCAATTTATCGAAGGTGAAGGGTGAAGTCATAATAATTTGCAGAATGGTACACAACAGGAAGGAAAGATAGCCTACATTCTCAAAAAAAAAAAAATTATTCAAGTTCAATTTCCAGAGATGCATAAGTATGAATGATTATGGAAAAGAAAGATATTTTACCATTCCTGAAGAAAATAGATTGACCAAGTGGTGCAATTAAGAGCCATTTACATATTATTTTTCTTGTCTTGTTATTAACTAACTACATAAATTAAAGATAAATCTCAAATCACCCTCCGTTACATCCCCAAAGTATCTCAACAGTTTAATGAATTTAAAGTTGGCTTCCACATTCCCCCTAATACTAACAGACTTATTAATAATGTGAAGAACAGAATGGATCCATCTCAGGCACCCCAGGTCGTATACAGCATTTCATGCCCTCAGGCTAGATGCAATGCCACAATACGGGGAAACCAAGGCCACTGTCCATAATAGAGCTGCTTTGCACATGTATACGTACAGAAGAGCAAAAAAGAATAATGATAACTTCTCAATATTTTTCGAACATGAGAAGCTGGCCGGTCATGTGTTCGAACCCTGCAACCCCAAAGTAGTGTGCTCTGAAGCCAACAATTGTAAGAGAAAGATCAAGGAGGCGTACTTTATTATCAATGATAACAACACGATCAATAAATGCTACACGTGTTTTGCTATTTCAAAAAGATGGACAAATTAATTTACATACGCATTTGCATACATTATTATTTAGTAATTTTACAGCAACGGTTTATTATCTAGTTTGGCCATGAATATGATGGGAAAAACCTCAAAAGTACTAGGCCTAGATTAATTTAATTTAATTGTTTTTGTTACTACTCACAGCTTCTTCGGTGGGTTAAAGTGCTTATATATATTAAATGTATACACAATATTTTCTTCCCCGCAACGTCTCTGGATTGGTTTAATGATGTCTTTTTTGTATTAAAAGTAAAATTTTATAAAAAGTACATCATAATTTCTTTCTTTTAATACAGGAAAAAACATTATAATCACAAAACATATTTTGCTTTTCTCTAAAAATAACTAAACTTTTTAGAATGTGTTTTTCAAAAGTAAATGAAACATTTCAGTAAAAACCTTACAAATAACTGCGATCATTGAACATTGTTTAATATCTGTTTTATTTCATAAAACTTAATTTGCAAGAATTAAATAATCAAACTTGGTTGTTTTTTTTTTTTTTTCAGGTTAATCCTGCTATGATTGCAGATCTGGAATCTGCCGGGATGAAATTTGTCGGACAAGATGTTGACGGTGAAAGAATGGAAATATTAGAATTAGATAGTATGTATATATATTTTCTTATTAATAACATATACAAATGTAAGGTTCGATTTAAGAAAACATTACAGAAGTTATATAAAAAAAATTAGTCTTCAATAAGGAAAAATGATAAATAAAAGTGTCCTAAATTTTCACCTAATTTATTTTTATATTTTGTTTATACAAATGTGATTGAGACATTGGCCATAATATGTAATGAATTTGTTAATCCCAAATATGTTCTTTCAAGATGGGAGGCAGAAGGAAGTCAAATTTCCAGAATATGCGGATAATTTTATAGATTTCTAATAGAGGTTACTTCGTAAGCTCTGCGTCTGACATAACTAAGCATTGCCATCAAGAAATAGAGCATTTTTTCTTCAATGACTATTTTATTTAGCTTGATGATTTAGCACTATTTTAGTAATTATTGATATTATCTTTCTATCTTAGCTCCGGAATATTTATGAGTAATAACATTGGGTAACTCAAAAGATGGAAGCTGAAAAAATTTTATCATCTTAAACATTTTTTCTATGACGAACTTCATATGTTTAGTAAGTATGAAAAAATGATGTGATGTGTTTTTGTCAGTAATATTCAAAAGTAAAAACTTTTCCACCCTCCAGTTGCAAGATGTTATTTTACAGTCACCTGAGCATTATAAAACATTTACTGCAAGATTATCGCACAATGCATTGTGTAAATCTTCGCCAAATTAGTTCTTCCTCTCATACAGTACAAATGACAACCCTCCTTCCCCCGTGCAAAATCTTATTTTGCAGCTGTCTGATTAGGGCAAAATGTTTCGTACGATCTCCAAGGACAAGTTCTTAGTCTCGTGAAGTACTGACCTTTTTTGCCAAGTATTTAGAAATGTCAAACAGGTGACATTTGTTACTATCTCTGTGTGACTCAAATGTATAGCTCCATTTGGCAACCTTTTGCCACAAACATTACAGCTTGTTAAAATTTTTTAAATAAATTACTAGTAGATAGGTAATTTTTTTTGCTTATAAAACAGCATGAAATTTCTCATAGGTCCATTTCAAACAAATTAGTCATAGTACAATACTATAGATTTTTAATAACGTGAAAGCTAAAACCTTCAACAGATACGCCTTAAACATGCTTACGTGACAGCCAATAAGATGGAATAATGACATCACATGGAACTTTCAATTCTCAAGCACAAGTTAGAAATATAAGAAAAAGATTTTTTTATATGTTTGTAGTATAAAACATTTTTATGAAAATGTCGTTTTGCAACTGTTTCTTGCATAAACACAATTAGCAGCACACAATATTTAATTTTGTAAAATTAAAAAAATAAAGCTTAATTCCACCTCTATAGTTAAATGTTAAACTAAATTAGTACAAAACTCCCAATAAATGAAAAGACACAGAGTGAACCTACCTATATTTTAGTTCTGATTGTATTTAAGCATTCAACTTATTGACACATTACACGGTCTTTATCTCCTTCTTATAGTGATTTCGAAATGATTTATGGTTGTAATGAAATCATGTTCTTATATAGACTTCATATTACGTTGTAATGCTTCAATAAATTGAATAATATGTGATCTGAAATACAGATGGATCCACTCTGAGTATCAGGTTTGTATTAGTTTATATATAATTCGCTGGGGGTTTACTGTAATTTGTGCTTTGATTTCATTTACATTCATCAGAAATATAACCATTATCACTTCCTTTATTTTGCTGTAATATTTTATATAAATTGAATTTATCCACTTTACTTTGAACACATTTTATCAAAAACCTTTTATTGTACATATATGCATATTACTTGTCTTACATTTCGATTGGCCTGTAGTCTTCTTCAAAACCACATTTACTTTAAATTAAAGTGTTTTTTTACTTTTAAAAAATTAACGTAAATGTGACTCTGAAGAAGACTGCAGGACAGTCAAAACATAAGATTATATGAATATATGTACAATAAAAGTTTTTTTTTCTAAAAAGTGTTCAAAGTAGAGTGGATAAATAGAATTCATTTATATTGAGCTATTATTATTTATGTTGAAAATAAGCAATTAGAATTTTGTGAAATTGAAAAGTCAAAATTTATGAAAGTTTGAGATGTTAAAATTTTATCATTGACTAAGCATTTTATGTAATTGTTTTCTTTATTATTATTATTTTTTTTATTGGTTTAAGTTTATTTTTGTACAATTTAAATGCTGGGCATTGTATTTGTTTATGCCTAACTGTTACAAATTAACAAGTGTGCTTTCAGATTGAATATTTATTGTGTAATGTGTAAAAAGTTTTTGAAACACACAGTAGCTCAGTGAAAAGATGACCAATCTTCTCTAATCTATCTAAAGCACCATCTCTAAATCAGTGTATGTGTTACATTGTGATATAGTTTAATTATTTACTGCAAAACTTTTAAGGTACAACTGCAGCTAGATCATAAATTATGACACGAAATGTGACAATGTGGTTTATACTTTTGATCACCTTTCCTTCTATCACAAAATCTTGCAAACCAGCTGAAATACAGTTTGAATCATTTCAAACATTTCATTAACCTTTTTCCCAATTTAAAACGATTTAATGATAGCTCGTTTTATCATGGGTTGAGGTATTAAACACAATCATATTTTATATTGTGACTTGTTACCCAGACGCTTTAGTGCCTTACAGTTTTTGTGGTGAATAGCTAAACTACATCGCTATGGAATGCATGCATTGATTCAGAAATGGTGCTGTAAGTCGCTTGAAGACAGAACCAATCACCGGTTATTTTTTCATTGGGACATACTGTGCATATATGGATTTACCGATTGTAGGATTAAATGAAAAATCTTATCCTATTGCAGATCATCCTTATTTTGTGGCTGTACAGTATCATCCTGAATACATTTCTCGACCGTTGAAGCCGTCTCCTCCTTATCTTGGCCTTCTATTAGCAGCTTGCAATAAACTACATACTTACATCTCACGAGGATGTCGCTTGTCTCCACGTAGCACAATTGCAGAAAGCGATTCCTCAGATGAAGAACTCTTATTATTTAATCACATTGGAAGCAATAAAGGATTATAGATAATCAGGGATTATTTTCTTAATATCATGTACTTATTATTTTTTTCTTTCCTGTTTGAAAAGATTCTCATTTTTATACTATAATAGTAACAGCTTGTAAAAACGTATTTGAAATTCGCTATCGATTTTAATTAACTATTTTTTTATAAATTTAGTTTTAAAAAAAGAAAAAAAAATTGTTTGTATATATGAAATATTTTTTTTAATTTAGTACAGCTATTCAAAATTACTTATATCATGACACAAAATAAATACTATATTTATAATACAAGTGTGTATGTGTATATCTTAATATGATAAGAGTTAAGTAGTAAGAGATCAAGGGAAAACTTGTCTCAATCTCTTACTACCTCAACCAGCTTTTTAAGAGTAAACATTTATATATTTTAAAATCTTCTGTAATATTTGAATACAATTATAATTTATATGCTTGGAGTTTAGATGTCATTATAAGGGATTTGAACAAAGACTTTCAAACTCCTTTCTGCTATCCACTTTCTCTAATACTACCGATACACATGGCCACACACATGAAAAGATAAATAAGATCAACATGGGCATGATAATAATATTGGCGTCAACAAGGGATTTGGGTGTTCCATCATCAGATTTTCAATGGTATGGATGGCTGAAGAGTTGGAAAGTGGAGTTGAGTGAAGCCTGTCCATTAAAGTTTGAAGATTTGCTATCATAATATAAACCGAGGACTGATTAGATGTATGTGTGGAAGATCATGCTGGTTCAGCACAAAATACATATATTGGAGATCATTTATTATTTTCACGTGTGTGGTCATGTGTATCAGTTGTACGAGATAGAATGGATAGTTGAAGGGAGCTTGGAAATCTGTGTTCAAATCCCCTATAATTAATCTCATTTTTAGTAAATAAGAATTTATATTCTTTCTTTCGACATATATCTATATCCATAGATTAAATTATAAATAATTATTGAAATCCACTTCTCTTTCACCGTAACAGTGCTTGTTTTATTTAACTTTATCAGTCTGACAGTTTTGACTGACTAATAGTCTTCTTCAGAACTGAATATATATAATACATGAATACATAAAATAGTTTATCATATAAACCCCATTATAAATTGACTCCTTTTTATGTCCTATTATTTTTATGTATTCAATATATATATATCAAATATACCAAAAACAACAAGAATTTAGTATTCTTATGCATCAGTGCATATGTTAAGACCTATTTATGCATACATTGCCTGGAATTCATTTTAATGCATATGTCAGGTTTTGTTGTAATTACTGATATCTAGGGATTACAATTCACCCAGATATTTCATTTATAATTCATTCATTTTCTCATCGCATTTATGAGAGAAGTTAGTAAAAATAGCAGGATAAAATGTATGAAAAAGCAAACATTTCTCTCGGATATACAGCATTTTAGTGTCCAGTAATAAAGGTTAAATAAAGCCTGAGATCGGAGATTCAATTAAATTTGATTTCTTGATTTTCTATTGTGGGGCCCGTCTGAAATACTGTGCAAAGTCTTATACTTTTTGCTTCATTTCTCTGCTCCCTGTTTTGTTTATCACTTTAATGTCAACCATAAATATTCATCATCTCACTTGAAATGTATATATAAACAAATAATGTGAACCCACTGATATGTATATAACAGTGGTATACAATATTTTATTATATTTATACTTCTAAAATAGCTGATAGTTTTGACTGTCCATCAGTCTTCTTCAGAGTTCTTTTTTACTACTGAGGAAAACTATTAGACAGTTGAAACTTTCAGCTCTTTTGGAAGTTTAAATGTAATAATAATACATTTGCAATAAATTAAGCACAAAAGGGTGTAACAGGATTATTTTTCTGTATGTGTGGGGATGTAACCAATGTAGAGTAGTTATTGAAAGAAAAGTATATTTAAAAAAAATGTGTCAGTGATAAGAATTCCTATAATGATTCAAATTGCAGAAATCAGGTAAAGAGTTGTGAATGGTTAATTTGAGAACATAAAAAACTGGATGCTTTTTTCATGTAATATTTAATTGGAGAGATTTGAACTTAGGATTTTACAGTCTATTCATCTACTCAATCTCAAACAACCAATACATATGTCCACATGTGAAACAATCACTTGATCATCAATATATCTATTTCGTGCAGAACTAGCACTCATTACTCAATCCCAAACAACCAATACATATGTCCACATGTGAAACAATCACATGATCATCAATATATGTATTTCATGCAGAACTAGCATTCATTACTCAATCTCGAACAACCAATACATATGTCCACATGTGAAACAATCACTTGATCATCAATATATGTATTTCGTGCAGAACTAGCACTTATCAATTGGGCCAAATCATAATCTCACACATATATACAATTGGAGCTCTGCTTATATTAAGATAGCAATTTCTCAAACCTTGATGGACAGACTTCAATCTTCTCACCCTTCTAACTATTTAACCATTTCATTTTATTATCATTGGTTTTTTTTAATGAAATGAACAGTTGAATAGTTGGATGGGTGAGAAGATTGAAGCCTGTCCATTAAAGTTTGAGGAATTGCTATCTTAATATAAGCCTAGCACATTGTAAATATGTGTGGGAGGTTATGATCTGGGCTAACTGATGAGTACTAGTTCTACATGAAATACATACATTGGGGATCGTGAATCTTTTTTGCTTGTGGGTGGTCATGGTTATTCGTTATTTGAAATGGAATGGAGGATGAATAGACATACTGCCTTAGAATTCATATGATATTGTAAGTGTGAGTGTGCTTGCATGTAGTTCACTAAGTTTAGGATTTTATGCTGAATTTGCAGAATAAAGAATGGATTGTGTACAAATAAAAAGACAAAAATTACAGAGATTGACTCAATTAATAAATTAAAAAACATACAATCCAATTAATAGTCAAAATAAGAGTCATAGATCACATGACCCTATTCTTTTAAGCTTGAAAGTTATAAACAATGAGGATTGCCAATTCTTCGACAAGCTTTGTGATAGATGCTTAGCTAGAGAAAGCATTTAAAATATCTCTGTCAGGACCCCCCCCCCCCAACCTCTGACCATGGTTTCATGTTCTGGCATTCTTCAGAGAGGTGCTAGGGTAGGTTCAGACATCTCCCATTAGAAAGCAGTAATTTTGTGCTATTGTGTTAAGCTAATTTTTATTTCTAACAACGTTACTGCCAGTTTTAATTTCTCAATTATTATTAGTAATAATTGATACATTTAATTTTTTAACACCATGTTTTTAAGCTGTGATATTTCACTGACAATTGTTTATAATGAGGTTATTTTAAGATGTAGTATGTGGCCATTTTTAAAATAATCAACATTAAATCATTTAGGTGTAATATTACATGAGTAAAAAATAATCAAATGGTTTATTGCTTTGGGGTTCTCGAAAAGTTCGATTATAGAAAATGGCAAAGCTAGATTGTGATCTATTGATCATGGGTTTATGCTTTGAAATGAAATTTTTGGAAGTTCATGAGCTTTCCAAGTCTGTGCAACTACCGCAGTAGTTTTATTATTTTGGGCACAAAAACTAGAGACAAAAATAATGATGTTATCCCCTTCTTTAAAAAATTACCCACTAACAGGGATTCCCAATCTTTTTGGCTTTTGTACCGCTTTGCTCTTTTAATAAAGTATCCGGTACCTCCTATTTATTATAAGAAAGCGGTTGGATTAGTGTACCATGCACTATGTCGTGCACAGGTGTAGATGCCTGGAGCTGAGCCTCAAGGAGGTGCCATTTGGCTTTTTCACTAGCTGCATTGAGTGTTAACTGTGCATTTTGAGTTATTGGGCATTGCAGTAAGAAAAAAAGTCTAGCCTATATGTCCAAAAGAGACCTGAGATATTGTTGGTGTGGCTAAACAGGCAGCACTAATATGGAATAGCCTGGAAATGTTGATAACTATTTTTGGAATACATTAATAGTATAATATACTTATTTAGCTACTGATATCCCCTGGAGCTTCCTGTAACACTTGTGGGTATAGGAACCCTTGTACCCTAGAGTTGACTCCAGTTCTGGTACTTCCAGCACTAGTGTTTTACGAACTTCTCAAAAAATAAAGCCATTTGGGGTTTTTTTTTTTATTTATGAACATTTATAACTAAATTGACCATCATTATTCTTTCATTCTCACCATTTTCTTTTATCTTACTGACATAATCATCTAAATTAACACATGGTGTAGTTGTCATAGAGATATCAATCAAACATGGTGTAGTTGTCATAGAGATATCGATCATTGCACTAACTAACAGTGGGGTTGTGTTTCATGTAATTACATTTTCATTTTTTAATTATATCCATAGTAATTCTGACAAATCTTTCTATTCTTTTTTTTTTTTGACATTGAAATGACCATGTATAATATACGTTATAAAAATAAAATAGTATATATCTAAGAAAATTCACAGTAAAATTCAAAATTTTTGATCTTGCGGTAAAGAAAATCCCGTCTGATGTGGATCCAGAATATACTCTTGTCCAGACTTGCCTTGCATCCATTTAGTATATATGCATCTCGTAACCTCCAAAAACTGCATGGTGTTGACAACCTGCAGTTCTGCCTTGAGTACCATCTAGTTTAAGCTTAAGTAGTCAGTGATTAGAAAATGTATATAAAATCCCCATTCGTCAGATTGGTTTTGGGCCTTTTTTTCTCCTTCAATGAGGTATGGGATTCAAAATTTGAAGGAATGCATCCAGCAACTACCTTTACCTCCAATTGCCAAGTTGAAAACTTGAATTTAAATTGGCCTAAAGTTTTTGAATCTGAGTTCAGTCTGCTTGCATAAATATAGATCTGAACTCAGTTCAGTAACTATGTCTTTTATTGTTTTCAACTTGGCAAATAGTTGCTGGATGCATGTTTGTATTCCTTCCAACTTTTAATCCTGAAGTTGAGGATTTAACCACTAAATACAGGAGTTGTATATGCATCTGATAATTACTGTTTTCTCAAGTTTACACTAAATGGCGCCAAAGTGGAGAGGTGCTCATTGCTTAAGCTTGGGAATTTTACAATAGTGACATAAAATCCATCTGGTGATTGATTATTGAACAAATTCAGATAATTTTACATAATCCTCATATCAATAAAGACTACAAGTTAAAACCAAAAACAGAAATACCAAGAATGATTTAAAAGGCACATCTTTGATTAGAAAGAATAAACATGAAATGGATAGTAAAATATTAATAAATTATACATAAATAAAACATAGAAATATAATGTAATAATCAAAAATTGGAATCTTAAAGTAAACAATAATAAAACATCAAATAATGAAGTAAAAGCTGTGTTTTACAGAAAAGAGTATAGCACAAGAAATATTGTGTAGAAAATTACAAAAAAGTTGTTTGAATTATATTAGTCTGCTAATAATTATACTAATGTTCCTTTTTATAAATTCAATTTACTAAAAATGGTTAAGGAAGTATATAAATGTTTTGGATAAACAATTTAAGTATATAAATTTTGGAAGCTTAGTGCAAAGGTGGACAGTTATATTTTGCTACGTCATATTTAGTTTAAACAAGATTTTGAAATTTTTAAATGCTAGTTGATATTTAAGATGGTGAATATACTATAAATGATAATTAAGTTTTAAATTATGTATCTGGGCTAGAGATAATTTCTAGTTTAATAAATAATTATTAATAATCATTAAAGGATTTATATGAAGTCGTTGGTTTCAAAGTTATGAGTGCAGAAAGTTTGAGACTTGTAATTAATTTTTAACCAAGATTTAAAGTTCACATCTGGGCTAGGGATATTTTTTAATTTACTAAATGATGAGTAATAGTCATTAAAGTATTTATCGGAACTGGTTGCATCAAAGATTGGATGCAGAAAGGTTGATGCTTGTAAATTAAATTGTAATAACCATAAACCAGCTTA
Organism: Epiperipatus broadwayi; assembly: GCA_028023455.1. Taxonomy (NCBI): domain Eukaryota; kingdom Metazoa; phylum Onychophora; class Udeonychophora; order Euonychophora; family Peripatidae; genus Epiperipatus; species Epiperipatus broadwayi. The sequence goes on along the minus strand of JAQFVV010000055.1, from coordinate 5,511,735 downwards.
TAATAATATCATTTGTGCCATTTGGTTGATATTTTATTTATTTTGAGATTCTAATTTTTAATTATTGTAAATATAGTGAACATCATTATGTGTTTGTCAACAAATTACAAATATATAGTAATTCTTAATCATAAATCTAATCAAGTTTTTATCAGAATTAATGTTTCAAAATTATTTTAATTACCCTTTTTTATTTTGATATATTCAGCTTCACACTTTATAAAATTGCTTCACATGAAAAATGTTAATAGCATTTATTTTTGGATAGGGAACTGAAATTGTTAAAATTCCTAAAATTATAAACACTGGAAGTTGAATAAATTTATTTAGCAAATGAATTATACCACACGCAGGAATGAAACAAATCTATATCACATAACCCTTCAGCTTGTTAAATCCACCATTACTAGTAATCAATTGTATCCACTATAATAAAGCTTGTAAATGAATATCTGCTGATAGCCCATTTTCATGGTGTTTTTTATTAGTGCATTCTTCATTTCAGCTGCACGATATCTCAATCATTTATCAGCATAGAAAATCACACGCAGTATGCATGTATTTTGAAATCATTTCATTTTTCAGATAAGTTAGTCATTAACATACAAGTTTATAAACAGTTGTTTTTTATTTTCAGTATACTTCAAAAAATAAGATTACATCCTTTTCCCCACTTCCACCCATTCACATCATTTCTTGTCAGTTTCGTATTAATAACATTCAAGATTGGTAGCGAACTTTATATAACATGTATATTGCAAGGAAATAAAGTCATATATCACATGACTTAATTTAATAAGCTTGTGCTGCAAATGTTAAATAATGAGCTTGCTAATAGCTCTTAAGCTTTTCTGAATATCCCCATATATAAACTGTTAGGAATTATATAAAAAAAATTTTGCATTAAAGTGTATATGTAATATAGGGTATATGAGCACAGACTTTCACATGACCCACCACTCTCCACTCTATCTAATAACACTGATACACTCAAGCACCAGTGTTATTAGATAGAGTGGAGAGTGATGGGTCTTGTGAAAGTCTGTGCTCATATACCCTATATTACATATATAGACACATGGTATATATGAAGCCTGTGTTTCAGTTATTACATTATAGAGATGTCTGCCCATCCTTGCATATGTATTTAATGGATTATGTCCTGTACATGTGGGGTTCAGATTGACCTTGGGTCAACATGGGTGTGACAAGAATCTCGGCCTTAGGGTGGCCTTCGAGCATTCCATCATCAGATTTTCAATTGGATGGACGGTTGAAGAGTTGGAGTATGTAGTAGGTTGGAGCCAGTCCATTAAAGTATGAAGATTGTCTATCTTAATATATATCTGAGTACTTATAGTATATATGTGTGGGAGATGATAATCTGGGCCAACTGATGATTGCTGGTTTAGCATGAAATAAGTATATTGGTGATTATTTATCTTTTCAGCATATATGTGCTTGAGTGTATCAGTGTTATTAGATAGAGTGGTGGGTCATGTGAAAGTCTGTGCTCATATACCCTATATTACATATATAGACACATGGTATATATGAAGCCTGTGTTTCAGTTATTAAAGTGTATATGTGGAGATACATAATTAATACCTATTAAGTACAAAATCTGAAAATTTCGGACAACCATATGTCTTCAAATCCATCTATTTAACTTAAATAGCCAAATGGTTCAGTACCATATGGCCATTTAAGTTAGATAACTGGATTTGAAAGCATGGATGTCTGAAAATTTCAGATTTTCTACTTAATAGGTAACTTAGATAAATGCTGGGGCTTGACCTGGTATTTTTAAATATAATACCTGAATGTCCTAGCATCTCAATGATGACAGCCAGAGCTAGAAATCAGTCTGAGGATAGGGATATTCATAAAAGCTTCTTAAGAACTATTAGCATGCTCGTGTATTTTAAACATATTATATATACCCCTATGTTCAATTTAAAAATTATGGTATAAACATCAATAAAAAATACTATGTACATATTTTTAAAATACACAGTATAAATAAAAAATTGTAGAATAACCTGTATTAAATTATCAATCCAATATGCTACCTAGTTTTTGTATCCACTTAACAGGTATAAACACAAGTTATTTATTTGTTATATATATTAGTTTACCGTTATGCAGTGTATATTTTTTATGATAATTATTTACGAAATGCAAAAGATATATTTAAATAATAAGAATGTGAAAGTGTAAGCAGACATTAAAATTTATACTTTTAAAACTAAAATTTTTATAGAAATAGTTTAATTCATGTAAAAGCATTAAAAAAATTTTTTTTTCAGCTTTCTTAAATAACATCACATGATCACCATTCATTATGCTTACACAAGCTGTTTAAACAGGCAAAACTCCATATAGTAGCGCCACTCAGTGCAAGCCAGAGTAATTAATGGATGCAAGAAGGTTTGGGCGTAAAATTCCCATCTAGTGCCTATTCATAAATTTCATATGCTTATGCACAAACCTTGCATCCATTGATTACCCTGGCTTGCACTGAGTGGCACTACTGTATGGAGAGTTTTTGCATCTGTTTTCTTTCGTAAATAAAAGAGAGCAATCGTATTTAGAATTTCACAAGTCACATTCCCAAATATTTATGCAAATTTCTTGCATTAATGCCAGTTTATTCAAAATAGGTATTAGTTACAAGTTTATGTAAATGATTTTTTAGGAATTGATTTGTGAATTTCTAAACATAATTGTCTCATGCTTTTACTTGTGAAATAAGAAGAAAATTTATTTTTTACTTTTTAGTGCATATATGGAAATAAAAATTTCTGTAAACATTTTTTATTTTATTTTCTACTTTTTAGTTTTATGTAATTCCAGAAGTTATGAATAAAGGTTTTTATACAATTTAATACTGCTAGATGTCAGTATCGGAAAGAATACCGAATCCCATATAAAATTTTTTTTTAATGTTTTGTTAATTTTTAAATTGTTTGCAAATTCTAAAAAAATACGTTATCATCAATATATATGTATGCAAAGTTTCAACTGGATGGGAAATTGTGAAATAGGTGAGAAATGATAATATTTGTGTAGTGTAATTTTCACTATACTCACACAAAGTAGGGACTGATTTCTATACCCTTTTAACATTTTGTGGAACAATATAATAAATATATGACCAAAGATATGAAAAATATCTATGATCCCCAAGATGCATATTTTGTGCTGAACCAGCACTCATCAGTTAGAAACTCTTACACATATCTTTATCTATATTTAGATAGCAAATTACTACAATTTAATTGATATGTCAAATGTGCTGCCCTTATAACTTTGACATAAATCACTTAATGAAAGTATTTTAATAGTTTTTATTAATCATCCATTAGACTACAGATTGTCCAATAATGAATAATACTTCTGTAATGTAATTTTCATTATACTACTCTCACGCAAAGTAGGGACTGTTTCTATCCACTTTTAATACCTGTGGAAAGATGTAATCATAAACATATAACCAAAGACATGTTAAATGTGCATCTTGGGGGAATCATTGATCTTTTCCACATATTTGGTCATATGTTTATGATCACATCCTTCTATGAGTTGTTAAAAGTGGATAGAAACCATTCCCTATCTTGCGTGAGAGTGATGTAATGAAAATTACACTACAGAAATATTTTTCATTATCGGATAATCTCTAGTCTAATGAATGACTAATAAAAAATTTTAAGGTTAGAAATGAGTTACAAGATTTTGCAGATATAAAAAAATAGCTAAAGAACTACACATTATGTAATAAAATACAAAACCTTCACAGAGAATATAAGAAAATCTATAAGGGAAGCAGTTTAAATTGATATATTTGAACAAAATACAATTAATGCAAAATGGATGAAAATTGTTTAATGAACGGCAATAGTACAATAAATATCTTGGTGCTGACTAAAGTTATGAACATAAATAAGATCCAATAATAATAGAAGTGATTACATTATGCAAATTAAGATGAATAAATTAAGCAAAGTACTTCAGTAAGAAAATTATTGTAGACTCAAAATCTAGTGCAAACCATAAAAATGTATAGGTTTATTAAAAAGCTTGAATTCACTTAATGTTAACATTATCCAGGAAAAAGGAATATACAAGAATTTATGCAGTTTAGTGCAGTGGCAAGAGTGGTGGAATTGAGAACTAAAGATTCCTGAATTAATTCTAAGAAGCTAACTAAATTTTAAAAAAAAGTTTGGACATGTGAATATGGCTTTAGAGCACATGATTACTCTAGGATCACATGATCTGAATAACTACAGTTATAAAAACATCACCATTTCATGCGCTTGTTCATGCTGTTAATAATTCTACCTAACATCATACAGGGGAAGAGTTTAGTATTTTTATTAACAGCATGTGTAAGCATGCAAAATGGTGATCATGTGATGTTTTAATGGTTTTATACCTATCCTGCTCATAGGATAATGGTGACTGTGTTTTTGGAAAAACCAAAGACACCAAAATATATAGATGCTGAACTGAGTTCAGATCTTTATATGATTATACAATTGAAAGATTGGGTTAGAAACATTATGGTGTTTTCATCTTGAGTTCCTAGTTTTATAGTTAACCAAATGGGTAAAAGGTAGCTGCTGGAGGGTTGTATTAGATCCTAAGGTCTTGGTACAGTGCATCAAATCTAAGGCGGATCAATGATGAAAGCCACAAGCTAAAAACTAATCTGGGGATGTTGAATGAATAGACACTAGATAGGGATTTTTATACAAAAACCTTCCTGATCCATTGATTACAAAGGCTTGCACTTGGTGGCACTACTGTATGGAGACTAGTATTTTTATTAACTATACAGTTATTGTGCTATACAATAGATTTGAAGCTTGTTTAAGAAAACTATAATATTGGAAAAGAGTAATTTTAAAATTGATTTGAAGCTTGTTTAAGAAAACTATAATATTGGAAAAGAGTAATTTTAAAAGTGAACAAAAAGACATCTTCAAATGGCATAATTAATTCATCAGTTTCTTAATTTGTGTATGATATAACTTCAGAATGATATATTTGCAGAATAAACACACACAGTATCATGCCATGGTACACATTAAACATCTACATTAATAGCAATGATCCATTCTAGAGTTATTTAAAGCATGAGACATCAGATTATGAATGTCAATCCCCCAAATTAGTTTCTGGCTATTAACCTTCATTCAATGAAGAGTATTAGACCACCTACATATATCTGTGTTATATCATTCAAGCTAATGGTTCGAAACTTTCAAACATGTTGTGATTTTGAACTTAAGACAAATTGTTAATATGATTATGTAAACAAAGCAAAACTCCATACAGTAGTGCCAACCAGAGTAATCAATGAATGCCAGAAGGCTTGTGCACAAAATCCCTATCTAATGCCTACTCATCCAATATCCCCAGTTTTGCTTTATTTAAAAACAATTATGTGCTAATATAAAAGATAGTGATCATGTGATGCTTAATGATTATGTATATCTGGCACTAGTTCAGCAACTACATATTTTAATATTTATACATTAACTAGGGCCACCTTTGACTTTTTGGCAAAATGTTATAAACTAAAACCTAGCATTATTGAACTCTACTTTTGTACTAAAATCAGTAATCTGTTCTAAAATCATAAGTATATGGTAATAGTCCGTGGACACCATATGTAATTCCAACACAATTCCCAGACTGTTGACCATTAATGAGAAGCATTGAATTGGACATTTTCATCTAACAAGGACGGTTTTTAAACCTGAAGTTTTAAACTGAAGCTAATTTATTTCTATAGCTATGTAGATGTGATTTATATCAGTCAGCTATTAACATTTAACCCGGTTAATAAAAAGTTGTTGACTAAGTGTCAGATTATATAATTATTTAAACATGTTGATTTGGATTCAAAACTTGGAGATTTTTTACTCTTTTGAGCCATCATTTTGAAAAGTATTAAATAAATAAAGATATTTCTGGGCGATATGATATAGTGAAAAACTAATACAGAGACTTTATTGGTGCTACTTCCTAGTATCCAGTGACTATTCGTGCTTATAATAGATAACTCTAGTATAATAGATTGTATTAATAGTTACAGAAGATGTTGATTATAAGATGATCATTGGACTATTTCCATAATCTAATACAAGCTTTAGAAAAAATTTACTTTATTTAAATATTCAAAATACATTCAACTGTTAGCAGTAGCACACAGGTTAGTAAATGCATACCATTTTGTGAAATATTCTCCCCCCTTCTTCAGGTGTTACTGGCCTGACCAGTGACAGTACTAGTATGGGAATCAAACCTGGATCCTTAGATTTTTTGAGTATTGAATGTTAAGACAACACTCTAACCAACTGAGTAATCCTTCGAAAGGCAAGATTCAGTAGAAATTTTATGCACTTAGCTCCACTTTTTCCTAAGAGCAATCTTGATTAGTGGTTTCCATAAATTATGTATTGTCATACTAGGTTGACTCATGGGGTTTACTATTGTCATATGAGAAGCAGCTTTAAATTTTCTTCTTTGTACCTTTTCTTTTCTATCCAATATTTTTGTATTTTCCCAATTGAACATATGCTCATTGGCACATACAGGATCTGCTATCTTAGACACATGTTTTCTCTCTTCTAATCAAGTTTGTGTTCTGCAATCACTTTTCAATGGGACAACTGTCACCAATATATGTTCTTCCACATTCACATAGTATTTCATAGATGCAGTTTTCCATTTCACCATTTCAAGTTTAGGCTTCGTAGATGTTAGAATTCCTTAGATTGTGGTATTGCTCTGGAAAGCTGTTCTGATGTTATACTGATTGCAGATTTTCCTTCATTTGTCTGCTATTTTTGGTATGTATGGGTCACTACAGTACCAATAATTGTTTTTTTTCTTTTGATGGTTCTTTTTATTGTCTATTCAAGATTTTATTAATAACAGCTGATGGATAAAACATTTTTCATAAGATCATACTTTGATATATACCAATCTGCTAAAAGGTCAAAGGTGACTAGTTAGCCTATAACTGAGGTCATTAAAACATAGTTCCATAAAAATTATGGATGGATAATGTAACTAACTTTAATGTAGGCTACAAAAATTTGCTGTCTTCTTAACTTTTGTTTTGAAGAAAAGATTGTGTATAGTAACTTCCATTCGAAAAACATTAAAAAATATAAAACATCTTGAAACTTATCATTTTTTCTCTCCTGCATGATTTGGTGTAGTGTCAAAGAGACAGATTCTGGAGCTCAAGCTCATTGCATGATTTGATGTAATGGCAAAGAAACAGATTCTGGAACTCAAATCCCTTGCATCATTTAGTTTAGTGGCAAAGAGACAGATTCTGAAGCTCAAGTATCTTGCCTGATTTGGTGTAATGGCAAAGAAGCAGATTCTGGAGCTCAAGTTCCTTGCTTGATTTGGTGTAGAGGCAAAGAGACAGATTCTGAAGCTCAAGCTCCTTGCATCATGACCCAACTTTCACTTCAACTGTGTTGACTTCTTACCAACTTCAGAACAATAAATTATTTATTATTTCAGTCATTGAACCTCATTTTTTACTTAATTACATAAAAAATGAATATATATCTTCATAAAAATATACTTTCTATTTATTATTTCAGTCATTGAACCTCATTTTTTACCTAATTACATAAAAAATGAATATATATCTTCATAAAAATATACTTTCTATAGGTTGTCTTAGAACTTATTTGTCAAATAAGCTTTTTTTCTTTAGAAGTAACAATAACAAAAATTTTTTTGTAACTCGAATTGAAAATTTAGTTTTATTTACGCTATATTCAAAGAATATTTACACACACACCCGTTTTTCAGAGCCAATTGCAACACACATTTATATGTTGAATGAGTAGTTGTTTATATATTATAAAATTAAGAAACCATTGCTAATATTAAGAACTAACCAAAAAGTTTTCTTTCAGTAATATTTTAATTTAGTGTGGTTTTTCTGTAGATACTTTATTACTTGTTCAGTATGTGAGTTTTTTTTTATCAATTACCTTTTGAATAATGTGTCTGTTTTCATAATATAAATTACATCAGGCTGGCATTTTTTTTATTCTGTCACCAAATATAATGGATACTTTTAGATGTCAATATCCTAACTGCTAATATGCAATACATCCCAATGAATAGATGACATTCTTTCTGAGCTTCCTGTAATATCATCTCTGAATGAACACATGGTATATAGGAACATATTCAGCTACTTATTACAAAAATTGTATGACTAACATGTCAATCATAGATTGGGACATGAAATGTGACTGCGCTTGTAATTTTGTTGATCATCTTCAATGCCCTTTATGTCATCATGAAATCTTTTAAACCACTTGAAAATATTCTTGTAACATATGGCTTTAATATCATATGAATCATTTCAAACCTTTCAGTAGCATACTAATTTTATATAAAACTTAATGTATTGTTCCACTATGGATTGAAGTATAAAACACTTTGTCATATTTCATGTCCTTAAGATTTTTGTAATGAATAGTTTAAACTATGTAAAAAATGTAATGATTAAAAAATGACACTTCAGATAGCTGAAGAAAGAATCGAGCATCTTTTCATTGGTGTATAGGTTACTTCAATAAGTTTTGGAAACTGTAATCTAACTTCCAACACCATGTTAACTTTGTGAATTGATCACAATAGCAATCATAATTGGATTATCATGAATGTTTATTCGATGTTTTATATCAGAGATTTTTTCCCTCACTTTGTCTCAATATGAAACTAATACTAAATTTGGTTAATTTACGGGACTATTCACAACTATAAATATTCATTTGAGATTTGCATTTAATAGCATATTAAAAATAATTGTTCAATTTAGCTGTTATTGCAAAAGATATTGAAATCACATTTTTAAATAATGATATTTTGCATGTATTCTCCGATGTATGTTATCAAAAATCATGTGGTGAGTCTGGGTTCAATGTTATTACTATTCAACAATCTGAATTTTTCTGCATTTCTTTAATCGTAACTATTTATTGGCACATGTAATTTAGCCCAATTATAAGAGCTATGAATTCGAAAATTAGAAGTTCCTGTCAGGTCATCTGAATTTCTATTGCCCTAGATGATTTATCGGCACATATAATTTAGCCCAATTATAAGAACTATGAATGCACAAATTAGAAATTCCTGTTAGGTCAACTGAATTTCTATCACCCTAGGTGTTTTAGGGCAGTGACTTAAGTAGCAGATCCTAGACCTCAATATTCATGGACAGTTTGATATTCAAACTTCCTTATAAATTCCTGAGCAATGTACCAATCAATTTTTAATGGAACTATTGCATTTAGCCTGCCGTTTTTCTGCTGAAATGTCATGTGATCTCCTGAAAAACTGGTCATAATATTATTCAATTATGCTTTACAAATGTGAATAATATTTTTAAGTGTTAGTGTATAATTCCGTTGTCATAGTTAGTGTGGAAAGATGATAGGGATTCATGACAAATGAGCTCTACTATGATTTGAGTTACTGAAAACAGCAAGGAAAAAAGGGAGACAGAACAACACAGGGAAGAGTACTCAGTAGTAGGTATTTTTGGTTAGAATCTGATATTAGTTATTCATCCTTGAAGTAATTCCAATATCAAAGAGTAGTTTTCTCTAGAGCCATCTATTGTGAGCTTCAGTAATTAATAGACACCAAATAGTATAGCATTATAAAATCCCCATCTCCAGATCAACAGGTTTCTAGTTTTTTCCATTAATGATTAAGATTAAGGCACTTTTGCATCTAACAATTTTAATCTTTTGTCCTCTTCAAACTAACCTGAAATTTAAACAAAGCCTAGATTTCAAACCCTATCTAACTTATTGCACAGCTATATAGATCTGACATGGGTCAATCTGGAGATGATTTTATAGGATTGTATTATCTGGTGTCTACTGATTATTCAAGCTTATAGTAGATGATTATAAAATAGAATAAGATAACTACTATTGGAAGCATGTGAACTCATATATGATATTGGTGTATTACCACATTATATATTTCCCATCCTTTATACAAAAAGCTATCTGATTTCAATCTTTTATTGCCATGAAAAGTCCTCGGTACTGAGAAAGCAATGATGGCATCAAATCTAAGACATTGGAGTTTGTAGATGTGATATTTGTATGAAGTTATATATTCGCTAATGAATCACAGCAGAAACTGAATTTGGGATAGGTGTTTCAATTTGGCACTCATTAAAGTGGCAAGTGTTTTTGCATAAGGTAATAAAATCATTAATGAATTATGTCAGAACTGAATTTGGGACAGGTTTGGCATGTGATCTTTGCATGAAGTAATACAATTGCTAATGAATTGTGACAGGTGTTTCAATTTGGCACTCATTAAAGTGGTAAAGACAATCATAAAATCCATATTAATGGCGGTAAAACGAATTCAATTTTTTTATACGTACATGGAACAAGTGAACCTTACTTGAGATAAACTCTCCAAAACCAGAATGGAGGACAGAACGGATAGCTAAGGAGGTGTCAAGATTTAAGATGGATACAACTATTCTTAGTAAAAGTCATCTTCTAGAGACATTTAATCTTTCAGCCAGATCATCCAGAGAAAGTAGATTAGGTGTTGTTGGGCATTTGCTATGACATCTAATTTGGTATGTTCTTGGAATTCCTATTTTTATACCATCTAGTGTAAATTTTAGTTATTAATAGATACTAGTGTTTATTAAATTCTTATATGGGGTCCTATCTAAACTTTAGAATAGTTTGACTAAGTTAGAAACTAATGTGTGAAAATTTGGATAGGACAGAACTGGGTAAGGATTTGATAAGCACTAGCATCTAATTGTTTACTCAAACTAGATGGTGTAAAAGGAATATATATGAATTTGTTAATGAATACCAATAAGTATAAGCTAAGGTCATGTGATATCCTGCTGTTTAATTCCTACACCTGTGAATAAAAAGTTAAAAGCATAAAACTTTGGATTTTTGCAAAGCCTTGGGGGCATTTTATTAGTGTCAATGTTCCAATGTAAGATCCAGAGAAGAACAATTTTTATTCCTTGCTAAATAGGTATTAATACTATTAAAGCCTGAATTTTTCTTTTTGGTAAAAAAGGTAAATTGTAGCCCAAAATTATTTGGGAACTATTGGAATTGGTTCTGTAAATTCACATGATCTGCTATTAATGAATATTCATCATCAACCATTATCAATCCACTGCAGGATAAAGGTCTCTCCAAGTTTAATCCATCTTCTCCAATCTTTAGATTCTCTTCTCCACATCACCCCTGCATACTTTCTTATTTCATCCATCCATCTCACATGTGGTCGCTTTCTTGGTCTTTTACAATCTCTTGGAATCCAGTTTAAGATTTCAAATGTCCATCTATTATCATACTTTCTTATTTCATCCATCCATCTCACATGTGGTCGCTTTCTGGGTCTTTTACAATCTCTTGGAATCCAGTTTAAGATTTCAATTGTCCATCTATTATCATCTTTTCTAGCAATATGTCCAACCCAACTGCACTTCAATCTTTTAATTTTTTCAATGAGGTCAGTAACACCTCTTTGTTCTCTTACCCATACATTATTTATCACAAACATTGTTTAGACAATAAAATATTAAAAGGAACAGATACCGCCATCAAGATTAGTATTTGACTGCATTATAGTTAGAAATGAAATATGAGAAGTTAGTGGAGAAACTGCAGTTTATTGGATAGATTACTAGTAATTAGTGCTTTACCTAGATCTTAGGATCCAATGCAACCCTCCAGCATCTAAGCTTGCAATTGGTGGAACTACTGTGATTAGTACATTCTAAGGTTTAAAATGTCAACTACTTAAAAATAATCATATTCACAAAAAAATCAATAACCATTCTTTAAAAGTATCTACTATCCATGCTAAATTTCAACTGTTATTAAATCCTAAAACTATTAATTTGGATCTCTAGGATTGTCACGATGCTGAGGCTTGGAATTCTTAAACGTAATATGGATGCACGAAAATCTATTTCCGAGTTTATTAACAAAAACTGAGAAATTCTCTGATGATGATTTTATTATTTGGGGTTTTATTAAAAAAAAAACCATGACCTTTTCTATTTGATTAAATGTGGAGTTTCATAATAAAAAACGAGATTTAACGGCAGTCAAATATTACAGGAGATTGACTGAATCAGATGACATCTTGTAGGCATATATAATATAACAACTAATTTACAAGTTATTAATGATGATCAAACCAAACACTCCACACATTTTAGAGTTATTCCATCACAATGTCCTTTTCAGGGTACTAGTTGTATTAGCTAGATAATCTGATCCTAAATGGTTATTAGTAGATGGTCTGATAAACAGCTTTTTATTTATACGTGATGCTGGTAAGGTCATGGTTCCATGCATTACCTTTAAAATCAATGGCTATCATGCAGACTTGATCCTAACCTATCTGCATTTTTATTAACATGTTCTTATTATTGCTTATGGCTTTGAAATAATGCAAAGAATAAGATTTAAGAATGATGATCTCACACATTAAGTGAATTTAAATATTTTGGTAGCTTTTTAATTACAAAAATAAACTTAGGTGTTGAGGGTCAGCCCAGACTCAACGTATCACTGCTACTTTTAACAAGTTAAATGGAGTATTAAATCACTGAACCTCACATGATCACCATTTCTTATGCTTGCTCATAGTTGTTATTAAACAGAAAAAACTCTCCATACATTAGTGCCACTCAGTGCAAGCCAGAGTAATCAATGGATGCCAGAAACTAGTATGTGGATATTGGAAGAGTAGGCACTAGATAGGGATTTTATGCACAAGCTTTCTGACATCTATTGATTACTCTGGCTTGCACTGAGTGGCACTACTGTATAAAGAGTTTTGCCTGTTTGAATGGAGTATTTCATCGCACTGATATAAATTAATTTATTTAAGTTAGCTGAATATAAAGCTGTGATTTGATCTAATTTGTATGAAAGAGGATACTTAGATCCTCATGTCAACGTAACATAAAAGTATCAATACATTTTATTTTAACTACTAAAGATCACACAATCACCATCCGAAGATTTAGGTGCAGTGCTCTCAGATCCAAAACTCCTCATTGATGAAAGCCACAAGCTAGAAAATAATATCCATTGATTCCTAAGGCTTGCACTGTGTGGGACTACTGTATGTAGTGTTTTGCCTCTGTTTTAAAGAATGTTCTGTAAAGTTTTAAAAATGTGAGGGCAAGATTGTCAGAACAATCTACATGTCATTCAGATTATTGGACATGATTTTATAGGCTACAGCTGTAAAGTGATATTGTCATTGGACATATGAAATGATGGATAATGAATTTTTAAAAACGTATTTTATAATGAGCTTGAATATGGTTTTTATAGGAAGAACAAACACTATTTATATTACAAGGATTATCTCAAAGTCATTCAAAAGAAGTTGGAAATTGCTTCCATTAGAAAAATGCAGATGAAGATAAAACAATAGAGAGATAGAATTAGACAAGGTATTGAAGTGCTCCAAAAAGAGAAGATGGCTGCAAAAGAAGTTAAAAACCAACATCACAAAATATTGAATAAACAGAATGGGCTAGCAATATATAGTTATATTTAAACCATAGCACATCAGCTAAAGCTTAATAAACCAATATAATAATCTCAATATGTAGTCAAGACAACCTCTGTAGATAAAAGATAAATTCTATAGAGATCGCTATGGTAACATATTGAGGATATTATATACTGGTTTATTAAAATTCAGCTGTTGTGTTGTGAATTGCATTTAGAAATCAGTTAGCTATTGACCAATTGTGGTATATGATCATATTTGCACATCACTGACTAGATTTTATAGTCATTCAAAATTTGTCTCTAGTATATTATTAACATTTTATTATATTTGTCTAAATCGCATGTTGTTATTAAATCACTGATAAATTAAAAGGTTGCTAGTCTTTCACATGCGCCTACTGTTGTTTCTCAGACAGCCAATCAGATGTTAAATAGTGGTCTGAAGAGTGATCAGGCCTTGATTGGCTTATATATATATATATAAAGTTAAGTAAAGAGAAGGGTGGTATCATCCTTTTCTTATCAAAATCTCTGTCATGTGTCAAGGCCTGATCGCTCTTCAGACCGCTGTTTAACATCTGATTGGCTGTCTGAAAAACAACAGTAGGCGCATGTGAAAGACTAGCAACCTTTCAATTTATTACTGATTTTTTATTATATTTATTTAAAAATAGAATAGTTTTTTTAGTGAATTGTTGCCCTGATGGAAGTGCTTCATTCATAAAATGATTCACAAATTTGTTCAAAAATGTTTTAATCGTACACAAATAGTTAGTCAATATTCTTCCTGTTTTCAAAGATATAGATATGTAACAGAAGTATATACAGGAGCAAAGAATAATTCTAAACTTTTGTAAAAACACTGCACATTTTACTTAAAGTGATATACATTTTATTATAGATCTAAAATCTTTTACTATGTTTTTTTAACAACAACTTACACAGTGCGAAAAACAAAAATGAGGTTGAAAGAAAACTTGAGACAACTATAAAATTAGTGGCATAATGTGGTTTCTACTACCAAATGAGTAATAATATTATTGAAAGAAAAAAAATATTTACCTGATCTATCTCAAGTTTGAGGGAATGTATTTTCTAGTGCCAAATTAACTTGTACATATATTGTAACCATTTATTTTACAGAGAAAATAAATACAATCTACTATCTAAATTTTTTTCCTCATAATTTTAAAAGATTACCTGGTATTATCTTTATTAACTTAATTAACATATTTAATGCTGTATAATTATAATTTTTATTCATTTAAGTATATGTCAATACCAAAGTTGCCTATATAGCTAATCACTGACTTTGAAAAGTTAAATCTAACTTCCATAAATTTGATTTGTTAAAAAAAATTTTTTTTTCCCCCTTTTGATAATATTCTAGTTAGATAAATTTAATTTCAAATGTTTAAAAAAAAATTTATATATAATTTTTTTTATATAAAGAAATACTTGAAATCACTCTTTTCTGCATTTATTTAAATGACATGTAAATCTTTTCTGGTGCATATATTCTTAGATTTTTATCAATTGCAATGACCCTTTCTGTTAATTGTGGATTGAAATCGTGTTACTCTGAAATAATATAAAGAGGCAATTTTTAAAATATGATGGTTCACTTCTTTAATGATCGTTTTACTCGCTGCTTCCTTATCGTTATAAGTTGATCACACTAATATTATTTTGTTTGCTGAATTCTACAACTAAGTTGTTTAAATTTTAATTGTTTTGAAAAAGAAAGCAATATGTGCTGCTAGAAGCAAACTTTACCCAATCAATCAATTTTTAGATTATGCTGTTTTACTTTAATCTCTCTGAACATCTACAAATGGAGGAAAGAAAAAGAAATTTTCTGTGAAGACAGGAGTGAGATTCCCAATGGTGCAATTCGAGATATTCTATGTCTTATATTTATCTAAATCTTACTATAATACTTTATTTAAAGTTAGTGATTTATCACATCATTTTATCACATGATCACCATATCATATGATTATACATTCTGTTAATAAGAGTGATGTGATGCACTGTGACTTCTCTTTATACGGAGTCAGGAAACTCTCAGCAACTATGCCCAGAGAAACCTGTTAGCCACTTTATCTTCCCTTTCCATTCCCCATCCTATGTTTTCCCGTATTCTGTTCCATCTCATTTCCACAACATAATCTTTGTCAACTCCATGGTCTTTACATATAAATTCCCCATATCTTTTCCCAAACCCAGCAAAAAAATCATTTTGCTTATAATCATTCTTCCACAACTTTATTATTTTTATCCTTTCTACTTTCAGGAACTTACATTCAATCAACAGATACCTAATATTTTCTGTGCCTTCCTTACACAACTTACAGACTAAATCACCTACATTTTACCATTTATGTGTATAATCCTCTGTTGCTAAAGATCCCGTTCGAGCCTTAAAAGGTAAACTACTTTCCATACATTATCATAAATTAATTTGCATCCAATATTCTGTTTAATTCTTTATATATATAAACTCTTTTTACTCTCCATACTAGTTCTCTATCTCTCCAACTCCCTATTCTTCATTAATGCATCTATTCTTCTATACCATTCCTTACCACTATAACACTCAACAATTATCCTAATGCAATCATCCCTCCTTTTGTACAAGTATACTGACATAAATTCTTTATCCAATTCTTCTGCATACTGCATTACTTTTCTCACTCATCATGTTACTTTCCCTTTATTCATAAACCAATTAAATACTATTTTGGCTATTCTTTTATTATCCATAAACTGCAATTGACCGAATATTTTCATTCTGCTTTTTGCATCTCTCATATAAAAACTTGACCATCCCATTTCTCCCCGAATTGCCTCCTTGTCCATCAACATATCTACATCTAATGCATGTTTTCCTACTTCTCTTTGTACTTTTTCCAAGGAATTTAATACCCCTTTACTAACACATAATGCATCATTACCATATGTTAACCCTGTTACCGCCATTCCCTTCCATACAATTCTAGCTACATCATATTTATTATATGAAAACACTATTAATTTCTTTATCAATCCCTTTCTTTGCTTCATTTATCAATTTTTTCTCCCATTCATTCAAGCAATTTCTCTGATTACTTAAGATGATTCCCAAATAGTTATATCTATTCATCATACCAATAAAAATTCTTTGCCTTCTTTTTTTCCAATATTAATCAACATTACTTTTGATTTTTCTTCATTAAACTTAATCCCCATCTCTTTATCTACTCTTATGCATGTTCTCAACATAACTTACATATCTTCCCTTGTTTCTGCACACAAAAAGACATCATCTACAAATAAAAGACCCAATAATGTATATACTCCCTTGCCACCTATTAATGGTATTTCTATCCCTCTTCCTAGTCTTTCTATTGCTCTCTCCATTTCTCTCAAATACAACTAAAACAAAATAAGTGACATAGGAATCCTTGCCCTAGTCCCACCCCATTCTTAATTTTAACGGATTCTATATTCTCTAATTGATACATATAGTAATTATTTTCATATAATTTCTTAATAATGTCCTCTAAAGCTTCATCCATTCCCAAATTTACTAAACTTACCTATAATCTATTTCTATTTACTTTATCATATGCCTTCTCTATATCTATAAAAGCCATATATAACTGTCTACCTATATACCTACTCATATCCATAAGTTGTGTCACTACAAATAAATTATCTCCTAGCCTATCCAATTGAAAACCTCACATTTCTCCCACTATATTATTCTTGTCCATTCATTTTGCAACCCTTCCAGCCACATATATGGAATTTTTTTTATATAAAACTTATGTTATCGCTATTGGTCTATAATTGTTTAACTTTCCAAGATTCTTACCCTTTCCTTTAAATAGTAGCCTTACTCTTATATTACTCCAACTATCTGGAAAAACTCTTCTGCACCATCTTATTAAAACATGATAACAATTTTACTTTTGCCTTATGCCCTAAATTCATTACCATCTTTACTGCTCATCCATCTAAACCTCTTGCCTTTCCACTTTTCAGTTTCTTCCCTGCCTCATTCAGTTTCATTTTCTGTAACCTAATATTCCCATTGCTATATGCTTTCATGTTTGCTATCACTCTATCCTTCACATCTAACATGTTTTCTATACCCATTACATACTTATTTAATATAATCTCTAATTCTTCTCTAGAGCTACTCGCCACTCACTCATCATCTAGTAATACTATCTCTCTCCCCCCTTACATTCCTTCTTTTTATGTATTTCCAAAATTATATACTCCCATTTCTTCCACTTTAATTAATATCCTCTAATAATTTACTATTTAATTTCATTCTCTCTCTATAATTATCTATTTTAACCAACTTCTTTTTTTCTAAGTACTTTTCCCATTTAACATTATTTTTTCACTTTCTTTGTTCTCAATAGCATTCTCTGCATGCCTTTTCCCTCTCTTACTTTTACTTTTCTGAATATTCTCACCTAAAACCCTATTTGCCACTTTCTCTATTTCACCACCTCAGACCTTATACTCATCCCCAACCAACTCTTCCATGGTTTCTTCAACTTTTATTTTATACTATCATTCACTCTCCATCTACATCTTTCACTATCATTTATACTTTTATTACTATTTTCCATCACATTACTAACCATTCCTATTATAAAAAAGTTATGATCACTACTACACACTCTCTCTTCATTATCAAACACCTTAATTTTCCGTACTTTATTCATCCCCTCTTTCTCTACCAACACATTATCTATTGTGTGGGTTATATTATTTGTAGACCATGTGTATTGTCCCTCATAAATATTTGATGTTTCAAATGCTCAAATTCACACTATGACAAAATTTCTTCAAAAGCTGTCCATTCTTATTATCTACATCATCAATTTCTTCAATATGCACATTCATATCTCCTATAATCATTATTCGCTTCCCCTTTTTAAAAAAACTATATATCCTTAACTAGGCACTCATATATGCTATTATTCCACTCCTTTATAGTTTGACTATCTCCAGTAGCTATATAAACTATAGCCACTATCCATTCTTGTCTTCCCAACCTTATTTCAAACCACAAATGCTCTTGGCATTTAACAGTATTTAAATATTTTTTAGATATAACACCTATACCACCACTCTTTTTTTCTTTCTTTTATATTTATACCCTGCCATACCAAATCTTCCAAAACAGGTTCTTCTTCTCTTAGATGTGTTTTCACTACTGCTGATACCTCAAGCTCTTCATTTTCAATTGCTTTGTTCAATTCCTGCCACTTTTCTGGTCTCCTACCACCTTGCATATTCAAATACCCAATTTTAACAATTTTTTCTTTCCTAACTACTCTTTTATAAATTTTTTTGATTCTTTCTTCTCCATTACATTTATAAATAACTTGCTTACCATTAATTTTATTGACCCATTCCTTCTCCACATCTACATTTATATCTAAATCAGCTACCCTTTGTTTATTCCTTACATCCCACCCATTCTTCTTCTTTCTAATAACACTGCAATTTAAAATCCCATCCCCCTTTACAAGTTTCCTGAACTACATTCTTTATAAATCAGACTCCCTAAAACTTCACTTCCTTGTTTCTCTAAGTGCAACCCATCTTTACTATATAACTCCCTCTCCCCAATAAAAAAATCCCATACATTCACAAATGTAGCATCATTTCTCTCACTCAATTTCAATCTCTCAGTATCTGAAGCTATCCTAGCTCCTCTCTGAGGAGTGTCAAAAGCATGAAACCATTGGTCAGAGGATGGGGGTGTGGTTTTCAGATAGATATTTCAAATGCTTTCTCTTGCTAAGCAATTATCTCAAAGCTTGTTGAGCAATTAGCAAAGCTCTTTGTTTATTATTAGGATATTTTAAATAATATATATCTGATGTCTTAGATATTCTATACTAATCCAGACCTGTATTTAGACCTATATTTTATTTTATGGTTACTTGGTCATTCTTTGGAAGGTAATATTAATAGATTTTGGCTTACCCAATATGTTGATTGGCCATAAGATACCGATCAATGGCAGGTTACAATATATATATAAGTAACTCAGATTATATGTAAGTAAACAGTAAGTAACTGAAGCATTTGATGAATTACATAACATAAATAAATTCTCAAAAGACAGAGGATAACTCATTGGAAGCTTCAGTTACTTCCTGTTTAGTTATATGCAAATATATGAAAGATCATTTACATATTAATACTATGTTAAATTTAGTAGTAGGTTATGTGTAGCACTCAAATATGTTTAGAACTTTTTTTAAAGCTATGTACAAGAAGTTATGTTGTCCCTATTACATTCTTCACTATAATTTTATTCTTTCTATAAAAAAGGATATATATATATAGCCTTTTGTCAGAATTTGAATTTCTAATCACTCACATTCATTACAATAAATATCACTAATACATTCCAGAATATAATAACCACTATTTCCTATTGCATTGTCAAATGTATAACATATAATAATCAATTGACGAAACACTTTATTACTTTTACAATGCTTTCTTATCCATCCTTTCCTTCAGTTAACAGTTTTGATTGCCCCAAAAATATTAAGATATATAAGGTTCTGAAGAAGATTGCTGGGGCAATCAAAACTGTTAACTGAAAGGAAAGGGTGGGTAATAAAGCATTGTAAAAGTAATAAAGTGTTTTGTCAATTGATTATTACATTCCAGATCAATATAGCTTCATACATTAAATAATATGACCCCAAATGTAAAGTTAACTATTGTCAATTTATAGTAGCACTTTATTAACTCGTCTTGGGGGTGGGGGTAGTGGATGGAGAGAATGTAAACACTTCTAATACTGTAATGTTTTATTTGCCTAAAAATCTATTTAGTAAAATACGCTTTATGAATGTTCTATATATATATCACACAGAATTGTATGCCTGCAAGTTATGCTTGCACTAGCAAAATGTTAATAAGGTATCTGTGTCCAAAATCTTATATATGAATATACCTTTCAAGACTGTGTGTTTGTAGTTGCATGCTATTATTATTACAATTTTGGAGGGATGTAGCCAAAATATTATAAATGGGATAGTAATAAATCATACAAATAGATGTGCCTGAAAATTATACTAGCATCATTTGTGTGATATATTAGTATGATTTTTTTTTTTTCAAAGAGGAAGTTAGATTATAAAAATTTATAAAACGCTGGCCCACAATTTTCAAGTCGTGCAGTAAATTATAAATGGACCTGTTATCCATTGCAAATTTACAGTTTTTAGAGCCTCGTTTGGAAGATAAAAATACGATAAAGAATTTAAAACGTACACTACCTGAAACTATACTGAATAGACATTACTTTTAGTATCACATGATCACCATCTCTTGTACTAGCAATTTTTTGTCTTGTTTATAGATATTACTTTATTATTAAGAAGGGGTAGGGAAACTTCTTGATATTAAAACGCTGATAATGTTAAAAATTAATAATAAAAATAATGAATAATGTTAAATTTGATTTATTTTTATTACCTCAGAACTGCGATTTATATAATCAAACCCAAATCAGATAATAATTGCCAAAATGGCTGTAAGAAATTATAATTCGTACTAAATTAACTTTATAAAAGTTTGACATACATTTTTGGACGATTTACCAAAATTTATTAAGTTCCCTAACTAATTATTAAGCATATGATCGACATTTTGTAAAAATTAAAATAAATAATTAAATAAATAAATAAATTAATTAATCCACTTCTTCCACGGTAGGGCCTCCAGGATTAGCATGACTCCCACCACCTCCTCCATGTATTTTTGACATAACAGGAGCGCATACCCCTTGAACTTCTTTTAATTTGTGTTCAAACTCTTCCTTTTCGGCTAAAGTATTCTGATCCAGCCATGTGACGACCTCAGTGCACTTATTGACAACTCTATCCTTTTCACTGCTGGAGATTTTATCACCTGCTTCGGTAGCGGCTTGCTTAGCACTGTAAACATACGTTTCAAGATTATTTCTAGCTGATATCCTCTGGCGATGAGAGTCATCTTCATCACGATATTTTTCCGCATCGGACAACATCCTATCTATTTCTTCTTTAGACAACCGCCCTTTATCATTAGTGATAGTAATTTTATTCGACTTTCCAGTACTTTTATCAACTGCAGATACATTTAAAATGCCGTTAGAATCAATATCAAAAGTGACGTCGATTTGGGGAATTCCTCTTGGTGCAGGTGGGATTCCATTCAGCTCAAATGTACCCAAAAGATTATTGTCTTTAGTCATTGCTCGCTCGCCTTCGTAGACTTGTATTGTAACACCCGGTTGGTTATCAGCGTAAGTAGTAAATGTTTTGGACGTTTTACAAGGAATACGGCTGTTACGTTCAATAAGTTTCGTCATTACTCCACCAGCAGTCTCAATTCCAAGTGATAAAGGTGCAACGTCGACCAAAAGAACATCTTTCACGGCTTCGCTTTGATCTCCACTCAAAATGGCAGCTTGCACTGCCGCTCCATATGCTACTGCTTCGTCAGGATTTATAGACATATTTAAATCTTTTCCATTAAAAAAATCTTTAAGCATTTTTTGAATTTTGGGAATTCTAGTCGAACCCCCAACGAGTACAACATCGTTGATACGAATTTTATCTATTTTGGCATCGGTAAGAGATTTTTCTACGGGTACTAACGTAGATCGAAACAAATCCATATTCAATTCTTCGAATCTTGCGCGGCTAATTTTAGAATAAAAGTCAATACCTTCAAAAAGCGCATCTATCTCGATGTTTGCTTCAGTGCTGCTGGACAAGGTTCTCTTGGCGCGTTCACAGGCAGTTCTAAGTCGACGAATGGCTCTAGCACTGGTAGAAACATCTTTCTTGTGTTTACGTTTGAATTCTTCCACGAAATGATTCACTAGACGATTATCGAAATCTTCGCCACCCAAATGTGTATCACCTGCAGTTGAACGGACTTCAAACATGGACCCTTCGTCAATTGTAAGTATAGAGACATCAAATGTGCCCCCTCCCAAATCAAAAATTAAAATATTTTTCTCTCCTTTTAGATTCTTATCTAATCCATAAGCTAAAGCAGCCGCTGTAGGTTCATTAATAATTCTAAGCACATTTAATCCTGCAATAGCTCCGGCGTCTTTTGTGGCCTGACGTTGTGAATCGTTAAAATATGCCGGTACAGTAACGACCGCATCTTTCACTTTTTTGCCTAAGTAAGCTTCGGCGGTTTCCTTCATTTTCGTTAAAACCATGGAACTAATTTCTTCAGGCGCGAAAACTTTTGTTTCCCCCTTGTATTCAACTTTAATTTTCGGCTTACCATTTTGATTGATAACTTTGAATGGCCAGTGTTTCATGTCGGCTTGAACAGGCGGGTCGTCAAATTTTCTTCCAATAAGTCGCTTAGCATCAAATACAGTATTCTCGGGATTCATCGCAACCTGACTTTTGGCCGGATCACCGATTAATCTTTCGGTGTCAGTAAAAGCAACATAGCTGGGAGTTGTTCGATTTCCCTGATCATTAGCAATAATTTCCACCTTCCCATGTTGAAAAACGCCAACACACGAATAAGTCGTACCAAGATCGATCCCAATCGCTGGAACTTTTCCTCGTGACATTGTTTAGAAAGACGATCATACACAGGGTTTTAAATCTGAATATTGCGTTTACGATTTATATACAGAGTGACTATATTATTTTTTTAACTTTACAAAAAGCTCGTTATCTCGAACAAAAATTTTTTTAAGGTAAAGTCAGTTCTTGAAGAAACTTATTCAAACTTTATACGCACTTGCTATTCTAGAAAGACCAAATTCGGCGTGCGCGTTCTTTTTAAATTTCAAATCAAAACCTCACTTCGTGTCACGTGACTATTATTCTAAAAACTCTATAAGAACAAACTTCGCTAAAAAAATAAAAATACAGTTAATACGGATCGCAATATACACAAATAAAATTCTTTATTCTTTTCAATTTATTTTTGACGTCAGTAATCATTACTAATTAAAAAAAGTAACTTTACCAGATTATTAATTCAGTTGTGAGCGATGCCATTTCTGGAAATGTTTACATTCCTGACATTTGCTATCGCGGAAGTTTTTTTTTTTTTTTTTTACCATAAAGCTATGTAATTTAGTTCTTAACGTTCTTGAGAATTGTCCGACTAAATCCGCGTATCTATTTAAGGAAATAGTGCAGTTTTATTTGTTTATTCTTGTCGCTTCGTTTTCCCTCCCCCGAAAACAGTTGCCAAAAATATTTTAAGCCAATATTGTTAAAATCTATCTAAACTATAATTCATAAATCATAAACAACTCGAGCAATTTATAACGAATGCTTGAACTGTGACTAATTTTCAAATAAAAGCAAAGCTCTCAATGTTTAATTAAAGTTACACCCACGAAACTATATCTTAAAGTAAAAATCTATATGAAAACAGAATGTGAATATATAAGACTGGTTCTGAGATACGATAGACTAACCATCAAACTCCGCCTCTCTTAGGCACTTAATTAACTATTTTTAGCCGGAGGATTAAAGAAAATCTCAGACATTTTAAATCAGTCAGATATCGGTTAAAGTATTGAGATACAATAGGTTTTAGACGAGGCGGGTGGGTGAGGGTGGGGAGTGGTATTTCTACAACTATAGGTATATATACACTTATGAGTCTTAGTCCGTTTACCTTTTAAATAAAATTAAAAATTGCGATCTGTGAATGAGAGTCTGGTAAGTGTTTTTAACCCCAAACTCTTAAGTAAATATTTATGCAGAGCGAGCCCAAAGCAGAAACGTTTTAACAGCCCCCCCCCCCCATTTTATTATTAATTATGTATAAATGAGATTCAAATGCTTAATATTAGTTTATTACCTAAAAGATGTTTATATCATATTGATAAAATGAAAATACGAATTTAAATACATTCCTATAAAAGAATTAATTTAAGGTATACTTTTATCAGTTAAACACGTACAAATCAAAATCCTCTTATTGGATATTTGTCTACAATTGAATAATTATGGCATTAAAAATAGATATTGAATAATTACGAAATTAAAAATAGATTTCTTATCGAAGTTCCAAACAAATTTCTTTTTCCAGATCCAGTAAAAAAGCTAGCTAGTTTGATCTTTCTAGATGAACTATTATATAGTTGTGAAGTGTAGACAATGAGTAATAAAATTAGGAACAAAATGGAAGTCTTTGAGATGTAATCTTGGAAAAAAATCCATGAAGTTTTGAAAAAGGAAATGAAAAAAGATCTGTTGAGGACATTATAAAAAGAGAAGCTGGATTAGACATATATTAGGAAGAAAGTATAGTTTAATGAAAGGTATTTTCAGGGAATAGTTAGTGAAAACAAGAAGGATGGAAAAGATTAACATTATTGGATGATATAAGAAATGGGAAGTTACATGGAATTGAAGAGCTGGGCAATGAAGAGAACAGAATAGAAAAAATGGATAAATTAGTGATGTGACTTCTCTCTGGATCTGTCCATGGGACAGAATACTATTGATGATGAGACATTGCTAAAATCTTCCTTGGTTGCGCTACATGGAGTTGTGATGCAAATACTTTATTGACAGCTTCCTTGACCTTAGCGTATTCTGCTGGTGAATAGGTCACCCATGTTTGGAGAAAACTTATTACACTAAACATCAAGATATTCAATTAAATATTGCCATGAGAAGTATTATTGGTACACTTTGCAGTAGCTTCCTGTTCTTTCATATATCCTTCCACCAGATATTGCTTCTTATATAAAAAAAAAAACTGTTAGAAGATTGAACTTGTCATATAACTCAAGAAATAGTCCCATCATCTAAGACTCTACTCAAATCAAGTCCCCCTTAAGGAAATATTATTGATACTCTTAAGTCTACCCCTTTGCACTAATATTCTGTTCTTTCACATATCTCTCCACAAGATATTGCTTCCTATGTAAAAATTTGTTAAGTAGATTGAACTTGCCAATAATTCAAGATATAGTTTCATCATCTAAGATTCTACTCAAATCAAGTACCCTTTTGTGAAGTTCAACCAAGAATCTACAATCAAAGAATTACGGCATAAAAATGGAATTCTTATGAGATTGCAAATAAATTTCTTTTTCCGGATCCTATAGTAAAGTCAACTGGATTTGATCTTCCTGGATGCAATTGGAGTCTTGTCAAGAATCAGGCCAACCTATGATCATTGTGCTCATCTGCTTCATAAATGGAATTTATCAACAACCTGTGATCATTGCACTTATCTGATTTATAAATGGAATTTATCAGTCACTGATGTTTGTAAATATGGACGAATAAAAACTATGAACCATGTAGTTAATGACTGATGAATTTAGAGTTACAGTCACAGAAGAATTCAAGGACCTAATAAACCACTAGTATATCTATCTCCTGTGTGCGATTTTTACAGGTTTCTTTATGATATTTTGTTAATAGTTAAGCTATTTAAATCTATATACTAAATAAATAAATAGATGATGGACAATTCTTGGTTACTGCACCCATCCACTTCAGAAATGAAATTTAGTAGTCATTGATTTATACCAGTGTGGAGGAACACAAAACATAAACGATATGGTTGGTGAATTGAAAAGTTTAATAAAGCCACTAGTGATTCCAGCACTTGGATGGAATCCACAAATTCGTTTATGATATTTTGGTCAGATATGCAAATGATTTTTAACATTTCTGTTTTGGAGGAAAACATTTTGCTGTAATTTCTAATGATAACCGGTCTTTTGGTTGAAACGTTAATGCAGCTGGGTGGAGAAATAGGGTTTGTTTTTATTTTTTTTTACATTTCCTTTAACATGGTTAATAGATTATTAATATTTAAGCTGATTAATAAATAAATAAAATCAAAATGATCCTAAAAAGATCACGTGATTGGTGAAGGCATAATAATTCACATTTATTGTTTCAGGTTTGTTACTGTTGTGTATGAATATATATATATATATTTCATAATGATTATCGATTAGATATTAATAAATTTATTATTTATATATTTTAAGTATTTAGTTGTCTATAAATTGAATATATTTCATTTTAAAGAATGAATATATATATAATCTGTAAATTATTTATTATAGTTTAAATTCATTTGCATATTTCATATATTTAAAAAAAATTTCTCTTCTTCTTTCGGTTCTTTCCTTTTTCCATTTTCTCTTACCTTAAAACACTAATGGTGTAATGTGATGTAATATGATGTATTGTGGCTTCTCCTTAAACGAAGTGAAGAATATCTCAGCAATTATGCCCAGATAAACCTGTTAGCCACTTTATTTTCCATTCCACACTCTAAATTTTCCCATATTCTGCATCATCCCATTTCCATAACATAATCTTTGTCAACTCTATAACCTTTATATCTAAATATCCCTTATCTTTTCCCAAACCCAACATAAAAACCAATAATTCACTTTCTGTATAATCACTTTTTTCATATTTATTCTTCCATAACTTCATTATATGTATCCTTTCTATTTTCAAGCATTTACATTCAATTAACAAATGCCTAATATTTTCTATTCCTTCCTTTCATAATTTACAAAATAAATCACTCATATTTTTCCATTTACATGTATATTCTCTTGTAAATAAAGATCCCATTCCGAGTCTTAAACAATAAACTAACTTCTTTACTATTATCATATATTAACTCACACCTAATATTCTGTTTATTTCTATATATATATTTAAAATCTATTTACTCTCCATACTATTTCTCCATCTCTCTAACTCCCTATTCTTTATTAATAAATCTATTCTTTTATCCCATTCCTTACTACTACAACACTCAACAATCCTCTTAACACAATCATCCCATCTTTTGTACAAATATACTGATATAAATTCTTTATCCAAATCTTTTGCATACCACATTACCTTTTTCACCCATCTTGTTATCTGCCCTTTACTCATAACCCAATTAAATACTATTTTGGGTATTCTTTTATTATCCATAAACTGCAATCTACCAAACATTTTCATTTTACTTTTTGCATCTCTCATATGAAAACTTGACCATCCCATTTCTCCTTGAATTGCTTCCCTTGCTGTCCATACATCTGCATCCAATGCATATTTTCCTACTTCACTTTGAACTTTTTCTAATTAATTTAATACCTCTTTACTAACATATAATGCATCATTACCCCTGCTACTGCAATTCCTTTCCATATAATTCTAGCTACATCATATTTATTATATGGCAACACTGTTAATTTCTTTATCAATCCCTTTCTTTTCTTTGCTTCATTTATTAATTTTTTCTCCCATTCATCCAAATAATTTTTCTGATTACTTAAAATAATTCCCAAATAACTATATCTATTCACCACACTTAACTTAATATCCCACAATAAAAATTCTATATCTTCTCTTTCCCCAGTATTAACCATCATTATATTTGATTTTTCTTTACTAAATTTAATCCCCATCTCTTTATCCACCCTTGCACATGTCCTCAGCATAACTTCCATATCTTCTCTTCTTTCTGCACACAAAAATATATCATCCGCAAAAAAAAGACCTAACAAAATATATACTCCCTTACTACCTATTAACGGTATCTCTATCCCTCTTCCTAATTTTTCTATTGCTCTTTCCATTTCACTCAAATACAATACAAACAAAATAGGTGACATAGGGCATCTTTGCCTTAGTCCTACCCCATTTTTAACTTTAACTGTTTCTATATTCCCTAATTGATATATATAATAATTATTTTCATATAATTTCTTAATATCTATTAAAGCTTCATCCATTCCAAAATTTGCTAAACTTATCCATAATCTATTTCTATTTACTCTATCATATGCCTTCTCTATATCTATAAAACTCATATATAACTGTTTACCTGAATTCCTACACATATCCATAAGTTATGTAACTACAAATAAACTATCTCCTATATACCTATCTAATCTAAAACGTCCTTGCATCCCCCCCATACATTATTCCCTTCCATCATTTTACAACTCTACTAGCCACCACATACGAGAAAACTTTATATAAAACTGATGTTACCGCTATCGGTCTATAATTATTCAACTTTCTATGATTCTTACCCTTTCCTTTAAATAATAATCTTACTCTTGTATTACACTAACTACTTGGGAAAACTCTATTCTGTGCTATTTTATTAAAACAGGATAATAACTTTACTTTTGCCCTATATCCTAAATTCATTACCATCTCTGCTGCCCATCCATCTAAACCTCTTGCCTTTCCACTTTTCATTTTTTTCTCTACCTCATACAATAGTACCACCTAGTGCAAACTAGAATACTCGATATATGCAAGAAGGTTTGTGCATCTGAAAGCAATATACCTAGATCTTAGGATCTAATGCAACCCCCTAGCATCCACCCTTTTCCTTTTTAGTTAATTAAAACTCACAAGCTAGAAACTAGTCTGGGGATATTGTTATGGGTAGGCACTAGATAGGGATTTTATGCACACACCTTGCATTCATTGATTACTCTGGCTTGCACTGAGTGGTACTACTGTATGGAAAGTTTGCTATTATTTTAACAGCTTGTGTAAGCATAAAAAATAGGGATCATATGATGTTTCTTTTACCTTACTGTCTTCTGTCATTTGTGTAATAATTGGAATATAAGGAATATTAATTCCAAGAATACTGAGATAAACAGTAGTTAATGAATTATGTAACATAAATGCATTAGTGTTTTGGGATTATTAAGAGAAAATTTATTATACTATACAAACCAATATACAAATTTGTTATTACATCCCAATACAATATAACATAAATTTATTTATCTTGTTTCACTACATTTCAGATGTGAATAATACAGTTTTAACGTATCTATTTCTATGTATGTAGATGCTTCCCCGGCAGTTTAATTCTGTAGACTTAACAATCCAAGTGGCATTTATTAAATAATCTGGAGCTATTAAATTGTCTCTTTGTTTGATTTTTTCTATGATTTTCCTTAGTTCCATTCCCTGCAGAACTACCAATTTCCCGATAGTGATTTTACATCGTATGCACCGTAATGTGAAGTACATGAAAACTGTAAGCCTTATTTCTGCATAAACGCCTTGCTTGATGCATCTTTTAATGGGTATAAATTGCCCAAATGGATTGTTTATCCATCTTGTAATGAGTGCTCGATGGTAATTTAGATTATTGCATCTTATAAATATATGATCAAAGGATTCCTCTTCCCTGCCGCACAACTGGCACATAGGGTCTATTTTCTTTATGTTTCTTTGGTGTGTCAGGAAGGCATTCATGGGAAGGGAGTCCAAGTAATATTTGATGATGAAATCTTGGTACTTTGGTTCAAGGAACCAACAACAAGATTTATATATTAGTTGTTGATTGGTGATGTCCAATTTTCTATCAATTGTGTGTTTCACTCCATTTAGTAATTTATGTGCTGTCCAGTATTTTATTTTATTTGTGATGGGTTTTTTTTTAAGTCAATTACCTTTTGTATATTTGTATATAGAAACTCAATCCACTTGTTGTTAGCTGGTGGAGGCCAGTCCATAAGGGTAATGTCTTCTTTGGATGATAAGGTTGGGTATTTGTCTGTTATATTAAATAGTGAGTTATAGTTGTTTTGTATGATTAGTGTTTTAATAGAGTGGAGCAAAAGGCCATTAAGTCTTCTTGATGTTTGCAATGTTTGGAGATTGTTAGCGGCAACCTTTCACCCCCAAAACGATTTAGTACAAAAGGCATTTACTTTTTGAATAAATTTTTTGGGATGGGCATATCCTAGCCAGGAAATAGGTAATTTTCAGGAACACCAGCGAGTTGAGTAGTGTGACTTTACCTTGTAATGAGATGTATAGCCTGGTAAGTGAAGTGATTGTCCAGGGCTTAGTAGTGTTTTTCCAATTTGGTGCCTCATCAGTCTATTTGATTTGTAAAAATCAAAATGTAGAAATTTTTGTGGATTTGTCATGAAGTTGGTTTTTATTTTCTTTCCATTCAGCAATTTCCTCGTGGCTGATTTGGTCATGTTAAATTTCAGTTTAAATTTGTTGGTGTAATTGGATATAATTTTTTCTAATTTGGATATATATTTGCCGGAAGGGAGACAGACAAGTACATCATCCATATAACTGATGTGCCTTATCTCTCATCCAATGGTCAGCACATATACTTCTGGAAATGATTTTTCACTATCAGCAGCAGATTAATATATACTATAAATAATAGCATGCTGAGTGGAGATCCCTGAGGGATCGAGATGAGAGGATCAAACCCAGGGACAACTTTATGATTCATTGTGATGAATATGGGTCTATTTGTTAGTAGATTGGGAATTATTTTGAGGTAAACTCTCGGCACCTTGTATTCTTGGAGATGTCTATCAGGATATTTGGTTTGACATAGTTTAATGCTGCCTCAACATCTAGTTAGACAGTGATCAGTTTGGACATTCTTTTCGCCCTAATGTAGTCTAGAAAGAGTCTCATTTGACTGATGGTATTAATTGATGATTTCCCCTTTCCTAGCATATTGATCTTTAGAAATAAAGTTGAGGATTTTTGTTTTGTATTTAATCTTTGATTAGCTGCTCAATTATTTTTTTTAATAGGGGGATCATCAAAATGGGCCTTAGATTGTTTAGATCAGAGGCTCCCTCTCTTTTTTAAAAATGGCACAAGGAATATCTGGTATAAATTCTTAATCTCTCCCTATCCCTCTATAAAGTGGTCAATCATGGTCTTGATTATGGATGCCAAAAATCTTTACAAATGAAGAAAAATGAATTTAGGTATTCCATATGCCCCTGTGTAAATCTTTCCTAGGAGACTCCTAATATTAAGACAGATCTCCAAAGTTATATCATGAGAATTATCCAGGTCAAGATATATAGTGTTACTGATGTCCCTGCTCTTTTCCGATTGAAGGCTTGCTTGAAAATGCTGCTGAATAGTACATTTATTTTGATCATGTTTTTAATCCTACTGAGATAAAAATGTTTTGCAGTGATTCCTAAAGTTAAAGATATTTGGTTTATTAATAATGATAACTTTGTCACCAATAGAAAATCTAATAGTGCGCAGTTAAGTACTGTTTAAATATGTACAATTAAAATGACAATTTTGTGACTTCTCTAAGGTGAGTCGATGCATGTAATGTTTTTTTTTTTTAATTTTTACAATTATTGCCTTCGATAAAGTGCTCAGTACTGAAAATGCACTTAGTTATATATTTGATTAATAGTAACAAACTCTCCATGCAGTAGTGCCACCCAGTGCAAGTCTTAGTAACCAATAGATGCAAGGTTTGTGTAAGCAAAGAAAATGGTGATCATGTGATATTTTGGTTTTATTAACTATTGTTTTTTTCTGTATTTTTGGAATAATGGGATTCTTTAATACTCATGCAGCAATTCTGATTCTAATCTTTTCTTTCTTTCTTTGATATATTTATGGTCTTTCTACTTCAATATAACTTATTTTAATAGCCCAGTATCTAAAGCTATGCCATAATTAGAGAGATCTTTATGCCCTTGATATATATTGTATTTGTTATATCCGCACTTATGACTGTGCCAATGTTATAACTGCAAGTCATACTGTGCGGTCAGCAAATAACGTTATACAATTTCCACGCTGTTCTTTTCCAACGAGTGCTCTCCAATGAATCGGTCTGCAACAAATGCTCTCCAACGAATTGGTCTGCATGAATGCTCTCCAACGAATTGGTCTGCAATGAATGCTCTCCAATGAATTAGTCTGCAATCTCTCCGCTGAATTGGTCTGCAACGAATGCTCTCCAACGAATTGGTCTGCAACAAAGCTCTCCAACGAATTGGTCTGCAATGAAGCTCTCCAATGAATTGGTCGCAATGAAGCTCTCCAACAAATGCTCTATATCTCCGCTGTGGTCTCATTCAGCAACACCCGTGAACTACATTTCCATTGGGCGCTGGTCATTAACCGCAAGCACTAACGCGAGATATCTCTACTGGTGTTAAACCGACGTCTACTCCAATACTGCTTACTCAATACTGTGTGACTGCTCTCTACTACTCTCTATGTTACACTGTTAGATGTTACCCAGTCTTCTTATTGCTTACTGACAACTGCAACAATTAATTATTGTCCAATAAGGTAACGTCTTATCTCTAGAAATATTTGCAATCAGCAAATATCTCTTGGAATTATCGTCCGCCATTACACTAATTAATTCCTGTTATCAGCGCGCAATCTAAAAACAACAACTCGAATAAATTCTAGTTCTTTCTGGAGTGCACAAAAATGTCTGCCATTTTTCAAAACACTACAGTATTCATTTACAAATGTTGTTTATGATGGATAGTTTATAGTCACACCATTTAAAGCTGAAACTTTTACTAGGAGACATCCTTTGTTAAAACCTCCTGGATAAGTAAACTCCAATGGCCTGAAGATAAACACTAATGTAAGAATTTATATACAATTATCAAATTTCACTAACGAAAACAGTTAGATGAAAAAAACTTAATGAATACAGAAACTAAAAAAATATTTTAAATTTTCAAATTGTGCTAAGTATTTATGAGTTAAAACAGTAATGGGTTGCACTGTGACTTCTCTTTATATGGAGCCAGGAAGCTCTTAGCAACTACACTCAGAGAAACCTGTTAGCCACTTTAACCCCCCTTTGCATTCCGCACCCTAAGTTTTCCCATATCCTGCTCCATTCCATTTCTAAACATAATTTTTGTCAACTCCATGGCAGTTATATCTAAATCCCCCTTATCTTTTCCCAAACCCAGCATAAAAACCAATAACATACTTTCTGCATAATCACTTTGTTTATATTTATTCTTACACAACTTCATTATTTGTACCCTTGCTGCTTGCTTTCCAGCATTTACATTCAATTAACAGATGCCTAATATTTCCTATGCCTTTCTTACACAACTTGCAGACTAAATCACCCACATTTTCCATTAGATATATATTCCCTTGTTGCTTATAGATCCTATTTGAGCCTTAAACAGTAAACTACTTCTTTGCTATTATCATAAATTAATTCACACCCAATGTACCGTTTAATTCTATATATCTTTTTACTCTCCATACTAGTTCTCCATCTCTCCAATTCCCTATTCTTTATTAATATATCTATTCTATACCATTCTTTACCACTATAACACATAACAATTCTAACACAATCATCCTATCTTTTGTATATGTATACTGACATAAATTCTTTATTCTGTATACCACAATATTTTTCTCATCCATCTTGCAGGAAACTCTCCATGTAGTACTGCCATCTAGTGCAGGATATAGTAATCAATGGATGCAAAAAGATTTTGTGTCCAAAATCTCTATCTAGTGCCTACTAATCCAATATTTCCAGGTTAGTTTCAGGCTTGTGGCCTTCGTCAGTGAGAAGCCTTGGATTTGAGAGCACTGCACCTAGATCTTAAGATCTAATGCAATCATCCAGAAGCCACCTTTTACCTTTTTGTTACTATGTCTTGCACCAGGAGACACTATGAATGGAGGATTGATACTGTTTGAACAGATTGTGTAAGCATAGGAAATGGTGATCATGTGTTTAGTTACTTATGAGTTAACTGTTTAACTAGAGGAGGGGGGTATTAAATTATCATTGATGCTAATTTGCAATTGATAGCCATCCTCGTAGCATTCTAATTTCCAAGGTATTACCACAAACTTTAATAGATCTATATTCTTAAGACCATTTTTTTAAAAAAGCAAAATAGTAACCTAATAACTTTTTGACCAAAGATAGATAAGTGATAGGATGCTATAAACAAGCAATATCACATGATTACCATGAATATTGTTCAACAATAAGTTCAATTGTAGACCCTTTACAAAATCATGTCCTCTGTCCAGGGATGTCTAGGTAGTAGGGAACCATGACCAAACTCTTTATCATCATCAGTAATAATTTGTCACTTCGACACTGTTTACTCTAACCTTTCAATATCTGATATTACATCATAACAAGTGACAAGGTCTTTACATCCTTTTCATTCATGTAATTTCATGGGTCCCCTATGCCCACGGGCGCCATGGTGCCTGCAGACCATTTTACGTGTGCCTGCCGTTATCCAAACATGATAAAAATTATTTATCTGATACACATAAATTTAATTTTTAAAATTTCTTATAAATTATTGTATTATATTGTAATCAAATTGTAGGGCATACTATACTTTTACAGCGTAAAAATATAAACGTTAATTATATGTTAAAATTTTATTTTTGAAATAAATATTTTTTTGTACATTATGTGTATTATTAACAATATCCAACTATAAATTTACATTGAAAAAATAAATGGTGCCCACCACCTGGTCGGTATTATAGAATGTGCTCTTAAGTGCAAAAAGGTTGGGGGACCATTGATGTACTTTATAAAAATTATTATAATTTAACAGAAGCAAAAATAAAGTAAAATAAATTTTTATGACAATACTAACTGACATCTTATTACCCTTCATAACTAATTGTAAAGATAACACTGACAAGACCTATTAACCCCTTTAAAAACAGACACAAAACTCGACCACAAGCACTGCCTATCCATAGCAACCAGAAAAATTCGGACACGATTGTGAAAATATCCTGCATATATATATGAATAAAGTTTTAAAATTTTCCCATGTAGATGGTTGCTTATTATGGTAAAAGCCTGAAATCCAGGCACGGCCACTTGGGGCATTGTTTACATGTCAAAACACATAAAAAATGCCGTTTCGGTGGCCGCGGCCTTACAGGCTAATACAAAATTTACGTATTGTATAAAACCCATTGAGCTAGGCCGCTTTACATGACATTGCACAAAAATATTATGGCCTGTTTTATGCTTCGAAGCTATTTACGCGTATTCGTTCTATTCATGGCTGATTACCGTATCACTTGAGGGTGTTTAAATTTCAAAGCAGTACGACTTTTTCAAATCTCCATAATAGAGTAATGTCATTTCGATTTTAAAAATGTTGTTAATTATTAATAATTGTCATATGGTCCCCACCTTTCCCGAAAAAAAGGTTAATATGTAAAAAATTGGCAAAGTGTATGTTCGAACAGGCTTCGACAAAGCTCATGTGCTAAGTCATGTTTCAGCATGGGGAAAATATTCGAGACCACTAAAAGGTCTGAGACGAACGTGCAATTTTGAAACTTCTTCAGAATTGCCGAGTACAGAAAGTGTGTGAGATTGTGTTTTTTTTTTTTTTGTCAGGCACATGTAATGTCCACTTTTTATTACAGCAATAAAATCGAATAAATAATTGTAAAAAGTCCAAAGTTTGTGTCCTTTTTTGTTGTTTTTTATTTCATTAGAAATTGACAAGTATTTGGATTCAATTTTTTGCAGCGGGGTTAAAATAAATGATGACTGTGGTTGACTTTTTGTTAAGAATAACAAATTACGAAATACCCCCACTCCCACCCCCACAAGCAGTTTATTGTAAAAGGCTAAAAAAAAAAAAGGTAATTTGAACGAAATAAAAATCAAAGTAAAAAGTGAGAAAAAGTTATTTAAAAAAAAGGAAAAAAGTTAAATTCTTGTCTTTTTGGTTACAATTCTTTTTCCGAGTGTGTGGGGGTGGGTGTTTGAAAACAATTTTTTAATCAGCAAAAACACAAGTAAATTTTGATTTAATATTAAGAAAAACAATTATGTCAACCAAAAAGAAATCAAAATTCGAAACAAGTCCCAAAGTTAATTCTCTTTTTTCAGCGCTGTTAAAATAATTGACTATTTTTGTTAATAATAACAGTACAAATCCCCCCCCCCCCATCCCCCACTCAAAAAGCTGTTTCTTGTAGTAGCCCCCCCCCCCCCAAAAAAAAAGGCTAATTCAAACATAATCTAAATCAAAGTGAAAACAAGTTGTGGTTTTTAAAAAAAAATAAAATTAATAATAATAAGAAAAACCATTTAGTCAAGCCAAAAAAAAAAAAAGAAGGTAGAATTAAGTTCTAAACAAGTCGCAAATAATTGTATTCTATTTTTTCGGGCGGTGGGATTCAAACAAATTTTTTAACGTAGTGAAATGGTCTGAATTTTTCAAATGATAAAAAGAAAAAAATACAATTAGCAAAATTTGTTGAAAAAATGTCAGTCAGGTTCCAAAAAACCCACAAAAAGGAACGAAAATGAATATCAAAATTTATTTAATAATAAAAATCATGTTGTAAATGAAATATATTCGTTTAATCAATATTAAAAAAAAACCTTGTTATCTAAAAAAAAAAAGTTGCGGCAGTGCGGTAACGGTATATTTCATTGATTTTGTCTAGCATCAACACTCCAAGTGGCTTTGCCCGGATTTCAGGCTTTTACCCTTATTATTATATTATTTATTCTATAATAATAAACAAGCACTTGCATAAAAAAATAACACAAAGTTTACTTACCTATCATGTACATATATGCACACAAAGTATATAAATTAATAATTCATTCTATGGCCAATCATAAGTTTCCTCAGAAAGTATGTAAATTGACAATCTATTATATTACCATTTGAAATAAAATACTCGTTTATTACTTCACCTTTGATTAGTAAGTAATTTAGATTGCGCTTTACGCAAAAAAGTGAAGCTTATCTCAATCTTATTTACAAGTTATATGGCTTAGTGCACAGCTAAACTTCAGTTAAAAGTAGGCTATGATTATGGAGACTCAAGGTCTCTGAAAGCGCTAAGCCATATAACTTGTAAATAAGATTGATATAAGCTTCACTTTTTTGCATAAAGCACAATCTATATTACCAATTATAAGTTCATACAAGGTTCATAAATTGATAATCTATTTCATAACAATCTATTTTATGACCAATTATAAGTCTCTATATTAATAACTATAAATTGACAATATTTTCTATAATCAAACATAAGCCTAAATAAAAGGTACATAAATTGACAATCTGTTCTATAACCAATCATAAGTCTCCATAAAAGATATATAAATTGACAATCTGTTCTATGATCAATTATAAACTTTTACACAAGCTATATAAATTGGCAGCCTATTCTATAATCAATCATAAGTCCTCAGGCAAGGTATATCAGTTGATTATCTGTTCTATGGTCAATCATAAGCCACCATTATTGACGAAACCTTCACAGCAAATTCTTTGATTATGCTACCTCATCTCAGCATTTAATATTTAACAATTATTATAGATCTAATATGCCATAAATTTTTTTGACTATCATCATCATTGTTTATAAAGATTATTGATCATTGCAGAATGAATGTCTCTTCAAATTGCAGAATGAATGTCTCTTCAAATTAATTCCACCTTCTCCAATCTCTAGCATCTCTTCTCCACATCACACCTACACACTTTCTTATTTCATTCATCCATCTCACATGTGTTCCCTTTCTAGGTCTTTTCCACTCTCTTGGAACCCCATTTAAGATTTCAATTGTCCATCTATTATCATCTATTCTAGCAATACATATTTTCCAGTCCCATTTCAGTCTCAATTTTTTCAATGATATCAGTGATACACATGCATTTCATTTTCAATTGCTTTTTGTTATTCTAACATACATATCTCCATGCTCTATTTAGTTTAAAAACTCTGTAGAGGCTAAACTCTCCATACAATAGCAATATTCAGTGCAAGCCAGAGTAATCAATGAAATGCAAGAAGGTTTGTGCATAAAATCCCTGTCTAGTGCCTATTCATTCAATATCCCCAGACTAGTTTCTAATTTGTGGCTTTCATCAATGAGAAGCTTTGAGTCTGAGAGCACTGCACCTAGATCTTAGGATCTAAGGCAATCATCCAGCAGCCACCTTTTTCCTCGTTAGCTAACTATAAAGCATTGAATACAAAATAAAAACACAATAATGTTTTCAATTCAAGATCATTAGCTTGTGTAGTCTTATAGATCTGAACTTAGCTCAGTATTCGTACTTTTTGGTATTTTTGATTCTTTAATAACCACAGTCACCATAATCCTATTGGACAGGATTGGTATTAAATTACTAAACATCACATGATCACCATTCTTTATGCTTTATTCAAAGCTATATAGCTAGCTAATAAGGTATAAGGTGGCCGTTGGAGGGGTTGCATTAAAATAAAAGGTTCTTGCTAAGAAGCATAAATTTTAGTGCACATATAATGAACTCAGTCTGGGAAATATAACATTTAACATTATTTAATAATAAAAAAAGGATTGTGAATGATGGAGTTTTTGTTTTGATTCTAAATTAACTATTTTTTCACAAAAAGATTTACATTTTTTTTTTAAATTCTAGATGTAAATTTTTTTACTACTAATGAAACAATAAATATGTTGTTAAAACAATTTGAAATTTTTTGGTATTTTAATCTGTTATTTGTAACTAAAATTTATAAAAAATTAATTACTAGAACATTATTGGATAATGTGTATACTTACAAATATTCATTAAAAACCAGTCAACACTTAGACAATATCAATAACAATCAACAATTTCAAACTTGTCAAGACAACCTCCTTTTAACAATAAAGGTGGAATC
The DNA here is from genome assembly GCA_028023455.1 of Epiperipatus broadwayi. Classification (NCBI taxonomy): domain Eukaryota; kingdom Metazoa; phylum Onychophora; class Udeonychophora; order Euonychophora; family Peripatidae; genus Epiperipatus; species Epiperipatus broadwayi. The sequence continues at coordinate 5,472,605 of JAQFVV010000055.1, read as the reverse complement.
CTAATAGTCTAATATGCTTATATAGACACTAAAGATTGCAACTTGTCCACAGAGATTGAAATTATTGATACAAAGAAGTTTAAATAAACCTCTTTAAACAGGCAAATATAACCTATTCTTAATGTAGACTAATAAATATTCATTTTTAATATTACAAATTACAATTATAAATTTCAAATTGCACCCAAAATATTACTTAAAATAATATCAATAATTTCAATTTCTGTGGTCTAGTTGCAATCTTTAGGTGGGATTCCATCTTTATTGTTAAAAGGAGGTTGCCTTGACAACAGTTTAAAATTCTTGATTGCCTTTGATATTGGGAAAGTGTTGACTGGTTTTTAATGATTACTTACAAATCCATTTAGCCTTGATCATTATTAAACTTATTATTTAAGTCAGGGTGGGCAAATAGCATCCTGAGAGCCACATGTGGCCCACCAAGACAATCAGAAAAATCCGCCTTGAACTGAGATTTTCTTCCTGTGCATGATTGAAGATTCATCTCGCATTTTCCACTAGGATGGCCACATCAATACACATGCACAGTGTAGATACAGTGTACAGTGCTTTTCCAGTTGATCTGGTTAATTTCAATTTTGGCTTTGCATTAGCAAATATATAATTTCCAACTTTAGTGAAACCATGAACCCTCTGAAAAAATGTAAAATCGGTGTTGGATGTCGTGTGTTTAATGAAGAATGAACAAATATTTCTTTGGTAATACAGGGAATAAAGCCATGTGTTTATTGTGTCATGAAAAAAAGGTGTGGCACTCTGCTAACCTTTGTTTCCACAAAGTGGACCCCTATGTGGCCCTCTGCCAACCTCTGTGGCCCCTGAGCCAAAACAATTGCTCACCCCTGATTTAAGTAATACTTTGGGTGCAATTTGACATTTATAATTGAAGTTTGTAGTACTGTAATTGACTATTTATTAGTCTGAATTCAGAATAGGTTATATTTATCAGTTTAATTTAAACTTCTTTGTATCAATAATTCCAGTTTCTATGGTTAAGTTGCAATCTATAGTGTCTACATAAGTATATACCATTAATAAAGGTGGGATTCCATTTTCCTTGTTAAAACTTGTAAGTATACATATATTGTATTATTGCTACTATATAAAGATATTTTATATTACATCACATTGATTTATTTAAACTTATAAACAAAGCAAAACTTTCCATACACTATTGCCACCTTGTGCCAACCAGAGTAATCAATGAATGCCAGAAGGGTTGTGCATAAAATCCAGGTTCGATTCCTATGCTAGTAGTGTCACTGGTTAGGCCAGCAACACCTGAAGAAGAGCACAGAATAATACCTTTTGAATTACTTTAAAATTCAATATTCAAGAATCTAAGGGTCCAGATCCGATTCCCATGCTAGTACTGTCACTAGTCAGATCAGCAACACCTGAAGAAGAGAGGAGAATACCAATTGAAACATTGTGTTAAACACCAACCTATATGCTATTACTAACAAGTGAATGTATTTAGAAAGTTTAAAATGTTTCTAAAGACATTCAGTTCTTTATATTAGATAATGTAAATAGTCCAATAAATATTTTGTATCGAGAGAATCTTTCTTTTCTTATAAAATAAATATTATGTAACAATTTGCTTCCAAATACCTATTTCTGTAGTGCCATTTGCAAAGATGGAAAAATAAAATATAATACTAATTAAATTTGATCAATTTATTTGCACGCACACATATATATCTTTTATGAAAAATATATATACTATTAGGCCAATTTCTTTTACAAACTAATATTTAAAAATAAATAAGGATTTACCTCAGTGATGTATATAAATCTATAAGTGCTTTGTGCATAGACAATGAAGCTTTAAATTTAATTGTATATTAAGCTAGGCGCTTTTGGGAGATAAGTACTCCCATATTCATAGCTAGGCATGTCATAGTTTTGCACAGCTAATTTATTAATCCAACTTAGTAAATACAAAGGGATTTGTATTGGTCTATGTTACCATATTATTTCTTAAATATTCCTAACAATACATGGTGATCAGTTGTTGGTTTAAATCAATGAAGGCTTTTTGCCCTGTGTCCATATTTTTTGATAAGATCCTGGAACACTTTGTGCTAAGTATGCTTCTTTCATTATGTTCATGCATGATTTTGTTAAACTGTTTAGGGCCAACTGAAAAATGCACTAGTAATTGACCTGAAATTAATTCTTCAGTAGATTTTGATGTGCTAACCTTCTAGCATCGATTGATTAATATGGCTTTCACTAGATGGCATTACTGTACAGAGAGTTGCTAGTGTGTTAACAGATTATATAAGCATACAAAATGATTGTCAGATGATATTACAGTAGTTTAATAACAATCCTAGCCAAAAGATGCTGGTGACCATGGTTATTAAAAAAATCAAGGGCACCAAAAATGTAGATACTAAACTGGGTTCATATCTATATGACTATAAAAATTAATAAGCTTTGATTGAAAACATTAGTTTGTGCTCATAGATTTGTAGTTACTAAAAACATAAAAGGTGGCTTCTGGAAAGATGCAGTAAATCCAAATATCTAAGTACAGTGCTCTCAGATTCAAGGCTCTGCACTAATGTCTGGGGATATTGGATGAGTATACACTAAACCTTAGCATCCATTAATTATTATGGCTTGCACTATCTGGCAATATTGCATAGGTAAAATTGTTGCTAAAAATTTGTATGCATTTATTTACTCCATATTCCTTTTTTTGTATTTTTCTTTAGTAGAACATATGCCCTATATTTTTAGTGGTTATAGGGTGATACATTCTCGAGGTCAAGATCCATGACTTCAGCTTCCTATTTTGGTGCTTGAATTATGAATCAACTCCTGTGCAACAAATCATTCATTTATTTAATGGATCAAGTAGGAAATGGTTAAATAAAATATCAAACCTAAGTAGGTATGTTCCATGCTCATATTTTGATATCAGAAATAAAATAATATGAATGCTTTGTAATGTATCCAAGGAACTTTCAGGATTTAAACCCCAGAGTCTACAAATGTCCTACAATGAGTTTTTCTTTCTTTTGTTACCAAAATAAAGAATAATTTTATATACCTTTTAGAAGAATTATCAATTAATATTGGAAGATAATTTAAGCCACAGTTGTACTAAAAAGCTAACCTTACCATCACCATCATCAATCCACTACAGGATGAAGGTCTCTTCAAGTTCAATCCATCTTGTCCGATTTTTAGTTTCTCTTCTACACATCATCCCTGTACACTTTCTTATTTCATCCATCCATCTCACATGTGGTCTCTTTCTGAGTCTTTTAAAATCTCTTGGAATCCAGTTTAAGATTTCAATTGTCCATCTATTATCATCTCTTCTAGTAATATGTCCATTCCAACTCCATTTCAGTCTTTTAATTTTTTCAATGAGGTTAGTTACACCTGTTTGTTCTCTTACCCATATATTGCATTTTTGATCTTTTCTTATTACTCCCAACATGCATCTCTCCATACTTCTTTAATTAATTCAAACAATTTTTAAGAAGGCTGTAAATAAACAGTTATTAAATATGTGATGCTAATGTGAAGTGCAAATTGCAATTCAAATCAGTTTCAGTAGAGTCATTTAAATAAACTTCAATTATATCTTCTCATAATCTGTTCAACAGTTTTTTCTACATTTTCTTATTTCTTGTCTGATATCTTGTAGAGAAATATGTGAAAGAATGGGAGAATACTGTGAAACATTAGACTTGAGCACACTAGTAATATTTCTCATGGTAATACATGAGTAACAGAAATCTAATATGGGAACATTTCTCCAAGCAGGGGCACAGTATTCAGTAGCAAAATATAGTAATGCTAAAGAAACTGCCCTTAAAGTAGTTTATTACAATCTCAAGCAGTGCCAGGTAGTTACCAAAGAAATTATTCCTAGAAATTAATTTTGATTTATCTTAGATAAATGAAAAAAATATACAAGTTAGGCTATGATCATAAAATTACTCCTTTCAAATTAAGATTCACTTTTTGGATATTAAACCAATAATCTACAATTGAAAAATTTATGGCATAAAAATGGAATTCTTCTGATGTCCCAAATAAATTTTCCTTTTCCAGATTTAACAACAAAGCCATCTGGATTTGATTTTCCAAGACACAATTGGACTCTCATCAGTATATTCAGGATAACTCATGTGCTCATCTGCTTCATAAATGGAATCCGTCAGCCACGGATTTATGTAAATGTGGTCCAAAGACAAAATTATGAATCACATGGTTAATGATTGCCAAACCTATAGTTACAATAATGGAATTGAAGGACTTAATGAAACTGTTGGTGATTCTATATCCTGGATGGAATCTTTACAGATTCCTTTATGATATTTTGTTAACAGGTAAGCTGTCAAAAATTTCATAAATTAAATAATATCACCCACTTTTTCATATTAATATGAACCTATCAGTGAAACAAAAAAGAGTTCACTATTACCAACTAACATGTCATATTAAAGTAGCAACTCTTGCCATACAGTAGTGCTATACAGTGTAACCATAGTAATCACTAGACGCAAAAAGATTTGTGCATAAAAATTCTCATATCTAAGTGCCTACTTATTCAATATCACCAGACTAGTTTTTAGCTAATGACCTTTATCAGTTAATAGCCTTGGGTCTGAGAGCACTGCCACTTAGATTTTAAGTTTTCTTTTGCTACTCTTTAGCATAGGAAGTGGTAATCATGTGACACTGTCATATTGTTAATAAATCAATTACTGACACTAATCTAGCACAGGACATAGTAGTAAAGTGATATTGTCGTATTGCTAATAAATCAATTACTGATGCTTAAAAGAGTGAAACTTTACATTAGCACAGGGGTGGGCAAATAGTGGACCGCTAAGAGTTTTATGTGGCCTGCCAAGACAATCAGAAAAATCCTCCTTGAACTGAGATTTCCTTCCCATGTGTGACTGAAGATTCGTCTCCTATTTTTCACTAGGATGGCCATATCAATACACATGTGCAATGTGCAGTGCTTTTCCAGTTGATCTGGTTAATTTCAATTCCGTCTTTGCATTAGAAAATATATACATTCCCAACTTTAGTGAAACCGTGAACCCTCCAGAAAAATGTAAAATCGGTGAAGAATGTCATGTCTTTAATGAAGAATAGACAAACAAATATTTCTTTGGTAATACAGGGAATAAAGCAGTGTGTTTATTGTGTCATGAAAAAAAGGTGCAGCCCTCCACTAACCTTCGCTTCCACAAAGTGGCCCCTGATGTAGTCCTCCACCAATCTCTGTGGCCCCTGAGCCAAAACAATTGTCCACACAGTTTCAGATAACAATAGATTTAAATTGTAATAATTTTTAATAAGCAATGTAAACAAATAATGACTATTAACTATGCAGTGCCTCGAATTTATATTATCATTTTACAAAAAAAATAACTCTAATGCCAAACCATAATCATCATCAACAACAAATATTACCAATTCCTGAAGAATGAAGGTCTCTCTAAGTTTAATCCAATTTCTCTGATCTCTAGCCTCTTTTCTCCACATTACCCTTACACACTTTCTTATTTCATCCAGCCATCTCACGTGTAGTCTCATTCTGGGTCTTTTACAATCTTTTGAAATCCCATTGTCCATCTATTATCATCTCTTTCAACAATATATTCAACCCAACTCCACTTCAGTCTTAACTCTTTCAATGATGTCAGTAATACCTGTTTGTTCTCTTGCCCATGTAATGCGTTTTCGATCTCTTCTTGTTACTCCTAACATCCATCCCCCCAACTCTTTTGAGTGTTCTGAAATCTCTGAATTATTCTTCTATTAAGTGTCCAAGTCTCAGATCTATATGTAAAAACTGGTAAAACATATTTATTAAAAAATCTTCCTTTTCAAACACATAGGCATATTTCATTTTAATATTAAGTTATTTCTACCAAAAGCACTCCAACCAAGTTTAATTCTATGATTAATTTCATCCATTATGTTTCCATCTGTAGTAATAATTTGACCAAGGACTTTGTAGTTATTAACTTCTTCTAACTCATCATTATCAATTTTTATTATCATTTTTTGAGAAAATCCATGGAACATTACTTTAGTCTTTTTATTGTTTACTTTTTGACCTAATTTCTTACTTTCATCTGATTATTCTTGCAACATTTTCTAAAATTCTGAAGCATTATTTAGAAAAACAACTAAATCATTGTAAAATCTAAATGACTTAAATAATCTCCATTTACTTTTATTCCTTTAGTTTCCCATTTTAATTCACAAAATATTTCTTGCAGCACTGCTGTAAAGTTTTGGCGACATGAAATCACTCTGTCTTTATGTTAACCTTCCTACTATCATTATGTAATCTAATTGTTGCTGTTGCATTTTTATAAATATTCTTTAAAATATAATATCCTAGATCTACATCTTGATGATCCAATGCTTTAATCACTGAAGAAATGTTTATAGAATCAAATGCCTTTTCATAATCTACAAATCTAACTCATATTCATTGGTTCTTTTTTATAATTTCTCTACTTGGATATGACCCATTGTATTAAAACCACTTTTAAATACAGCTTATTCTTTTGGTTGGTTGAAATCCAAAGTTCTCTGTAGATAAGTTATAATTATCTTGGTAAAAAATTTGTATAAAGCTGATAAAAGACAAGTCCATAATTTCTAATATCTTCTTTATCATCATTTTTAAATATTAATACCATATTTTTCCAATCACATGGAACATCTTTATCATTTAGACATTTGGTATATAATCAGAATAAAAGTCATAGATCAATTCATAGATCACATGACCCTATCTCTTAAGCTTGTAAGTTATAAACAGTGAGGATTGCCAATTCCTCTACAAGCTTTATGATAAATGCTTAGCCAGAGCCAGCACTTAAAATATCTCTGTCAGGAACCCCTCCCCATAGCTATTTGAGTTGGATAGCTGGGTTTGAAGACATGTACATGTCTGAAAATTTCAGATTTTCCACTCAATAGATAACTTTTAGCTAAGTGCTTGGCTTTGGGTTGGTATTTTTAGATCTAGTGTCTGAACCTACCCTGACACCTCTCTGAGGAGTGCCAAAGCACGAAACCATGGTCAGGGGTTTGGGGAGGGGTTCCTGACAGAGATATTTTAAGTGCTGGCTCTGGCTAAGCATTTATCATAAAGCTTGTAGAGGAATTGGCAATCCTCACTGTTTATTTGGTATATAACTTTGCCAAATTTTTTCTATTCCTTCACCTGCGCTTCTTTTAAGATAACGATTATAATTCCATCATTCCCTTTTTCATAAATTTAATTGCACATCTCTTTAAATTTTGACAATTCAGAAGATATAATAGTTATAGGAAGTACTTGTTCTTTATTACTATATCATTTTTGATAAAACTCTTCTACCCATTTCATGTCATCTCTACCCATTTCATATCATCTCTCTTTTTAATAATAGTTCCATCTTTTTTTTTCTTACTGCAGATATGTTTTCTACCAATATCAAAATGTTGTTTTACACTCTTGAGACTTTTATTCTTTTCTATAGCTTTCCTTGCTAGTTCACAATTATACTTTCTTATATCATTATCAACTCTTTTACTTACCATTTTACAAAATGTGAGATATTCAATCCTTCTTAATGCATCATTTTTATATATCTTCATATTCCTTCTTTTCTTCATAAATTTTCTAGTCTCAATAGAAATTTTATTGATCACCTGCTGCTTTTTTCTACCAGCTATCTTTGTTGCAGTTTTTAAAATGTATCAATTATTTTCCTATTGATTTCATTCAAATCTGAATCATGTTCAAAATCTGTTAATATTTGAAAACCATTTTCAAATTCTAATTTAAATTCATTAGAATGTTTCTGAATATTAATAATATCAACTGTGAATATTGTTTTTTTTTTAATAATTTTTGTCTCTTTAGTTTTGCATCAACATGTATCTTACACCTTACCAAACGATGGTCACTTCCTGTCTTGAATTTATTAAAAACATTACGATCTTGAAATATGTATTTTCTGTTGGTCAAAATATAATCCAATTCTGCTGTACCTTCATTTGGATATTTCTGTGCACATTTTCTTTTGACATTTTTTTTCAAAAAAAAATTCATAATATAAAGTTTTTCTTTTCTGCAAAGTCCACAGGTCTATGTCCCTTCTCATTTCTATAACCGTAACCAAAGTTTACCTACAGCACTTTCATCTTTCAATTGTTTACTAATTCTAGCATTAAAGTCTCTCATAACAATTTAAAAATGTTGTTGGGTCTGATCAAAAGCTTCTTGTATATCCATATAAAAAGCCTCTACTATTTCATCACTATGAGAATTAGTTGGAAATAAACCTAAATTATCTGCAGTTGATATTTGCTATTAAGTTGAATAACTAATCTTACCATTCTGTCCGATACACAATCAATCTCCACTGTGTTGTTCTTCCACTTTTTATTTATACTAAATCTTATTCCATTTGTACTTCTATTTGTGCCTTTATAATGGAGCTTTTTAAATCAATTGTCTCTTCGCCTTCTAACATCACAAAGTCCAGCACTGTCCCATTTAGTATGAGACAGTTCTTCCAATTTTTGCAACCTTCCTTCACTTGAAAATGATCTTCAGTTGTAAGTACTTAAATAAAAAGATTGTCATCAAATGGCAGACTGGGTCTGCAACCAGAGGATTCCTAGTATCCTCTGGCTTCAGCCATCAACCATTGCCTTGGCTGGTGACTTTACAGTTTCCTGGGAATAAGGGCCATGATTTCTTTTTGTCTGTCATGATTATAAATATCTATTAGAAAAAAAAATCATTCACACACACATTCAGTCTGCCTTATCAGGCAACTGAAAAGAAAGATTATGGTATTTCTTGATCTTAAACTCAAAGGTAAAATGCCAATAAACTCACCATGCTGGCTAATGTGTGTTGGTGAGCAGCCTATCCATGTTCATACACTATAAAAATAATAACAGCTGCAACAATAACATATGGAGTGGACATTAGGAAATTGCCCTGCTCAGTTCCTTTAAGCCTCCAAGAGGAATCAAAGAGTCTCCTTTCAGTTAACAGCAAATTCCTTTTTGCATATAATTTAATAAAAATGGACAACTTTTTGTCTATCTAATAGATTAATAACGATACAAAAAATTGGGCATTATTTACAAGTTTATTAAAGTAAATCTATTGGGAACTTGATAATCTTTATTATAAAACTTGTATATCAAATATTAGTTTCTTTATAGAATAATAGGTCAAATGTATGTGGGTGGCTAGTGAGAATACCTTTGCCCAATTTTCTTCAACTGGAATTTGATAGTAGGCTGAGATTGAATAGAATACATACTATTTTTGTATTGGCTTACCCTTTATATTGCATAGATAGTAAGTGCGGCATAACAGCTTTTAGTTCATTATATACTTGAATTTTCAAATATTAATGCTTCCATTTGGTTTCCAGGTTGCTAAAATTGGTAAGGTGTATGGTGACATTTTTATGGGTTTTAAGACACCTTTCATTAACTGATTCAAAACTTATAATAGTGAATATATTTATATAGCAGCAGACAAAAGAGTTTAAGATCAATAAGTGGCAGCCTAACTCTCTCAATGTCAGGGTTCAAATTTCCTATGAATTTCTGAGTAGTCGACCGTTTGATTATTTATATAATCTAAATGTCACAATAAAATCATATTTATTTAATCAGATTGTGTTTTTCTTTTTTGTACATAACAAACAAGAAATATGAACCGTAAGAGGTTTGGTTTAAGATTTGGAGTAATGCATTCTGGGTTAATTATTTCTGGAATGAAATTCAATCCATTATATCTGTTGCTCAAATATCAATACCCCCCCTCCCCCTTAAGTGATTAATTGTATTATTTTTTATTATAAAAATGTCTTATATAGTCTTGATAAAATTGTCTAGACATATTGTTGTAAATCATACTAACAACATAAAATAACACGATGTATCAAATTTTAAATAAGCGCATAAGCCATGATGAAAATAGTTGGCCACTGTAGATAAAACATTTAAAAAATAATAATTGAACAGTAAATTAGTTATAAAATTGTATAGACAGATATAAAAATACTAATAGCAATGGGGGCAGAATTTCTTAAAAACAGAGCATTCTGTATTAATTATAAAATAAAGATATGATTACGCCATTTTTTAAAAAAAATCATCAAAAAAAAGATTCCATTCAAAACAACAAAGTTAATGTTCTTAGATTAATTATATTAATGTGTGTAGTTACGTAACCAGCTGTTTTAAAAAAAAGGTTTATATGTATAATTAATGGTCTTGACAAATGAACTAAACATTTCAGATCTTAATATATTCAGGGTCATGCATTCAGTTGTTATCTGAATATATATATTGTTGAATAAGAACTAAACACAAATGTTCAATAAAGCTTTAAGAGTTTTGTATAGTAAGACTGTTAGTAGTTAACAACAACAACAACAACAACAATAATAATAATATTTATTATTCAATTTATTCATAAATAAACATCTCAAAAGAGACCACAAGCATATACAAAGTAGTTCATGTCAGTATTATAAAATTACATAGATATGTTTAAAATTACTACTTACATTAATAACATCAACGTAAGATTGATTTTATTTTGTCCTTGAATTGTGTATAGTTTAAATAAAACTTTTTATTATACTCTAGTTGCAATCTATGCAATGGTGAATTAATGGAATGTCTCAACATAGGTAAATAAAACAATAATAACAATAAACACAACAATAATAATCATTGTAAAAATAGGCAAAACTCTCTCCATACAGTAGTGCCACTCAAAGCAAGATAGAGTAATCAACAGATGCTAGAAGGCTTGTGCATAAAAGCAAGATAATCAACAGATGCTAGTATTGCCACCCTGTGCCAACCAGAGTAATCAATGGCTGCCAGAAGGCTTGTGCATAAAATCCCTATCTAGTGCCTACTCATCCAATATCCCCAAACTAGTTTCTGGCTTGTGGCCTTCGTCAGTTAGGAGCCTTGGATCTGAGAGCATTGCACCCAGATGTTAGAATCTAATGCAACCCTCCAGCATCCACCTTTTATCTCTACATAACTTTAAAACTATGAGAATAAAATTGAAAACACGCAAATATTTTCAATCTAAGCTCAATAGCTTATATAGTCATATGGGTCTGAACTCAGTTCAGCACCCATACATTTTGGTGTCTGCTTTTTTATAACCATAGACACCATAATCATTGTATTAGTAGGATAGTTAGTTCAACATGCTAGTTTGCTAGTTGAATATAAGATCAGTTAGATCTGCTTCAAGTTCATTTATTTCCTGAGAGATTAACATATATTAAGTCTCTTAATTTTGCAAGCACCTTACTGCTCATACATGTTCTATCAGAGATAGTCCAAATAGATTCTTGACTAGAGCTTTTCTTTATTTATTTCTAGAACAACTTTACATTTACTAGTTTAACTTTCCACTAGTTTCTTTTTGCTCTTTTTTCTCCATTTACTTTGCCTCTTCAGCACACTGTCTACACTTTACTTCCGCTGACTTATTCTCTTACTTTCACTCTGCTACTTACTTTCTGCACACTGCTTGATGATGCTTGTGCACTTTTTATTACACTAGACACTGCCCGATTCTTCTGAAGACCTTTATAACTTTGGCTAATTTGCATAATTTCAGTAACTTTTATATTCTTTTTGCATACTTAATTACTGTTTCTTTTCTGGAGTAATTTACATATTAAGATTTACAGCTTGTGTATACACCTTCATTTATTCACAAGTAAATAAAAATATATATGTCTATCTGTGTACACAACAATTGCTTTACTTCCTAGATTGGGTAGTCAATATGAAATGGCAATGTCTATTTGTATTAGCTCTCTTAAATGTATCTGGAAATCAAAAGATCTAAAAATTTTGCAAAGAAGGATGAAAAACATTATAATTTAGATCTAAATAGAGCTTCTTTTATGCGTTGTCTAATATTAATTTTAATGGGAGAGTACATTTCTATGCTAGGCTGAGCCCATCAGTTAAGTAAGTGTACTGAAGTGTTTATTAATAAAGTGCGGTTCATTAGTCAAAATGGTTAACTACATATAACATTGGGGGGGGGGGATACAGTATTTGTTATTTTTATCTCTTCATTATTATTCTATTTCATCTTGCTATGAATATGAGAATGACATAAGTTCTCAAAAGCTCTAAGCCATATTTAATTATAGAAATAATAAGCTTCTCTATAGTTGCATTTAAGCACACTTATAGATGTATCACATTCTGTATAGAAGTATAAACAGTTAATGTCATTATATACAATATTTGGATATTTATTTGCAGAGTTTTAAAATAAATAGAAATGTCTGTAAATATCAGTTAATTTATGGTAAATAAATTTATTATAAATATCTTCACTGGTTTAACTTTCACTCTTTTGGCTTTGTAATTCAAGATATTTTTCCATGCACAATTCTTAGATCATAGTAAGAAGCTATTGTTTTCTTACTGTAAGATGTTTATTGAACATAGCACTTTGAGAGTCTCCATTGCTGATATTTGAGTTTGTCATTATGACAGCTAGAGGGCTTCAATTGTTCATATTAACAGTGCTTGGAGTTTATGTAATACTTTGACAGCTAGAGGATTTAAATTGTAAATATTTGCAATGATCAGAATGTCATTTTGACTGCTACATATTCACGCATGCACATTAAGTTAGAATTGTTGTCATGAAGATTTATAAAGGCTTGACAAAATGCAACAAATTTTTCAAATAAAGTGAAAAGAGTAAATGAAAGGAAAGTCAAGAACAGAATCCGTATTTTGTCTTAATGTGCTTGCATAAAACTTGATTTTTCTAATCGATTCCATAGTCAAACAAAATTAAGAAAAAATATGACAATAACTGTTTTATTAGCAAAAAAATGTAGTCATTTTTTGAGGTTTTATATTTTGATTTAAGCCTAAACTACACCCTTTCACACATATGATCCTAACCTGCAGATCTCAGTAGCCCATAAGGTTAAATAAAGCTAGATGCTTCCTTTCATTCACAAGGTCTGGAATTATAGATCTAAAAGCTTAAGAATCACGTGAGCATATGTTTAATTCAATTAAAAAACAAACTAATTTTGCATTATTAAACATTTAAACGCATTATTAAACATTTAAACGGAGTTGCTTACTAATGAAAATGGAGACACTTGATGAAAAGTTGAAAAACACAAGGCATTAGAATTGATTCAAAAGTAATACACATGATTTATATGTTCATTATTTATATTCTGCTTATATGTTCATTATTTATATTCTGCTGTTATTAATTTAAATTTGTTACATATACTGCAAACAGGCCAAAACACTTTAATGCTTAGATGCAATCTATTTTGATAACTCGTTCCTGTCGGCAGAGTTAATTATGTCTGTATAATACTAAAAATGAAGAGCTTTGCTATTAAATTATTTAGTTTATTTAATTTATATAGAAAGTCTTAAATTAGCATTTTCAGCAAAAATATTAATAAAATGGAATACATATGTTAAAGATTTAAGGAATTTCTTTATCTTATGATATTAAATATTCTACAGATAAATTCACTTACCAATTTATAAAGAATAGGAATTATTAATATATTATAGAGAAATATTTGAAACCAGGCACTCTTCACAAACCTGGGAGCTTAATTGTAAGTATAGAGGATTTGAACTTAGATTTCCAAGCACCCCTCAACTATCCATACTATCTCATACAACTGATACACATGACCATACACATGTAGAAAAGATTAATAATCACCAATATACGTATTTCGTGTTAAACCAGCACTCATCAGTTGTTCCAGACTATCATCTCTCACACATGTATATAATCAATGCTCAGTTTATATTAAGATAGCAAATCTTCATACTTTAATGGACAGGCTTCAATCCACTACAACCTCCAACTTTTCAGCCATCCATATCATTGAAAATCTGATGATGAAAACTCAAATCCCATGCTGATGCTAATATTATTGCCATGCCCATGTTGACCTGAAGTCACTCTGACCCCTCATGTATAGGACAGTATCCATTAAATACATGGTCAACATGGGCATGGCAATAATATTAACATCAGCATGGGATTTGAGTTTTCATCATCAGATTTTCAATGATATGGATGGCTGAAAAGTTGGAGGTTGTAGTGGATTGAAGCCTGTCCATTAAAGTATGAAGATTTGCTATCTTAATATAAACTGAGCATTGATTATATATATGTGTGAGAGATGATAGTCTGGACCAACTGATGAGTGCTGGTTTAGCATGAAATACATATATTGGTGATTATTAATCTTTTCTACATGTGTGTGGTCATGTGTATCAGTTGTATGAGATAGTATGGATAGTTGAGGGGTGCTTGAAAATCTAAGTTCAAATCCTCTATACTTACAATTAAGCTCCCAGGTTTGTGAAGAGTGCCTGGTTTCAAATATTTACATATTAAGCTTGTATCCTGTCCATCCCTCTTATATGTATTTAATGGATACTGTCCTATACATGAGGGGTCAGAGTGACTTCAGGTCAACATGGGCATGGCAATAATATTAGCATCAGCATGGGATTTGAGTTTTCATCATCAGATTTTCAATGATATGGATGGCTGAAAAGTTGGAGGTTGTAGTGGATTGAAGCCTGTCCATTAAAGTATGAAGATTTGCTATCTTAATATAAACTGAGCATTGATTATATATATGTGTGTGAGAGATGATAGTCTGGACCAACTGATGAGTGCTGGTTTAGCACGAAATACGTATATTGGTGATTATTAATCTTTTCTACATGTGTATGGTCATGTGTATCAGTTGTATGAGATAGTATGGATAGTTGAGGGGTGCTTGAAAATCTAAGTTCAAATCCTCTATACTTATATTATAGTGAAGTAATCAATTGTTTTAAATTATACAAATGCACTAATATTATTCTAAGTTATACGAATTCAAAGTCTACTTACTTTCTGAACACCCCCAGATCAGCCAACAGACATTTTCTGAACACCTCAGATCAGCCAACATACTTTTTGAAAACCTTCAGATCAGCTGACAGATTTGCTTTTTGAATATCTTCAGATCAGATTAGCCAATGAAACTTACTTTCAGAACACCTTCAGATCAGCCAATGGACTTTCTGAATGCCTTCAGATCACTCAAAAAACTCACATTCTGAATAGTTTCAATAAGCCAATGAACTTAGAACATCCTCAGATCAACCAATGACATTTCTGAACATCTTCAGATCAGCTGATTGACTTACTTTCTGAACATCTTCAGATCAGCTAGTGGATTTGCTTTCTGAATACCTTCAGATCAGCCAATGAACTTACTTTCTGAATACTTTCAGCTCAGCCAACGGATTTACTTTCTGAACACCTTTAGATCAGCCAACAGACTTACATTCTAAACACCTTCAGAACAGTCAATGGACTTACTTTCTGAATACTTTCAGATCAGCCAATGAACCTACTTTCTGAACACATTCAGATCAGTCTATGGACTCACTTTCTGAATAAATTCAGATCAGCCAATAGACTTACTTTCTGAACACCTTCAGATCAGACAATGGACTTATTTTTTGAACACCTTCTGATCAGCCAGCGAATAATACCTTCAGATCAGCCAACAGACGTACATTCTAAACACCTTCAGAACAGTCAGATCAGCCAATAAACGCACTTTCTCAATACATTCAGATCAGCCAATGGACTTACTTTCTGAACACCTTCAGATCAGACAATGGACTTACTTTTTGAATACCTTTGGATCAGCCAGTGAACTTACTTTCTGAACACCTTCAGATCAGCCAATGAATTTACTTTCTGAATACCTTCAGATCAGCCAACAGACTTACATTCTAAACACCTTCAGAACAGTCAATGGACTTACTTTCTAAATACCTTCAGATCAGCTAATGGACTTACTTTCTGAACATCTTTAAATCAGCCAATGGACTTATTTTTTGAACACCTTCAGATCAGCCAATCTTTCATTGCAAAAATATACAAATTCTACCATTTTTATAATGCACATATATCAACAACAAAAAAGCAATCATTAAAAACTCAGAAATGTTTTATCCATGGTATGTAAATACTTCTGAGTTACAAAAAGTTTGGTATTCTATTTTAAATGTTTATTTTCAAAACAAATGACAACAGAAATCATATAGTGACAGTTTTATTGTCAGGCCACTATTAACAAAACAGTAATGTGTGTGATGTCCCAGTTAATACTAGAATAGGATTACAAATAATTAAAATATGTGTAGGTAAATAATTTCTATAATACAGAACTGGTAATATGAAAGTAATATTTATTATAATGATAGAAATAGGCAAATAGTGGCTACAGTCCATATGATTTATAATCAAAACCTAGCAGTACTTGGAACCTACGGGGATTGATTTAGGTAAATGCAATCCTTCACTGTTTCATCTGGTAGAATATCTTCTGTTTGGCTCTTGGGAGGAACCCCCCCTCCCATCATCCATGGCTTAATTTTTTATATCTTCATTTTGTTGTTGTTGTTTATTTCTGGAGTATCAACCAATGTTACTGGATGATAACTTCTTGTTGATGCAATTTTTAGTTTAGCATAAGGATAATCCCCAGCTAGTTCAACACTGGATTTAATATGTACGCCGAGCTTATATATGCTTATGTTTCGATATACATTATTATTAACACACACACACATATATATATATATCTGAATTCATATAGTAATATATTATATAATGGCCAATATATATATATGAGTCAATACACAATAAAATATACCGTTAATGTGTGTATATTCTTTAAAGAAGTTCCATGAGCTTATAAATATTTATTGATCTGTAATTCTGTATGACAATTAAAATCAAAAAGTTTGGGATTTAATCTTAAAAGTTTATTAAAAAGGTGAAATATGACAATAGTTTAAATATCTATGCAAAGTTACATCAAACATTAAATGTAAAAATGTTGTAAACGATATAATCATAACACATTCTTTTGTGAAGAAATGTAATTTATCAGTAATCATAAGTATTGTTAAGTAATTCTATATAATAGTCAAAATAAAATTTATTGAAAGTTATTCCACCCCACCCCCTCCCAAAAAAATAAATTGATAAAATACAGTGACAGTTTTAGGTCAGGGATGTGATGTACTGTAGCTTCTCCTTAAACAAAGTCAAGAATCTCTCGGCAATTGTGCCCAGAGAAACCTATTAGCTACTTTATTTTACATTCCCCAATCTAAGTTTCCCATATTCTCTTCTATCCCATTTCCACAACACAATCTTTGTCAACTCTATGGCCTTTATATCTAAATCCACCTTAGATGTGATATATGATGCACTGTGACTTCTCCTTATATGAAGACAGGATTCTCTCAGCCACTTGCCCAGACAAACCTGTTAGCCACTTACCTTCCCTTTCCATTCCCCACACTAAGTTTCCCTATAATCTGGACCAAACCTTCCATATAGTAGTGCCACCTAATGCAAGTCAAAGTAATCAATGGATTCAAGAAGGTTTGTGCATAAAATTACCCAAAGTAATCACTACTACAAGAATGGTGATCATGTGATGTTTATAGTTACAGGTCATGGCAAATTCACACGATAGATTTGACATAATGAAAACAAATGATCCAATGAAAGACAGCAGTTTCTTTTTTGTTGTGAAAAATTGAATTTTTGAAAAAATCATATTTTTCACTGAATACAAAATAAAAAAGCAAAATGTCTGTAATTTTATACTAAAGAGTTAATCTGAAAATACCAACTGAGTGGGAAAAAAATCCATAAAGTAGATGGTTTAATGTTAAATTCTATTTCTGAAACAACAGATAAAGAACCCCAAATTTTATGAACTTCTGCACAATATAAATGCAAAATTTATTTGTAATGAAATAAAAACAAATAGTATAAAATTTAAATGGATTCTTTTCACTTAAATAATATTTTTAAAGCATTATATTAAACAATAAATATAGGAATACTTTCTATGTGTTTTTTTACATGTTACAAAATGAGGTGCCAAGTTTTGATAACAAATTACATATAAATTATGCTAATTAATATTGTCCATTTTACCATATATTGCCAAAATGTTTCAAATCTGCAAACGACTTTGAAACTAAGTTTTCAAAATAACATTGTGAAAACTTGCATAGTGACAAATACTTGTTATAAATCAAATTCTGGTTTGTGTGTAATTTTTTATAAAATTCTTAATTTCAAATGATTTTTTAATAACTAAGCTTAAACCAATAGTACTTACGTAGAAGCCCTGCTGCCTGTGTTTGTGACTGCAGAATGCTATACATTTCTCCAGTGAGAGTGTGTGTTTCCAATAGCAGAATGCCATATCAAAAAGTCACAGCTACCTGTTTTTATTTAGTACCATAATGTATTTATTATTTTTGTGTACAAATTTATACTTTTCATATTGTTAAAATTTTGTCTTTTGGATATGGCATTCTGCCATCAAAATATATAGGTAGCAAATCCTAATATGTAAATACTGAAAAATCTAATAAATATATTAAATAAAATATCTGATCACTTTAGCTTACTTTCAGCACCTCCATTACAGCAATAATTTACCATACTTACTACCAATATGAAGAAAACTGCTCTTGGAAGCATATGAATATTAAAAACACCACGCCATCTAGGATCTATTAACTACTCAGAATTACAGCAAATGGCTCTAGAGTAGGATGAAGAGAATTGGTCTTGAAATCATGAATGATATTATAGCACTACCCCATCTGGTGTCCATTGATTACTCAGACTCACAATAGATCGCACTAGAATAGGGTGAAGAGAACTGCTCTTGGGAATATATGAGTATTATTATAGCACTATAAGCTTCTGATAGATGGCTCTAGAGGAGGATGAAGAGAATTGCTCTTGGAAGGGTTAGGGTGGTCATTGATTTCTCAGATTTCCAATAGATGGTTCTACAGTAAGGTGAAAAAAATGCTCTTGGATGTGATATTATAGTACTATGCTATTTGGTCTCCAGCGATTTTTCAGGCTTACAATAGATTATGGTTCTGGATTAAAATAAATAATGAATTAATTAATATACTTTAAAAAATTTGTTGCATAAATCTTTACCTGATTAAAATGCCTGAAATGTCTATGATGCTTTGCATTGTTTAGGGTGATGATAAAGTGTGGACTCTAGAGCTCGAGGTCTATGAATTGTGGCCCAGCCGTCACACTGTTAAAATGTCAAACTAACTCCCAAGCATCAAACTATGTGAATATTTTTGTCTATAATTTAGCAGTCAAGTGTAGAAATTGATGTAATTTGAATCAGTGAAAGAATTAATATTTATTTTATAGATAACCTTAAGTTATGAATTACCGTGTGATCCAGCAGTGATAAAATGGATTTAAGCAATTTGGTGCTCAAACATCTCTACTTCTTGAGTTGCTAAACACTCATTTATTATTGTATAATGTTGATGATGACTTTGCATGTTGCCATTCATGGAAAAATAATATCTGAATTTTTCACATCCACTTAATCTAATGACTAACTGATGAAAGTTTACTTAAAACAAGACAAATAATGTTTACAATTTGTTTTTTGGATACTGGTTTATTTGCATATAGTAAAAGTATTGATTAAACCCCTTACATCTTATATTTTGTTCAATATGTATTACTACTCTGGGTTTGAATTCAGATCAGAATTTTGAAATTGGTTCAAGTAAAACTTTCTGATAGATGGCCCAATAAATCTAGCTATCCAGCAGTAGTTAGTAGATGAATTTTTAGTTAGAATGGAAAGATCCCAAGTTAATTTGGATTGATCAAAATAATGTCAAAACACTGATTGTAGAAATAGAAAATATTACTATACGATGTAGCTTTCATTACTAATGAGACAGAAGTTGCACTGCTAGAGATATTGAAATCATGGTCAGCTTTACCTTTTATATTTATTAATAAAATTAATTAACTTGGATAGAATACTAATAATGCAGAAACCTAGAATTTAAAAGCTTCTATTATCAGCAAAAAATTAAATACTAATATAATTACATTAAAAAAACACACAAGGAAGATGCAATATTTTTATATTGGTCCACCATCTAATATGAATATTGAATGTCTTTAGAAAAATTTAACTTTATTTAAATATTCCAAATACATTCAATTGTTAGTAATAGTACATCAAACAGATTAGTATATGCGCAACGTTTCAAGAGATATTCTCCCCTCTTCTTCAGGTGTTGCTGGCCGGAGAAGAGGGGAGAATAATACCTCTCAAAACATTGTGCATATACTAATCTGCTTGATGTGCTATTACTAACAGTTGAATGTATTTGGAATATTTAAATAAAGTTAAATTTTTCTAAAGACATTCCATACACATATTGGATGATGGAAATAGTCCAATATAAAAATACAACTAGAACACCATCATCACAACCTTCAGGAAGGAAGATGCAAGCTTTATTTTTTTTATAGACTTTTATTTAACTTACTCTGTTTTTATGTCCAATAAAACTGATCTGGTAACTCCATTTTCTAATCTAGTTTGAAGCTTTACACACTTTTCTAATGACAATATATTTTTTAGAGTCTGCAAATAATTTTAGCATAAAAATTAGCAAAAAATTTAATTTTTTAATTTTATGAGATTCAATACTCTTTATAGTACTGTCCATTTGGCAGTATTGTATTTAAACTTTCGTCATTTATAATTTCTGGATATAATATATACGACTCATTCAGAAATTTTTTTATAAATCTTGATTTTGTTATACGAATTGTTATAATGTACAAGAATATACTCCAATGTTTCAACTATATTATTTTATAATCTTTATCAAGGAACAACTAAAAAATACATAAAATCAAATATTCTATTATACATACAACAAATACAAATACCTCTTCTAACCTTAAATCTCTTCTAACAAACAATCTTAAATTTTTATTACATTTGTTTCTTAAATACCTTTTTAAAAAATAATTCCCTATAATTATTTAATTAAACCAACCTATTAATCTCTTTTTTTCAATTAACATCCTATTCATTATTGGTTTCATTTCATTAATATAAATTCCTTTAATAATTATTTCATAATCGAAACATTGAAGTACATTATTGTACAATTATAATAATTCATATTATAATAAATCAAAATTTATAAAGAAGTTTGTGAATGAATTGTATATATTTTGAAATTAATGGACTATTTTTAAAATAAAAGGCTGTTTTATTGTTTAATTTATGGACATATATATATAATAAAAAATATATAATTTTGTTTTTAAAAAATGCTTTTATTTACATAATTACAAGTATAGGGATTTAAACAAAGACTTTCAAGCATGCTTCAACTATCCATACTATCTCATACAACTGATAAAACCATGACCACACACAAGTAAAAAAGACGTGTGGTCATGTGTATCTGTAATATGAGTGTGGATAGTTGAAGGGTCCTTGAAAGTTTGTGTTCAAATCCCTATGTGTGTGGTCATGTGTATCAATGGTATAAAAGTGTGTATAGTTTAAGGGTGCTTGAAAGTTTGGGTTCAAATCCCTATGTGTGTGGTCATGTGTATCAATGGTATAAAAGTGTGGATAGTTTAAGGGTGCTTGAAAGTTTGGGTTCAAATCCCCTACATGTGTGGTCATATGTATCAGTGGTATTGAGATAGTGTGGAAAGTTGAAGGGGGTTTGAAAGTTTGTGTTCAAATCCCCTATGTGTATGGTCATGTATATCAGTGGTATGAGATAGTGTGGATAGTTGAAGGGTGCTTGAAAGTTTGTATTCAAATCCCCTATATTTACAATTAAGCTCCTGTTATATTATATGAAGAATGCCTGTATTTCAAATCTTATATAATTGCACTATTATTTTTTTTTTACTTTTTAGCATATGTACTATGTTTTCATAAAAATAAGTCCTAACTAAAAAATAGCCCTAGCATAATTTTTCAGGATGCCGATAATATAACCCCTAGTTAAGAATGTCGGTCTGATGGATGACTTTCAATCATCCATTGAAACACATGATAGATATTACAATATGTTGGACCATTTCTATCATCTATTATCTTGTTAGTAGTAACACTATTAAAATAGGCAAAACTCCCTCTATACATATAGCCACTCAGTGCAAGCCAGAGTAATCAGTGGATACCAGAAGGCTTGTGCATAAAATCCACATCCAGTGCCTACTCATCCAATATCACCAGAACAGTTTCTGGCTTGTAGCCTTCGTCAGTAAGAAGCCTTGGATCAGAGGGCACTGCAGCTAGATCTTAGGATTTAATGCAATCCTCTAGCAGCCACCTTTTAACTCTACTTAACTACAAAACTACAGACAAATTGAAAACACTATATTTTCAATCCATAATCATGTGATGTTTATTGGCTTAGTAATGACACACAAATAGACAACACAGATTAGCATTATTCTCCACTCTTCTTCAGGTGTTGCTGGCCTGACCAGATGTCAAGTCAGCAATACTTGAAGAATACTACCTGAAACACTGTG
Source organism: Epiperipatus broadwayi (assembly GCA_028023455.1). Classification (NCBI taxonomy): domain Eukaryota; kingdom Metazoa; phylum Onychophora; class Udeonychophora; order Euonychophora; family Peripatidae; genus Epiperipatus; species Epiperipatus broadwayi. The sequence goes on along the minus strand of JAQFVV010000055.1, from coordinate 5,450,026 downwards.
TAATTACTAATGCGTGTTGTCTATTTGTGTGTTGTTTACTAACAAGTTGTTTGTATTTGAAAAAGTTTAAAATTTTCTATATATTTAACATTTACTGACAAATGATGGAAATAGTCCAACATATTATCACATCTAATATAGTATCATCACAAACCTTCAGGAAAATATGTGATGGATGTATTAAATTATAAAGTAATGAATAGGTAGATAAATATAAATGTAGATTTTGTATTTGAATAAATGTTACTTAGAATTACTTGGCAGGCAGACTCGTAACTAATCATTTTAATAGACTTGCAAATACAATTTTACTTTTCATTTATCAATGGATCTTCATTCAGTCTGGTATAATAATTCCTCTTTAACCTGACTTCCAATTGTATATATTGTAAATAAACCAACATTTATATCCAAAAGGGTAAAACGTATTATTAGTGGTGATCTTAATTCACAAATTAATCAAGCCAGATTAACATTTCATATATTATTTTAAATTTAATATAATATAATGATCATGCCAATAGCTCTAAACAAGCTTTTTTGATAATTGCCATAAGAGAAAGCATGTAAAATCTCTATCTAGAATTATCCCTACACCCAAACCGGTTTTGAGCTAATGGCTCTCTTCAGTGAGACACTAGGACATTCAGATACTAGATCTAAAATACAAACTCAAGTCAAGCATTTATCGAATAGTTAATTATTAAGTAGAAAATTTGAAATTTTCAGGCATTTTGGTGTCTTTAAATTCAGCTATCTAACTTATATCACCATATGGAACTGAACCAAATTTTTAATAGCCTTAGCAATATAATATCACCAAAGCCTTAAAAGCCAAAACTATAATAGTAAGGAAACCATCATACATCATGACTTAATTAGCTTGTATTTACAAATGTAATGTAATGAGCATTCTAATAGCTCTAAACAAGATTTTTTGAGCTGGATTTGAAGACATATAGATGTCCTAAAATTTCAGATTTTTTACTTAATAGTTAAATACATGACAAATGCTGGGCTTGAGTTTGTTTAGATCTAGTGCCTGAATGTCCTAATATCTCACTGACAAGAGTCATTAGCTCAAAACCAGTTTGGAGATAGGAATAATTCTAGATAGATTTCAAATGCTTTCTCTTGCAGCATTAGCACAATCATTATATTACATTTGTAAATACAAGATAATTAAGTCATGTGATGTATGACTTAGTTTTCTTATTTTAAATTAAATACACCTGGGTCTCTTTTTACACGGACTTATTTAACACGATTTTGAAGTTACGCGATCGTCTTTAACCGGAAGTCGAAGTCCGATAATGCGCTATTACTTTAAATAATAAATTTCGCGCACTTACATTATATTGAAAGTAACAGAACATCATTGGAATTCGACTTTCATCTTAGTAATTTCAATATTTTCAGTGCTTTATAATAGTAAGATTTTATGCAATAATGAAATTAAAATCATGATTTGCACATTTTATGTATACACACATTAAATTTTACAAGATTATAAAGTAAATTTGTTCAAACATTGTGCATGTTAATTTTGCATTTTAAATCACATTGTTTCTGCTTTTTAAAAAAGAACGTGATCAATTATTAATCATTTAGTGTCCACAAGTTTATTTTTAAAAGGTCAGTAATAGCAGTGGGCACAATTAAAAATTAAAATCTGATTTTTAATTGAATTAACAATTTAAAAATTACTTACGGGCGACTTGAAATTAATGTGATGTAAAACGAAATTTGATTTTTAAACGGAATTGAAAATTAAAGACAAAAATAAGAATTTAATTTTTAGTTGTTAGTTTTAATTAAATTTTCCCCAGCAGTGGTGAATAAATGTCTTTTTATTATCATAAGTCTAAGTTCATAAACAATTAATAAAATCATCGTCGTCGTCAAAGAAAACCATTAACACAACATGAGAGTGAACTTGGCGCTAGTTGTATTTCCTCTTGTGAGAATAATTGCTGAGATATTCTTGACTTCGTTTAAAAAGCCAAATACATCGCATCACATCACATGAGAATCTGATTTTTTACTAGTTTGCTAACGAACGTCTTTTTGGGCAAATAGCGATAATAATTAAAACTTGTATAAAAAAATTTAAATTACTGTACTGTAAATTATGCATAAAAATATATTATTTTGAATAAAATTAAATATTATAGTTAAAAAAAGTTTGTCTTGTATCATTTTTTTTCAAGTTTGAAGTTTTTTATTAGTCATATTTTATTTCCTTATTTTTTTTTTGCGCAAATTTTAGAGTAATTTTACGTTGGTGCTTTGCTTTTACGCGAATTTTGAAAAATCACAGACCGCACCCCCCCTTTTCAATGTAAGTTACATCTATTTTTGCATGATTTCGTTTGCGCGTGCTTTCTGAGGAACCTATCTATCACGTAAAATGAGACCCAGGTGTATTACTAATTTCAGCAGCACAGAAATAACTATTAATATTCTTGTATAGATCAAGAATATTTTGTGTTTATAATCCTAAATATTATATATTTAAGCAGTAGTAAAAGTTATTTACGTGCTGTTGAGATTATGGTAGTAATATTGAATAAATGTAAATTTTTGTACATAAAAAAAAAAAGACATTCCCTGAAAATAAACCCTAAGCTATGTTTTGGAGCAAAAATTAATATACAACCAGATCCTATTTTTGGATAAACAAGGTATGTAAATAGAAGTAAACTGGAAAATGAATGAAAATTTAGTTAAAAGATTTTTTTAAACAAAAAGAAAAACAAAGATAAACAAGATATAACAATATAAACATGGACCCCCCCCTTGCTTTATCCTTTAATTTTAATTATATTAATATTACTCTATTTATTTGTAAAATGTTAACGGTTACATTTGTAATTCTAGACTAATAAATAGAAGTTTTCAAATTATGAATGTTCTATTTACACTATTTTATTAGTGATTATATAAAGTAACCAAAATTTAAAGATAATTATTGAGTTCGGTAGCCCATAGTACCTTATCAATAATGAAGACTATATGATATAATAGTATTTTCTATTTTTATAATCAGTGTATTGTAATTCAGATTCCTTTGTGAATTTCTAAATATAATCACCTCATACTTTTATTAAAAGTATAAAACTCCCCATATAATAGTGCCACCTAGTAGAGACCATAGAAATCAGTGGATGCAAGGTTTGTGCAAAAAATTTCTATCTAGTGCCTACTCATCCCTATCTTTAGATTAGTTTTCTAGCTTGTGGTTGTCACCAGTGAGGAGCCTTGAATCTAAGAGCACTTCACCTAGATCTAAAGCAACCCTTCAACAGTCACCGTTTTATCTACAAACTAGTCTGGGAATATTGGATGGGTAGGCACTAGGTAGGGATTTTATACATAAATCTTGCATCTATTGTCTGCTATAGCTTGGACTAGGTGGCACTACTGTATGGAAAGTTTATGTAAGGATAGAAAATGGTGATCAAAGCATGCTTTTATTCATGAAAGTTGAAGAAAATTATTTTTTAGTGGACTTATGTAAGTAAAAGTATTTCTTTTTTTATTTTATATATAATAAATAAATTTTCTTCAGCTTTAATAAATAAAAGCATGAAACAATTATGTTTAGATATTCACAAGTCTGAGTCCTGAATAATCATTTAAAATAAACTTGCAACTAACACCCACTTTTTCATATCAATGCTAATCTATCCATTAGCTGTCAAGTAGATCGATATTGATGCAATAAAGTGGACATTAGTTATAAGTTTATTTTGATTGATTCTTTGATCATCTGACCCATGCTTCTATTTACAAAAGCAGAAGAAAAATTATTTTTTACTTTTTAGTGCGTTATTTTTTTTTAGTGCATTTAAGTGAATAAGTGTTCCTGAATTTTTATATATATTTTGTACAGTATTTACATATTAGTCCGATAGTGATGAAAGTTGCTGGTACAAACATATGTGTATAGAAAGTTTGAATTAAACACCTTTACAATCTTTTAAAAAGAAAATGAACTAATTTTTTTTCCATGTGTCAAAGCATCAGCTGGGAAGCAAACACACAAACCTGGAACAACTGCTTGTAAGACAGCTGTGCTGACCATTCGACCACCAACGCTTGACAAAATGAACTAATTTTGTAAGTGAATATTAGATAATATTCCAATGAGAAGAAAGTTATTAATCAAAATTTTGATTTTGCTACTAATTTTACAATTTAAACTGTTGTGATGTTATGAAAGAATGATAGCATGAGTAATTAATGATCTGATGAAAGGAATTGTACACATAATTTACTGTCTGTCCTTAATTCTTGCCAAAATGAAGGTGCATAGTATTTTTTTTTCTGAAATATTTTATAAATGGTCAGAATTGCAGTTATATATATATATTTTATTTGGTTACCACTTGTAATAAATTTGGACTGTTCATTTCTTGCAAAAACATTAAATGCATGCTTGTTTCCCTATGGGTGGCCATTTTTCAAAATAAAAAATCTTTTTCATTTTAGATGATGGATGATAATTTCTCACAAAACATGCAAATGTGTTTGTAAATATTTATATCATTTTCTGTAAATAAAGTTATGTCATTTTTCCAAATAAATCTTCAATTGATCTATTAAAAACTCCCATATAGATATTATTTTCTTAGACTATAAGATTAGAAAATTATTGCTGGCCTAATACGTATGTGAAATCTCATCACTGGACCAATATATATTTTTTTCATGATTAAAGCTATAATTAATCTTTAAAACGAATTCATAAATTACTAAATGAAGGGGAGTAAAATCATTGAAGAAAGAATAACTGAAGGCGTTTAGATTCTTAAAATAGATTATGTCCAACTGCTAAGTGGAAGCAATATGTGATAGAAGAAACAGTAGATGAAAAACTTTTTCAGTCTTTTAGATTTTTTAAAAAGATTACCTTTAATTGCTAAGTAGGAAGAAAAAAAATTTAGAATATGTTGTTTAATTATTGACTTACAAAAGTTTTGCATTGATAAAAAAATAAGTGTATTCCTATATTTTAAAGTTTTATATTGTTATTAATAAAGTGAATTTATACTAGATACATAAAATATTTATAATAGTACATAACTGTAAATAAAAAATTTAATGTTTATATTTTCAGAAGAGGCAATTACACTTAAAGTTTATTATTTAGCAAATTAAGATTGAAGTGGAGTTGGGCTGGGCATATTGCTAGAGAGAAGAGATAATAGGTAGACAATTGAAATTTTAAACAGGATTCCAAGAGATTGTATAAGACCCAGAAAGAGACCACATGTGAGATGGATGGATGAAATAAGAAAGTGTGCAGGGGTGATGTGGAGAAGAGAAGCTAAAGATGAGAGATGGATTAAACTTGGAGACTTTCATCCTGCAGTGGATTGATAATGGTTGATGATGACTTAAATTATAATATGAAGCCATAAACTATGCTATATTTTATTCTAAGCAACTCCCATTAAACATATTTATCATATAACAGTTCAATATTTGTTGATAAACATTGATTAGAACATGTATTGTTTATTGAACTGCGAATGCACAGTACTTTTCAACATGCACATATATATATATATATATCACAAATGCTTTTTTTATATGTATAAAGAAAATTAAAAAAATATATAATTAATAAATTAGCATAACTTTTTAATGTCCATCAACTGAAAAAGTTATTTTCTTTTTAGATACAGCTAAGTGTGCTTTCAATGTGTTGCACTAGAATCAAAGCTAAATCTGATTGGCTAGGTGTGCTGCCTTATTTATTGAGAAATAATTGTTATAATTATTTAAATTAGATTTTAACTCTTCCCCTTATTTGAAAATTGAATACTATTTTCTTTCTTATTAATGCTGTAAATGTGGGTTGGTGATAAACCATCCACCTTAACTTTTGTTTATGCCATCTCATTCCATGAAGAATACACAGACTATACTCTCCATACAGTAGCACCACCAGTGCAAACCAAAGTAATCAATGAATGCAAGAAAGTTTTGCATAAATCCCTATCTAGTACCTACTCATCCAATAGCCCCAGACTAGTTTCGAGCTTGTCGTTTTCACCAGTGAGGAGCCTTGGATATGAGAGCACTACACTTAGATCCATTGATTACTCAGACTTGCACTGGTGGTGCTACTGTATGGAAAGTTTAGCCTCTGTATAAACAGCTTGTATAAGCTTAAGAAATGGTGATCATGTAATGTTTAGTGGTCCATGTAGATTGACATTTTTGGGATTGAAATTGAGGAAGGCATATTTACATGTATTTTACTAAGTGTGTGTTCATTTATGCATTCACCTAAGCAAAAAGAAAAAAAAAAACTAGTGTATTTTTATTTTTAAAATAAAGTAATTTGTAAAACTTCTAACATTACTATTAGAAAATAAGTTATGCGATCTACTGTACATCAAATTCAGGCAGAATAATAAAGAAAAAATAAAATGTATATACTTTCAACATAAATTAAAGAAATTTTATCATTATACATAGCTGTGTATAGCAAAGAAAAAAAAAAGACCGCTAGAATATAAAATTTGTAGATTTTAATGATTTATTTGTTTGTTTGTATATATTTTTCTTTGAATATTAAAGTGACATAATTAGATACAGCATATTCATGACTCCATCATAGTCATCAAATAAAAAAAATTAAATTTTTATTATGCTGATTTTATAATAAAAATACAATAAATTGTTTAAATTAAACCAATTAATAATCTCTATCAAAACCAATTGATCTGTTTTATTATTGCCTGCAACTCTTATCAGAATTATAAATCTTAATATTACAGAGCCTTTATTGGCAAAACTTAAAGCCAATAATTGTATAACAATATGATTAAAGTATAAAATATTTAAGTCAATATTATCAATCAATAAAATAAAATATAAATCCGTACATACAACATTTGTATGTACTAAGTCAAAAAACTTGCCATATTGGTTTTAAATTTTACCTGATCTGAATTCAAAACTCCCAACTTGAGGATAAATATGGTATAAGCATTAATTATGCCAAGTGTTAGCATGAGTTTTACTATGTCTTCAATCTGGGGGTTGTATCCAAGACAGGTGTATCTTAAAATCACTATACAAAGACTTCCTGGTACAGTTATACATCTGCAATATTCTAAAACAAATTCAAATTTAGACTCAGATGAACTTTGAATTCATTATGCCAAGACTTGGCACGATTACTTCAAACTTCATTTGGCCTGAATTCAAACTAGCAGGTTGAGGGCATGGTAGCATATATGCTAATAATTATGCAATAAAGTAATGGCAGTGGTTTCAAAGTTCATTTAGCCTGAGCATACATCCCAGTTGATGACATAGCATTTATATATTAAAAGCAAGTTTTGATGTAGTGGTTTGAAGGTTCATATGGTCTTGATTCAAACCCAGGAAGATGTTATGGCAGTTGTATGTACTAAATCAGAAGACTTTCCATATTGGTTTAAATTTCATCTGACCTGAACTCAAACTTGAGAACAAATATGGTGCATGCATTAATTATGCTGTTAGCATGACGGTTTCAAAGTTTATCTGATCTGATTGTGACTCCTAATTTGAATATATGGCAGTCATATAACCTAACAATGTCAGGAAGTCTTGGCATGTTAGTTTCAGGATAAATCTGATCAGGACTTTCTTCAAAGTCCATCAAATCTAAACTCAAATCTCAAGTTAAGATATTGCAGATGCATGCAGTAATGATGCCAGAAAATCTTGGCATAGCAGTATCAATGTTCATTAAGCCTGGATTCAAACTCCGATTTAAAAAAAATTGCAACTGTATATGCCAACAATTATAACAAAAAAAAAACTTGTCATAGAGATTTCAATATTCAACTTGCTTAGGCCTCATCTACTGTGTGTTCTGAAATTTTCTGTAGGTTTGCTTTAGGATTATGGTAGGGAAATTCACCAAGAAAATCCGGTCCCAATCATACTATTCTATATGGGTTGAATACTCAGCAGCTCGCAGTCCAAAGCTTAAATACAAACATGATATTTGTTTCCTGAAGGTTTGTGATGATGGTGTTCCAGCTGTATTTTTATATTGGACTATTTCCATCATCGAATATGTGTATTGAATGTCTTTAGAAAAGTTTAATTTTATTTAAATATTCCAAATACATTCAACTGTTAGTAATATCACAGCAAACAGGTTAGTATATGCACAAGTTTCGAGGTATTTTCCTCCCCTCTTCTTCAGGTGTTGCTGGCCTGACCCGTGACAATACTAGCATGGGATTCGAACCCAGGTCCTTAGATTCTTGAATTTTAAGATAATGCTAGAGTGTAAGGACCCAGGTTCAAATCCCATGCAAATACTACCACTGGTCAGGCCAGCAACTCCTGAAGAGGGGAGAAAAATACCTCTCGAAACTTGTGCATATACTAACCTGTTTGCTGCGATATTACTAACAGTTGGTGCATGTACTAACCTGTTTGCTGCGATATTACTAACAGTTGGTATATATACTAACCTGTTTGCTGCGATATTACTAACAGTTGGTGCATATACTAACCTGTTTACTGTGATATTACTAACAGTTGAATGTATTTGGAATATTTAAATAAAATTACACTTTTCTAAAGACATTCAACACACATATTAGATGATGGAAATAGTCCAATATAAAAATACAAACATTGATCTTTGTCTTATTCTTCTACTTTTTTGTTCAACTTGTTTTCTTTTCTTTTCATGGGAAATTGGCATAACACTACAAATAACAAATAGAAAACTTTATTTCCAATATATATATATATAATACAAGAATTATCTCTCCCTCTTCAGAAATGACTGCTTTCTAAAGTAATATAATCTTTGAGGTAAAATTCTTTTAATTCTTTCGGTTCTCTTTAACATAATATTTCTGCTATTGTCTTTTTCCACTACCAGATCATTCATTTGCTCATCGTTCATCTGGTTATTATTTTCAATTGGGTTACTTGACATCTCATTCATTTGCAGCTTTAATGCAAATAGTCTGTGAACGTGATTAGTATGCCATCACAAAACAATGCCATTTTCTAAATGACTTCTATCACTTGCATAGAAGTCATTTAATTACTTTGCCATTCACCGAATATTTTTTTAAGCTGATCTCTTATTCAAATCTTGTCGCCTTCATTGAAGTATCCACTTCTGCCATATTGTATTGTTCCTCTGCCATTAACATAGACTGTGTTTTAATTTTGGGCCAAACACCAATTCAGCTAGAGATTTACCAATTATTGTAGATGGTGTACAATGTTGGAAAAATACTATTTTATTTAATATCACTTCCACTTTTAAATTACTAATTTTCCATGGTGCCAATTTCAATAGCTGTATGGCATTCTTTGCCATACCATTTGACTCTGGGTAGTATGCAGGTATGCCACTTTTTTTAGAAACTTTTCGAATCTTGAAGACACAAACTCTGGACCATTATCTGTCACTAGTGTCTGGAGAACCATGGTACACAAATACTTCTAATAGTTTGGAGATAGTTTTCTCGGAATTTGTACTCTTTACAATTTTGTAATCCACCCATTTAGAGTATGCATCGACAAGTATCAAGAATAAATGATCGATAGTCCTGTTTGATACATGTGCACTCTGTTCCAAGATTTGGTAGCATTTGGCCAAGCAATAAATTTCTTTGTTTTTTTTAAATTTTTTTTTATTTTTTTTTTCCCCCCCCCCACACCCCCTCCCCCCATCTTTTTTTTTAACCCTCCATGGACCTATAGATTATATTTTTTTTTCACCCCCCAAAAAGAAAAACAACTTTATATCCTTTGCAAACAGAGAGCTCCTCTTTCCATATCCAAAAGACTTTATACAGAATTTCCAGTAGACAATTTAGCCAAAACTTTCATTATCCAATTCATAAACTGTTGCATCCCTTGGTCATTCAGCGTTCATTTAACAACACACTGGCTATTTATTACTTCTGAGTTTTCCATAGGCTCATTTTTATTTGGAATTCCCACCTCCTTTCTGATATTCAATTCAAAATCATATCCATCTAACAGGTTTATCCAATGTAAGATCCTAGACTTAGATGATTAGGAGCCATCTTGTTTTTTGATCCTAGACTTAGATGATTAGGAGCCATCTTGTTTTTTGATCCTAGACTTAGATGATTAGGAGCCATCTTGTTTTTTGATCCTAGACTTAGATGATTAGGAGCCATCTTGTTTTTTGATCCTAGACTTAGATGATTAGGAGCCATCTTGTTTTTTGATCCTAGACTTAGATGATTAGGAGCCATCTTGTTTTTTGATCCTAGATTTAGATGATTAGGAGCCATCTTGTTTTTTGAAAAAATTTCTAGCAATGGCTTGCACTTTGTAATTAATATTGGCTACTCCATGGCTTAAAACCATCCATACTCCATATTCTGATTTATCAGAAGATAGAATTACATCCAAGTTAGAATTACTAATAAACTTTCTGATGACATTTTGTTTAAACGCATTTTCATGCTTTGCTTTCAAAATCCATTTCTGCCCTTTCTTTAACAAATTATACAAGGGTTGAGTTAAATGTGCTTTCCCCTTTAAAAAAAATCTCATACAGCTGAGAAATGCCTGTAATTCTTGCACGATATGGTACTTTATTGTCTCCCGTCTTTTCTCAGATCAGAAATGGCTTAAAATTTGCTTTTCGTATTCCAGATGTAGTCAGTTTGCTTATTAGCAAATTCCTTAGCCAGCCCATTTAAATTGTTGACTTATTTCTTAATTAGTGTATTCAGCTCAAAATAACTTTCTAAGCTGTCCACATGCTCTGTTGGTGTTTCTCCCTCTGCACCTCTGAATGGTTCATTTTTAAAGAATTGATTGATACTTTTTAGATTTTCACCACATCCACATTGGCTTTTAGCTACTGTATCATCCTGTTTTCCTTGTACCATCATATCCATAGTATGAGTAGATTTTCTTCAAGTTGTTGCACACCCTTTCAGTTTATTATATTCTGCTTTCATTGACAATTTCTTTTAATGAAGAATCCTCCTGTGCAAGGGTCCTTATCTTTTCTTCAACTTTCAACTCCAGATTCTGTAGTCATTCTCCCAAGCTTAAAACTGTTTTCTGCATATGAACTTGATAGGTTCTAATGATTTCATGTATCATCTTCTGGACACTACAATGTTTTCTCTATGAACTCCATCTTTTCTTGGACTTGTTCATTCACTCATCTCTTGCAAAGTGATTGTTTTTTTTTACTCCTAGTAATTTATTTCATTTCATCTTTGATTTGAAGACAAACTTCTAGCATTTGTTTGTCTCTTTTTTCATTAATTCTCTCATTTCTTTATCTCTTCGATCATTATTTTCTTTTATTTGTTAATCTCTTCTTTCATCATCTTCATTTGTTGCATCTTCTTTTATTAATTCTCTCATTTGTTTTCTCTTCAGTCATTATTTTCCTGACATTTATTTATTGCTGCTAGAAGAGTTTACAATGTACATTCAACTGCTACTGGCTTCTGCTCTTCAGGCCCTTGCACATCTGAGCTTTCTTCTTCTATCACTGTCTCTCCAGTGGCTCCATGTTTATTTGTTGTTCAGTTTTTCTTTCTTAATAGAGTCAACATTATTTTTTCTTTTTCCACAATAAAACATTCAACATTGTTTATACTAATTTAGGTATAGAGACCATCATTCACTAATAGTAGAACAAATGTTTGATGTTACCATATTATTAGCATTATTTCTATAGACATTGTCATTCACCAATAGTCGAAAAATGTTTGATGCCACTATGTTGTGCGCAATTTATGTAATGGTAATAAATGCTAGGTTCAATTAGAATACTGAAGCAATAGGAAAATAATAATAGCATTTATTTATCTAGCATACATTCTTCCTCTAAATATTTATGTACAGCCATAACACCAGGGAGAACATGTTCTGAGCTATGGGGATTTTTATTTTATGGGTAATGTGTGTAGTATTTATTGTCTTATTTTATTATGTAAGCTAGAGTACTTTAGCAGTACGCTAACTTAATAGATTTAAAAGTGTGTTTTCAGGAATAAAATACTTTATTTCATTAATACTGCAATGCATGTATAAAATAATCATTGATAAATTTTATAAATAAGGAAAAATTTATTAATGAGGAAAATAAAATAATTCAACTAATATATGATGAAGTACTTTTCGCTTGAAAATCTACAATAAAAGTTTGAACTTCTTCTTTTGTTTTAACTTTACTTGATAACATTACATATACAAAATAATTTAGATTAAATTATTTCCACAGCTTTTCTGGAAATAATTCTAAATATTTAGTTATTAGAATATTACAGTTTCTATTTTTAAATGATTCAAGTTTCATCATCACATTTTTATCATTCATTAATGAATGAGAAAATATTATTTTAAATAAGTTTGACAATATTTTTCAATTCTTTAATATTGCTTTATAAATTCATGAATATCTTTTCTTCATTTATTCTAAATATTTGTAAATAATAGAAAAATAGCAAAACATTAAAGTTTCTTACTTTAAAAATGTCTTACCGCCTTGAAAAAGAATTTTCTTTATTCTCTTCAATATTTTGAATAGTTAGAAGTATTTATAGATGGCGTTCATATCCTTATTCTTCTTTAGCGGTCTGTTTCGGAGTTCCATTCCCTAATAGTATTTAAAAGTAGCCAAGGCAGAATATAGATTATACTATTGCACCAGGAACTGAATAAATTTATTTTAGCTTAGCACTTCGTTGTCCATATCAAAACATAGTACCATGAATCTTTCCTTTTTTATATAAAATAATTCCAGTATTTTAAATGTCGAAAATAAATATTCAATAGTAAAATACATTTTTGCTTTCCTTCTTCATGCTTCAAAAAAGAGCTGGGAGAGAAAGAAAAAATGAGGAAAAAATCTATCTCATTACAATATTTCTTTCACTTAATTTATATATCAATTTTTTAAATGTCTCTTTATAAATCTTTTGGGAATATTTTCATTAATAAATTTAATGTATTTATTTGTAAGAAAAGGAGAAATTATTAAAATAAATATCTTACATTATATTTTAAAAAAGAAAAAGTTGTGTATATATATTATATTTTTGGAAATATAATAATGTAATGTTAGTATGGTTAATATTACCAGTACAATATATATATTAATTCTAATATTCTCACAGAAAAATGAAGAATTCATAGTATTATTTCCAGGAGTTTTTTGTGTAATAATAATACAATAGCTAAATAGCTGACATTTCAATATAATAACAAGTACTATCCTCAGACTTTTTTTCTCAAAACAATGTGTGCAGAGAGATTTAAAAATCTTATTTTTTCCTTTGTTATTTTCTTTTCCAATAGTTTTTATCAATTATTAATTTTCTTTAATTCATACTTTTCATTTATGCTCTTAAGTCTTTTAAAAATCTTTATAGCTTCCCTTAGCAGTCTCTGCTCATATTGCTTAATTTTTGCCAGAATGTGTTTTATTAAAATTGATGTCATGGTTTGTTAATTTAATATGATAATAAATGGCTGGTGAATTAGATTTTTCTCTAACTGCCAAAATGTGCTCTTCCTTTCTTATGTTTATTCTATGAGTGGTCTGTCCAACGTATGAATATTAACAAACTCCTCATGGAATTTCATACGACACTCCAAAGGAATTTTATCCTTAGGGCATGGAAATATTTCATAAATTTTTTAAAAAGTAGTATAAATTGTGTGGATATTATTTTTTTTAAAACATCAATTTTATCAACAATGATGTTTTTGACAGAGATATTTTAAGTTCTGGCTAAGCATTTATCACAAAGCTTGCAGAGGAATTGGCAATCCTCATTGTTTATAACTTAGAAGCTTACGAGATAGGGTCATGTGATCTATGACTCTTATTTTGATCAATTTTATCAGTTTTATTTTTTAAAACTTCTCAACTAATACAATTTGAGAATGTGGAGAAAATAACAAAGGGAAAAAATAACACCTTATGATTTTAGAAAGAAAAAGCTCTGAGAAAAATACTTGTTATTGTAATGAAACATCAGCTATTTAGCTATTATATATTTATTACACTGAAGTTTTCAGAAATAATACTATGAATATATATATGTACTTATTCATGTGAATAAATCCAGGCATTAAAATTAAACATGTTCCAATCATGATATTAATAGATAAAATCATGCTGTTTCAGCACGCACATTCAACTGTTCCAAGTCTTTATTTTTCTAACAGTAGGTTATTACTGAAACATATGTATGGTAAGAGGATGATCTAAAAATGTTTATACTGGGACAGTTTACAATATGGTAGCTTGCATTTATATTAGATGGCAGTACATAAGGATAATGTTAATAGAAGTTGTCATGAAACATCGTTTCAAAGTGCATGAGAAAAAGAAATCGCAAAACTTTTGTATAGTATGATGAAAATGAACCAATAGTATTGCAAAATCTTCCATCACTATAGCAATGTGTCATTAAGGAAGAGCTAAGAATATTTTCCTATATTGCAGGTCTGAATAACATATTTACATTGAAGCTCATGTCATTGCCAATGCTATTATGTGGAAAATAGAAGTCTGAGGTGGGGAGATCACCCTTAAGAATGTGGCCTGAGAATAACTTGATGTGACAATGATGAAAATGAACCACACCTTGACATCTTTGGAATAGATGAAGTAGTGCTGGCTGGAAGATTTCAGATAAGTTATGGATAACAACCACAAAATAGAAATGGTTTGGCTTAAATTATCAGAAAGAATATTGTAAAGACTATTGTTGGACAAAATTTAGTGAATGATTGATATGATATCAATTCAATTTTATAAACACTGCCATTCAACAAGTTTATAACACAAGTCCATATTTCGATAAGTCATGCAGGTGAAAATGTTGAAACATTTTATAATCATGCTACAGCTATAAAATTAATAAAACTAGAAGATATACTTTTCATAATCAATGACCAGAATGTAAAATGGAAGTAATAAATAAAGGCCATACTAATACTCCATATATGGAGAAAATATTAAACATAATCTTAATTATCATCAGTATTGAAAAACATTAAAGACAATTATTCAAAATAAAAAAGTACAAAATTATGCATACGAATATATGTTTGAACATGTCCTTCACCAAACACTTTCAGATTTTTTTATTCATTATCGGGTATACGTATGATAATAATCAACTATACCTCTTTAATTCTACATTTTGGTTAAATCATCTGTACATCTTTAGATTTCAAAACACTATCAAATATCTTCACACATTCTAAAAACATTTGCTGATATTGGAGAATCTATTCTTGCTCTGTAATACACACAATATGTAATTGAACCACAAGTAACACCTCCCACTGAATTAGTGAAGTCAAAAATCATGGAAAGACAGAATATCCCTCTGCTGTTGTATAAGCTTAGTTTTTGACACAGTTCTGAAATTATAGTGAATTTTGTTTATTGTTTTAATTTATGTCCAAACTAAATGGTTTGAAATAACCATTAATGTATTCAACTTAGTGAACAATTGATTAACTTAATGAAAATCAAAGTGATTTTCTTGGTACCCAGCGGTAGAACAAGCCATTTTTTTAACAGTGTAAATATGGTCAGGGGCGGATTATGAATTACTCCTATACAGAATATGAAATGAAAGAGGACTATTGTTCAATGGCCTATGCATACTATTTGCTTTTTAAAAAATCAAAAATCAATTTGAATTTTTGGGACGGCATCTAATAGTGAACCAAATGAATTGTGGGTCGAAGGTCAAAAAAATAATTTACTCTGAATTTATGAATACCTTCTGTAAGATGACACAAAATAGATGTGGCACTATAATGACAATTGGAAAAAAAAGAATCTAAAATTAAGAAATAAAGATCGATAGAAAATTTCAAAGAATATAAGAAAAAAAAAAGCAATTCTATAACAGTACTTGCAAAGACTTATCAGAAATGACTAGGAGAAATTTTGGCCAAGGGATTTACTGAAAAATGCCAATGGGAAAATTATAACTGAAATAGCAAACATTAAACAGAGGGAAGTAGTATACTGAAAAGCTATAGCACAAAGATAGCAATCATAATAGCATCGACATCTGTTTACTCCCATGAACAGTTAGTTATATTCACCTTACTTTAGAGCCATGTACTATAAGATTGAATATGCCAAGTTTGAATCCTAATCTTCAATGATGAAGGCAAGTCAGAAATTGATCTATCTAGAGAGAGATTTTATAGCACTACATCATCTGGTGTCCATTGATTACTCAAGCTTACAGTAGATTGAAAAGAACTGCTAACAGGTTTCTCTGGACATAGTTGCCGAGAGATTCCCGACTCCATATAAGAAGTCACAATGCATCACATCACTGCTTTTAGAAGCATATGAGTGATATTGTAAGCATATATCATCTGATATCCATTGATGAGTCAGACTTACAGCAGATATTTTGGCAATATATGAATGATACTATAGTCCAGCATCATCTGATCTTCATTGTTTATTTTGGACTTACAGTAGATGTCTCTAGAGTAGGGAGAAGAAATAATGGAAGATGATATCAGAGATTGGTCTTAAGATCAATAGCCAAAAGGTAAAACTGTGGAAAAAATTAGAGACTGATGAATCAGTTAAAAATAAAGACCAAAAAAGGGCATATTATAATAATTTGACATTTCTTATTCTTTGATGTCACATATTTTTTAAAGCTCCAAAAGACTACAGATAATTAGACAAAAAAATATTAACAATAAAAATTTTACTATCTAAACAACATGTACTAAAATTGATAATTTTGATATTTAGGAATTGTTAAAAATGAGGGTTGTCTTTCTCCTCTGAATGTTTAGTAATGATTTCAGGATAATTTGGGCTGTATTGTATCATGTTCAGTTATAACGTATCAATACCATGAGAACTAAAGAAATAAGCGCACCACTCTATTCTTTTTGTTTATTGTCAGGCGATTGTTTATACATAGTTAACAGAGGGATGGGGTGTCACAGTTACTTCTATTTCAATTTTATAATTTATTTTGCATAGTATATAAAATTTTATTTTTACATGCAAGTCTTTTAATCTGATATTTATGGTAGCTTCATAAGAGAAATTTTAAAAACTTAGTAATTAAAGTCGATTGCTATCTTTATTTTTCATTGCGATTTTGCAAAAAGAAATTTAAAAAATCTCTTGCAGCTTATGATGAACCAAAAGAGAACCATTTTTTTTATGTGTCATAGCATCGGCCGGGAAGCGAACCCGCTAATCCAGGACAACTGCTTGTAAGGCAGCTGTGCTGACCTCTCAACCACCAATGCTTGACAAGAACCATAGTTGCCAGTTAAATGTTTATTTTTACAAGTTTGTTTTGAAAAATTGATGTGTATTAATTTAATAAAGTTAAATAATAAAAAAATCTCACCTCATGTCAAAATGATATAAAATCTGGCAGTCATGAAAATTTGAAGTGTTCCCCTGGAAAATGTCTAGAAAAAACAGATCCTAAGTGATCAGTGACAAGTAGGTCATCTTCAAGTTCTGTTTTATTACATAATATAGTAAATTTAATCATTTCTAAGATCTGCGTGTTTATGTTGTCCATTGTAAAAAATATCTACTACAATCAACAATAATCTTTCTGCTTTAATTATATTTAAATTTGGTATTCCAAATGTATTCAATGTGTAAATAGTCAAAACATGAGTCATAGATCCAATTCATAGATCACATGACCCTATCTCTTAAGCTTGTAAGTTATAAACAATGAGAATTGCCAATTCCTCTACAAACTTTATGATAAATGCTTAACCAGAGCCAGCACATAAAATCTCTGTCAGGAACCCCTCCCCAAACCTACCCTGACACCTGTCTGAGGAGTGCCAAAGCACGAAACCATGGTCAGGGGTTCCTGACACAGATATTTTAAGTGCTGGCTCTGGCTAAGCAATTATCATAAAGCTTGTAGAGGAATTGGCAATCCTCACTGTTTGCATTCAATGTGTGTTTAAAAAATATGTAAAAATAAAAATGTTTAATAATAACACCAAAACCAGTTAAAACTGAACTTTTTGTTTTATTTAGCAAATCCCAAAAATATACATAAATTGTGATGAAAGCCGAGTGCAATGCGTATACAGACACATGGACATTAACAGTAATCACAAGGTATTGTAAGAGGTCTTGAAGTTTTTGTTTTACGTCTATTAGATTTAGCTTTCCACTGAAAGTTTTGAAATGACAGGAAAAATGTATAGCTTTTTATTAAAAAAAATAGAGAAACAAATATGATTATATACAATAGAAAAAAGATGAAATAAAACATCGCGTGATTCTCAACGAGCAGTTTCCTCGAATTAGAGTCGCATCATATTGCTATAAGAGGTAGCCGGTTGGTTTTACTCCTCCTTTGAATATTTTACTTGGAGCAAAGCTCTAAACTACACAATCAAGGACAAATTTTTATGGCCAAGACAAAAAAATTTGCTTTTAAATTTGGGGTGGGAAAAAAGAATAAAAATTCTCTCCTTCAGCAGATTTATCTACCATAGTTTCCTTAAAATTCATTCTATAATTGCAGTAAATTCTAGTTGAAGATATAAAGATTGAAAAATTGTTTTGAATTGAGAAAAAAATTGTGCCACAAGTTACATCAGAGCTCAGAAAACATCAATTCTACAAAGACTATGTATGTATGGAATATACATTCAAAGCGACCCTGCACAATCTTCTCGGACAAAAAGCTTTGGACTGGAGGAGCGGTTAAAAAAGAACATTGCAGGGTTTTTTTAAAAATCGCTTTGCGGATTTTTTGTTGTTTTCTTTCTTTACATTTTTAATCGTTAAAAGAAAACAATCCACAAACATAATCCACAATTTCTAAAATATCATTTTGAATCTAGTATTTATTTAAAATCAATAATATTAAATTTCAATATTTTTAACTTTTAAATGGGGAAAAAGAAGAACAGTTTTATCCACTGGTGGAGGAGATTTTCTCAGAGGTTGTAGAGTAGTCTGTGACGATCTCTTAAGAAGCCAACAGGATTTACAAGGAACCATTAGGTACTTTTTACAATAATATACAATTTGACAAGATGAGATGACAAAAAAAAAAAATAGTGATGTAGAAAAAATAAACATATTACACTAGCAAGATTTGAAAGTTGAAGAATAAATGCAATTTTTGTTTTTAATTTCTATTAAGGCATGGGAAAAATAAAATATATTTAGGTAACGATGTAGTATTTCATAAAACGTATACAATTTTGTAACTTACACTTCTAATTTTATACTTAATAAACCCAGTTATATTAAGTTTTAACTAAGTATAAAAAATATATACAAATAAAAAAGAACCCACCAGTTTCCATGGCAGCAAACATATAAATGTATCTGTCTGCCCTTCATGTCAGAAAAATTGAGAATACAATGGTATGCTGCTTTATTCTAATCATGGAATTTAAATAAGGCTTGATTTCAAACTCAAGTCAGATTTAATGAATGGTAACAACTAGCTAGCATCATCTCATTTTATAAACCATTATAAAGAACAAACAGAAGTCAAATAATTGTAAATATTTTAATAAATGCAATGCTAAAGTATATGTAAATAAAAGAAAATTGACCAATGGCTGTGACAATGATAGGTGTATAAATATATTTCTATACTTACATCTTGTGAAAATTGACCAGTTTTCTTTCACACTTACACATTAGTGCAAAAGAAAACTGATCAACTTTCACAGGCTGTAAGTATAGATTTATACACCTATCACTGTCACAGCCATTGGTCAATTTTCTTTTATTTACATATACTTTAGCATTGCAATTATTAAAATATTTATAATTATTTGGCTCTAACTTATTACCTACACAAGTTTATTAAGTGAAACGCTATCTCTTACCGCATTGGAGGCATGATATCGGCTTCATTTTGTTCCAAGTCCCGTCCCCCCCAATGTACATTGTTTATAATAGTGACTTTATTTATTGAAACGCAAATATATAATACTTTTCAACGTGAACATATAAATTATGAAGATGCTTTTTTTATATATACAAAATGCATATATAAATTAAAATTATAATATTAATAAAATTTTTAAAAAATAATCGAGAGGACACATTTGCATATATTTTGCAGACTGTGCACTAATTCATTCACTGAAAAAATAAGATGGTTTTTAAGTCAATAACAACTTGAAGTATGTTCTAAAATTTTGTAAAACTTTTAGTATTACACTTAGAAAACATTTTCATATTGCTATATACAACACATCAAATTCGCTAAGGATATGCCTTTTCAACATAAACCAAAAAAAAATTAAATTAATAATCATGATCTTGTATAGTGCTCTGGGAATGAAATACAGCTGCTGGAATAAAATATATTTACAAATTTGATATGGCATTCAGAAATGGAAAAATGGCTGCTCAAATATCATAAAATGGTATGTGATCACCATTTCATATTTTTACACAGGCTGTTAATATTAATAGCAAACTATCTCCATACAGTAGTGCCACTAACTGTAAACCATAATCAATGGAACAAGGTTTGTGAATAAAATTTCTATCTAGTGCCTACTCATTCAATATCCCCAAACTAGTTTCTAGCTTGCAGCTTTCATCAGGGAGAAGCTTTGGATTTGAGTGCATTGCACCTAGATCTTAGAATCTTGCATCTATTGATTACAAAAGCTTGCACTTGGTGACACTATTACATGGGGTTTGCTATTGTCATAAAATGTACTAAATTTATGAATTTTTCTTGTTTATTTACATTTTTATTTGCTTGTTTACTTTTTCTTTTTGGATAGTGTATATTAAAAGCCATCTATATTGATAAAGTACAATTTAAAACTCTACTGTATTATTTTTTTAAATGCAAATTCAATCTATTATATCTGCCATTAAATTTGGCTTGAATTTGAAATTAAGTTATTCCCATACTTATCAGAAAAATCAAGCTTTATTTAAATTCTATGTTTAGTGCGCCATTTTATTCTCAATTTTTCTGACAATAACAAATGGATGAATCCATTTGCGTAAGGTATATTTGTAGCCCATCAAAGATAGTCAGCTCTTTTCCATTTATATATATATCTGAGCTAAAAATAAGACAATCTCTGCCTTAATAAATAATTGATAACAATCATTAATGTATTTATCTAAAAGGGATATCGCAAATATGCAGGTGCAAGAAATTACACCTGGGGATTAAGTTTTGATAAAAAGTATTTTAGACAATCAGTACATCTATTCCATTATGTATCTGATTGTAAATACTTTACATATATGTAAAAGTAAATTGGATATAAACAGACACATGCTTATATATATGTTTAGTGAACTAAAATCATCTGGAATTCTGGAAAATGAAATAGAGTGCATAATAAATACTTGAAATAATTGGAATTTTTATTAAAAAATAT
The DNA here is from genome assembly GCA_028023455.1 of Epiperipatus broadwayi. Taxonomy (NCBI): domain Eukaryota; kingdom Metazoa; phylum Onychophora; class Udeonychophora; order Euonychophora; family Peripatidae; genus Epiperipatus; species Epiperipatus broadwayi. The sequence goes on along the minus strand of JAQFVV010000055.1, from coordinate 5,428,591 downwards.
TTTTATATAATGGTAATTTTTAAAAAAATATAGTGAAAAATGTAATAAACAAAACCATATTAAAAAATAGTTTAAATGAATTTTCACATATTAAATTAATCAGGGAATAACTGAGAAGTTGCAATTAAAATTGAATAGAATTAAAAAATAATAAAGGTAAATCCATTAAGTACCATGGAAAAATAATAATAAAAATAAACTAATAACAATTGTATAGCTTATAGGTTTATTGCTGGGAATTCATAAAAAATATGAAGACCAGAAGTGAGAGAACAGAAGTCGCATTTTAATTTTTGTAAATAATTTTTTTAATTTAAAGTTTATATGAGCTTTTATTATATATATGCATAAACATGTGTCTTGATATATAAATTCATGCATAGGTACTTAGCTTTTAGTCCTGCAATGTAGGGAAGATGATATGCCTAAGAATTATAAATTAACATACATTATCACAAATTTTATATTATAGTATAATTCCCTATGTAAGCCAGAGCTTTGTGCTGGCAAAACCATTTACCTCCCTCCCTGCAAACTACGGCGCTTTGGGCCGGCACTGCGGATGTGAAAAGATGTACCATCTTCCCTAAATTGCAGGGCTAATACCTAAGTACCCATGCGTTAAACAATATTTTTTCAATACTTCCTGTTTAAATCTACAGAACTAATCTTCACACAAGCATCCAATTATTGTGGTCAATCAAAATATATATATCATTATAATCATGATCGAATGTAAAATAAACAGACTGAAAATTCCACACTACATACGTTTCGGTTATAACCAGGCCTCTTCAGGTTAACAGATGTTTGAACCTCTAACATAGTTGAAGTAATTAGTGTGTGGCAGAAACATATGTAGTATGAAAAACAGTATTTACGTATGAAGGTGAAATTTTAATCTTTATTATTTATGATTGCTAAATATTTGATAATATATTTTATTTAATTAATAAAGAATAAATTTAACGATCAAAGATTTAAAGAATCATTTTAAACAAAGTTGTAAATAACATCACCAGTTTCTATATTAATGTCAATTTATTTATGCAGGGAAAAAGATGGCCCTCTTTAACGCATAAAGTTAATAAAGAATATATAGTAGATATAAACTTTCTTTACAGATCGTCAACAACGTATTTTTGAAAGTTTAATTTGTCTAATTAATTAAATAAAACATACATTCAAATATTTAGCAATTGTAGATAATCGTAATGATTCTAATGAAGACTAAAATTTCATCGAAGGACTAATACGTAAGTACTGTAAAAATAATATGCTTAATTTACATTAGATAACATCAAAGGTTAAATCTGCATTAGAAAGTGAAAGTGCTAAAATTTGTTCCTCTCAGTGCAACTAGCAATATAATAGGAATAAAAACTATATTTCAAGAAAAATTATACATAAGATATATTTTGAAAATAACGTTAAAAAAAAATCAAAACATCATACAAAAAGAGGAGGGGGGGGGAGAATATCACAGATTACGATTGTTTCAAAAATTTCTGCCAAAAAATAAATGCATGCATGGAGAATTGTGAAATGTATGAATAAATAATACATTTAATTGCAATATTGATTAAAAACAAATGAATGAATAAAATGATTATAATAAAATATTTTAAAAGAATTTTGATAAATGAAACTAGTTTGAATTTTTATATTTGTTGATAAAGCTGCTATTTTAAATATTAATATATATTTTTTAATACTCAAAATCACTTAAAAATCTTGCTAGTATATTCAACAGCATTTTAAACAATTCAAGAATGAAAACGAGACATCTATCTAGGTAAGGGTTTCTATAGAATACACATGATCCGGCAACACTGTGATAATTATTTAAATATTTAAAGGATAATACACTAATAATATTCCATTGATAAAAACTCTTCAATAGTTTACAATGTACAGTATGTACGAGTGTACACACATCTAAAATATATATGTGTAAGTGTATATAAACACATGAATATACATATACACACACAATACAAACTATGTATACATATGTATGTATATAACAAGAAGGATAATATACAGTTATATTCTAACTTTTTATATTCTGCAGTTTCATAACATCAGCTGAGTGAAGTATAGCAAGGATTAGCTGCAGAAGATGAATCGACTGGAGTGGATGGATTTTTTCTCCACGATTATATATATATTCGCACTCTTCTTCTTTTAATACCGTGTATTATTAGTTGTGATGATTTAAGTTGTAATATTTTCTTTTGAACATTAAGATGATTTAAAAAAAAACAAACAAAGAAAAACATACATATTCTAGATTGTGTATGGAATGCAAAGCATCGCCTTCTTACACTTGATCTCTCGAAAATGTGAATAACGGTGAAAAAAAATATACACACAATGGCTTTAAAACAGATTTGACAGATCCTATATATTTTTTAACAAATATTTAAAACAACTTAAGGAATAACCCTTAGATTAAAAACAACATTTCTGGCAGTTAAATTACTTTAAAAAACATAAACCACTGAAAGAATTAGGACCAATCAAATTTTTGATTTTACTTTTTGCCTGCACTTTTACTGCGATTATTACTTTAACAAAGTAAATGCATTTTTTAAAAAAAATTTGAAGTAACAAATGTGATTCCAGACATTTTTTTAATATCTTTCAAATTACCCCAATTTTACACTTACGAATCGTGATCGCAAAATATCGAACCCATGTCAAATTCAGACAGCATGACAAAGTAATAAAAATACATATACATCTACTTATTTTTTGTTTAAAAAAAAAAAAAAATCATCAGAAATTGTCAGCATAAATAATATCCAATTCATCATTTGATCAATAAATATCAACAAACAAAAAGTTCATAAGAAATGGGTGATAACAAAAAGAGTTCTTAAGAAATGGGTGATAACAAAAAGAGTAGTACTTAACACTGCCAGAAATGTTAACTCTATGTTGATTATTTAAAGTCTCAACTCAATAAGTAAACAAGGTCACCTCGGACTAATTACAAAAAGTAAAAGGTCATCGTATAACATTGGTATTCAACTGCAGAAATTATTGCATACATTTATAGCCAGATTGCAATTGAAATAAAATGAAAACAGAGTGTTTGGTGCAGAATGTCCGGATCACACGCTAACCAAAAATTCCTCCGAATGTAGTAGCAAGGACAACTGCAAGCACTGCCAAGCAGATAACGATCATGATTTTCTTCTGCAAAGATAAATAAAAATAAATGAGTATACATGTTTTATTTAGCATTTTATGTTATGTTAGTAAAAATAAAACCAAAGCATTTTAACAATGTTAGTGAAAGGTAAATGTAACAGAATTACGAGTAAAACCCATAATAGTAGAACAGAAATTTAAAATGCAGAAACAAAAGCCGGATGGAATTTAAATTATATCTTACCTTCATGGTCTTTACAATGTGAATGAACTTACTTTTTTTTTTTTGCCCCCATTAATGAATTCAAATTAAAAACAGCTAAAAACACAAATTTTAGTACATTAATTTGTATATAACGTTTCCACATGTATGTAAATTGTCTATAACGGACTCCCAGTAGCATATACACTATTCTAGTTTAATCACTCTGCACCAGTTTCTTACTTTTATGAGTACAGATGCATTCATTTCACTTCATATCCAGATATACTGAAAAATAAACGGCAAATCTGGATGCGGGAGAAAAAAACCCAAAAGATATATTCCAAAAAATATCTACAAATGACCTTTTTGGAACTTAAAAAAAAAGAGAGGTAGGCATTTTTATTTCATATTACACTTGTAATCTGCATTATTCCAAATGTAATAATTTTTAGATTTGCATTATAGTATAGTCCTCGTATAGATTACGATTCATGTCAACATATTCACTAAAATATTATCTACCTATCTATTTATCTGTCTGTCTATCTAACTATATAAATGTATACACACATATATAAAGCTAATAATGTTCAAAGCTAGGTAGGTTTGTAAATGTAAATTCATTGAAAGCAATCAACACTTAAACAATATCAATTTTCAATCTTTGTATCAATAATTACACTCTGTGGTCAATATTGCAATCTTCAATGTCTATATAAACATATAAGATTATCAATAAATGTAGATTTCCACCTTTATTGTTAAAAGGTTGCTTGACAACAGAATGAGATTGTTGATTGTTATTGACATTGGTTTTTTTTTCATATGTCAAATGGATGACAGCTATGCTAACCACTAGGCCACCAGCGCTTGACTGACATTGTTTTTATGTGTTGATTTTCAATGAATTTACATTTATATACATACAGAAAAAATATATTAAATTATTTTTTTTTGAATTATGACAATTTCATTTACACATTTAGCTTACTAATCTAATGTTTTAAAAGCCATTAATTTTCTAAATATTTAATTCCTGATTAATTCTATATGCAAATTTCCAATGTGACCCCTCTCTCTAAATCATTTAATATCAGGATTTGTAACAAATTCCTAGCATTTTATACTTTAAATTATTTACCAAGATATATTTTTTACTAATAGTTTCTTGATACACAATGTTTATATTTGATTTCATATGTTACATTATTTCTTTCTTGATAATCTTTCATCTATAGATTTATTTTTGAAATAACTGCTCACATTATCACTTTTTATTTATTATCTTATTATATAGGGTATATGAGCACAGACTTTCACAACTCTCCAACTCTATCTCATAACACTAGTATACTTGAACACATATGTCGAAAAGATAAATAATCACCAATATATGTATTTCATACTAAACCAGCAATCATCAGTTGGTCCAGATTATCATCTCTACACATATATGCAATAAGTGCTCAGATATATATTAAGATAGCCAATCTTCATACTTTAATGGACAGGCTTCAATCCACTCCACACTCCAACTATTCAACCATTCATCCAATTGAAAATCTGATGATGGAATGTTCAAAAGCCACCCTGAGGCCGAGATTCTCGTCACATCCATGTTGACCTAAAGTCAACCTGATCCCTCATGTACAGGACATAATCCATTTAATACATATATAAAGGATGGGCAGACATCTCTGTAGTAACTGAAATAAAGTATGAAGATTGGCTATACTAATATATATCTGAGCATTTATGAGTAGAGATGATAATCTGGACCAACTGATGATTGCTGGTTTAGCAAGAAATATGGATATTGGTGATAATTTATCTTTTTGACATATATGTGTCCAAGTGTATCAGTGTTATGAGATAGAGTGGAGAGTCACGTGAAAGTCTGTACTCATAAGCCTGTATTTCAGTTATTATTATCTTATTATAAAATACTGCATTCTGATTTAACTACAAAGGACACAGTAATTTTAAATATTTATTATTTTTTAAAAATATTGCTTCCTTGATTTTTTAGATGTTACTTTACAGATGGGTTATATGAGATAAGAGTGGATAGCTAAAGAGAGCTTGAACGTCTGTGTTTGAATTCCCTATAATTACATGGAAAATCTGTACACATTGTGCTTCTTTTGCAAAAAAATTGACTGACATTTTAAAATTTTAATGATATATTTATTAAAAAAGTATTATTCATCTATAATATTTTAATGATTCTACATTTAACTTACAAATGGACTAATTTCTATTTATTCTCAATTTTGGATCTTTTTGTAAGCCCCCCCCCCCCAAATATTATTACTATCATCACTTTTCTTACCAAACTCATTTAGAAAACACTTCTATTAGTATTCCAACCTACCCTAGCACAATAATCTACTTATTTAATCTCTGGTTACTTACTTCATTTACATTTTTCTAAAATCTCTGAATCATTTGGATATTCATGAATGTATTGGGAATCATGGAAAAATCAGATACATTAACCTTTGAAATTTAAAGTTTATATCTGGACTAGGAGGGATATGGTAGCTTTAGGTTTAAGAAATGATTAATACGGATTGCTAATACATTGATTTGAAGTGGATGGCGTCAAAGTTATGAGTATTTGATCAAAGTGTATGAATAAATAAAGTCACATTAATTTAATACTGGATATAAATACCTTTTTGTGGATTTTAAAGGTGTTAATTACTATCGCACAATTCTACAATTCCTTATTCTAAATCAAAGATCTCAATCTTACAACATGATGTGAGTATTCTCATCACTATTTTTTAATTCATTTGCTTCTTTGGTAATTTTAATTTTAACACCATCATGACTGGTATTTAAATCACTTAATTTTCCATCACCTGCAATGTGATAAACCAAAACTCCCCACTCTAGCGCCATCTATTGCAAGCTTAAGTAAACAGTGATTATCAGATTCTTTACTGCATTTAAATCCCTTTGATTGGTTTCTGCTTTTATCAATGAGGTTTTGGGATTCAGGTGGGTTAATATGCGTCCACAATCTTAGGTTGATTTGAATTTCAAGTTTTTGGCTTGAATAATAAAATTAAGAGTATTTTGCTGAATGATTGGCTGCATTCCTTCCAACTTTAAATTCCAGAGCCTTGTTTATAACAGCAAAAGCCAGAAATTATTTTGAAGATAGAGATTTAAATACACTGACGTTTCTGATAGAAAGTGATTACTCAAGCTTAATGATGCTACAGTGGGAAGCTGCTCTTTGTTGACTTCAAGAAAATTCCATTAATATATTTATTACTTGTGAACTCTTTATATATTAGAGACCGGTTTTTTATTCATTATTATTATTATTATTATATGAAAAATAGATATAGGGTAGTGTATACATATAGAATGAACATTTATTGTTCTTTTAATGTATCTACTAAGAGATTTTCTGAAACTGCAATATTTTGTTGTAGAGAAAACTTTTGATTCTAATTCTTATCTACTTAATTAAAAAAAAAAAGCAGAAATATTGAAAAACCCCAGTGAGCTATATGTAAACTATCAGTAAACATAAAATGAGCCCATCTATACTAGCATAACATTTACTGAATTAAAGGGAAAGGCTGGGGATTTCAATACTTCTGCATTATTGCATCTAACTCTGGCTATTAAAAAGTTATATTTACATCTATTAATTGAAGATTAATTTAATACTAAGAGGTGATTAAATATAAGTCAGTAAATGCTAAGTTTATATATGATCAAAGATAACAAATAGGTGGACTTATTCTATATTTTGTATTTACTGACAGTTAGTTTATTAAAGCGGAAGTCAACCTCCGATAATGCGCTATTTCTTAAATGTTATAAATCTTGGCATGCACAGTAGACTCGAACTCTGATTTAAGCATGGTCAGTGAGAGTTGGTGTATATACAAATACGCTCTAAAGTTAAGTGATTCACTTAAGTTTTTAAAACTCTTACTGGCAGGCGAGTGCATGGAAATTTATAATATTTAAGAAATAATGCATTATCGGAGGTTGACTTCCACTTTAATAATTTCAAATTTTCAGCGCTTTATAATAATAGCTTGACAGTTAGTTTACCTATAACTCGCTGGTGGCTTTCAATACTTCTGCATTATTTCATCTAAGTCAAGTTATTAAAAAGTTACAATAGAATCAGCTCCGTATTATGATTAAATATCACGCAAGATTACTATTAAATTTTAAACTTTGGGATTCAAGTGGAAATAACAAATTTGTCAACAATAAAACAAAGCTGAACTATATAATGCTAAACATGTTGTCTTAATCTTCTGTCAAAGATATATCCCCTTAATAAAATATTTTCTTTATTACAATTATCGACAACATTTTATTTTATTTTTCCCCAAAATTTCTGAAACCGTATTACAGAATGACTAATGATACAGTTTGCTAACTGAATTTGATATGTTTTTGTTTAAAGGTTATGGTTTGCCACTATCTGTCAAATGCATATTTGTACATAGTTAATATTTTACATATTTAGCATTAGTAAATTAATTTTTATAAGGTTATGGTTTTTTTTTAAGTTGACATTTTCTACACGCATATATTTCATTTTTTAAGGGTCTCATGGAATAATATTAATACATCCTGCTTGCCAAATCTATGACCCGAGATTGAATTCAGGTTGGGTAAAATTGAAGTTTTTTTTTTTTAAAATGGCATAGGACTTTTCTTTCAAGTAGCCAGCCCCCAAACAATCCAGATAATTGTACAATATTAGTCATTAAATAGATATCTAGTTAGTCTTAATCAGAAGATAAAATAAAAAACCATTTAATTCTTCATCCTCCAGAAAAATGGCAAGCCTGGTGGGAATTAGTTTCTTAATTTACTGATCCCGTATGAATGATTATTGAAGAGGCCTTTGCAGTGCACTGAGTTAATTAACTAAAAAGTTGATTAATACATATATGTTGATACGAAGATTTTCATGAATTGCATATATAAAAGATATATTTTGCAGATTTTTTCATGTTAAAAATTTAAATATTTATATACTTATGTTTTGACTTAATCACCCAAGTCATAACCCAGTAGATGACTTGTGTGATCAAGTCAAAACATCGGTATATAAATATTTAAATGTTTAACACGAATGAACCCGCAACATGTCTTTTATATATATTGTACCAGATGGGATAACACTGGTACAATGAATACAGCAACATCAATGATTAAGTTGATCAACTAATGATCAACCCATACATTAGGCAGTTATTATAAACCAGATTGCTAAACTAAAGAAACAAGACTAAAAATGGTTGTAATTCTCTCTTTACTCTTTCAATACAATATTGGACAGTACATAATCATCAGAACAAAGCATATCATTGATAGACACTGTTTCATTACTCCATGTAAATTCTGTGTGGAAGTAATATTGATGAATTGGTTATATTTCTCCATCGATAATCACTCAGAAATTTGAAGTAAATCCAAATCACATTTCATTACAAACCCCTATATAATCTACAAATACATATATTATCTAATAGTGTACCTATTTGCAAATCTCTGTTGGAGTTTAATAATTTATTTACCTCCCTCTAAACTTTTCATAGATACACACACATACTGCATCAAATCGCTTGTTAATTATATATACACTTTATGAAATAAAAATTTACATTAACATATAATAATAAAAAAGTTAAATATATAAATGAAAAAATGCACGATTTTATAAAATCTTCAAAAGAAAGAGAAAAAAATGAAATTGTCACAAATTATTATTAATTAAATGCTATCTCTTGCAATATAATGAAAATTAAAGCCGTACCAAATTTCAATGGAAAAATATCAGTATTATCTCGTATATTTTTACTATTGTCTAGCTTTATTTTATTGTTCTTCTACCTATACATAATTTAATTTCAATAAAGCTTGCTTTTAATAGTTGATTACCAGATTAATATTTCTGGTTCGAAAGTCTCTTTAAAATCTTGGATTTTCCACAGCTATTCTTCAACATCAATAGCTTGAATGGTGAAGTTTAATTTTCTTCATGACATCATTTTTATTTTAATCTGTTGGCTGATTTTCCTTTTCCCACAGCTCTTTGATTGGTAAACAGGCTATCAACTCATGAACACATTTCATCAAGTAGGATAGATAGCAGAAAAACTAGAATTTATTAGATATATTTTTTAGATTGGAACTGATAACTGATAAAAATTTAATTAAAGAATTAACGAAATGGCGATCGATAAAATTACAAGAATATTTGCTGATTGAAAATATTTCTTGATAAGAGACTAAATTGCCTTAAATGGTAAGGAATTCCAAAGGCACAGTTTAATTAGCTATGGACTTAAATACCTTACATTATATGGAGAAGGTAATTAATTGTAAAAGTAATCAGAAAGCTATAAAAAGAGTACGTAACAAATACGTCCATTTCGAGTGCATCTCCAGTTTACCAGAGATCTTGAGTCATTGCTTCAGTTAATGTGCAGTGCTTAATGGAAATGTATTCACGGGCAATAGCTTAATAGGCCCACAGAGATTGGGAGACTGTAGCCTGAGGAAACCATCCGGATAGCAATTAAATGAATAGTTGAGTTTCCAGCAGTTTTCAAGTGGAGTTACAGATGGACTGTTGCAGAGACAAAAGCTGTAAGGAATTTAAAGTCGGTCACAGGGCTATACTATGATGTGTTCGTGTGCAGCTAAACTGGACTGGGACCAAAGTGTGCTTAACCGAGGCCCATGGGAACCGTTTTGTAGCAGCCAGTCTGAAAGTAAATAACGGGAATTGAACCTCAGTGAAATGTTGAGATATTGTAATTACAGACTATTCCCTATTCAGATAATTCTTGTATGTGTATGCTTGTTGGTCACCCAGTCTTAGTTGGGGACACAGCACATGACATCATTTTTATTTTAATCTGTTGTCTGATTTTCCTTTTCGTACAGCTCTTTGATTGGTAAACAGGCTATCAACACAGGGACACATTTCATCAAGTAGGATAGATAGTATAAAAGTCATAGAACCTCTTCATGGTTGCTCATCCATCTTTCCTTGTGATTACATTTTCAACAGTGGTATCACCTCAATTAAGGTGGCAATTAGCATCTTATATTTCAAATTAGTAATAAATAATATCCCATGGCTATAATTGAAAAAAGACAATGCTGATCTAAAATTCCTCAATATCGGTTTTATTTTTCTCAGTAAATTTGGCTTCTTTTTCTTAAAGAAATCCTGCTAGTTCTTGGGGAAGTTTTATTCCTGACAACTTCAAATACTGACTGAATTCCAATTGCAGCGGCTTCTCTTGCAACTGCAAGAGGAAGGAAAATTAAACAAGAAATGGACACAATAATCAACTGATATTGCTTCTATCTCATATATTTTCTCCGTTTTATTACAAGTCCCGAATAAAAAAACAAATCATTTAGTAACCAGATGTGATGACATTTATTTTTCAACCAATCTCTGGTTAATGATTCATTCGATTAATAAATTCTCTTTTATCTTTAAGCAACATTTTTAATCTTATAAGTACTGAAATTTAAGATCTTAAAACGTAGGCTTATTTTTACATAGTTATTAAAATGTAAATAAAAAAAAATTCTTTTGGAAACATTCATAATTTACTAACTTGCTGATTTAACATATTGTTGATATTTTCTTTAAAGTGGAAATAACAAATTTTAATAGCATGGCAAAAGATTGCAATTACAAGTTAATTGCCATTTATAAAATAATTTTATACAATTATTGCGAACTAAATTGCGGCGTTATAAATAGAACAGACTACAGTCTCTTGCCATACCTGCTCATCAACAGATTAAATAAGTAACTATTTGCTAACATATTTCATTAGATAGGAGATAAATAATAATTAACTAAAGATTAAAGTTCATACTTATTCTTTCGGCATCAAAAATTCATGTTGTCTTTAGGTATTGATTTATTTTGGCAAAGTTTATTCTTAAAACCAGAGCTATGATGGATGAAGGTTTAAATGACTATTCAGACTTTATTAGAATGATTCGGCAGTAATTTCATCTTGGTTTAACAGCTTGTTCTTCCTGAAGCACTACATATTAGACCTTTACTCATCTCAGGTGGATACCTAGCGTATACACATTTGAGTGATTTCTTCACTTGTTGATGGGTTCGTTTTCGGGACTCAGTGATGGGTTTTCAGCTTGGCAGAATAAAACAGATGGATTCTCTGCTGTTACCTCATAAATCTGGCAAAACAACTGAATAATGATAATCCTCTTATCAGAATATGAAGAATAATGGAAGCAAAAAGCAGACAAGAGTGGCAGAATAATCTTTTGAATAAATTGTAAGCACAATTTATATTCACTGTAGTTAGCTTATCAGTAAAATTTGGATCCATTGCTCCTCTTTTGGATCCTTTGATTTATTGCCTATAGATAATTCCAGAGAACCTGCTGTGGTCTGCTGCTCATTTGCCCAATACCATATTTGCAAGTTCTTATCTTTGAACACAGCCTTTTTAATTAAGTCATATAAATTATTTTATCTCCTTAATTAAATTTATCAATCTGTTTAGAAGCATTTTACTTTTTCCTAGAATTTCATTTCCACTTTTATTATTTATCTCCTTAATTTAATTTATCAATCTGTTTACAAACACTTTAATTACTTTTTCCTAGAACGCCATTTCTACTTTTAATTATTTTTAAAAGAAAACATCTTTTGCTTTTAACCTATCTTTAAACTAAATTTAGAATTAATTAGCTTTTATAACTTTTTAGAAAGTATTTTATTTAACTTGATTTAACAAAATATCTTTATAATTACTATACACATACATTTATCTGTGCATATAAAATATCCATATAACTTTTATTTATTAAAATTATTTAAAAACGTTTAAATTTAAAACTTCTTTGTGATTTTTAATTTAAGGGAATGCAGTATATATATGAAAGTATATATATATAATTTCAATATATACAGCAAGATTTTTCCGCAGAGCCTTTACTCCAAGAACATGAAAAGATCTGTGAATATATATATAACAACTGTACTGGAGAGATGTATATAACCTATCTAATTAATCCACAAGATTCCTGAGATGAGCTCCACATTCTCATAAGATATTTATAAAAAAAGACATCCCACTGACCTCTTTCGCGGTATATGTTAAAAATATATAAGAACAACTTCCCCCACTATATGTGCATTTTACAATGGCATGCCGTCCATTTTACAGACCAATAATTTACAAGAGAGTGGAGTTCATATCAGAAACATTGTCAATTAATGTGATTGGTTGCATACATAAAATTACACGAAACAGTATTAAATCTTCAAAGCACTATTAAATGTATATTCTATTTTATGCGTTGCCATACGATAAAAAAAATTTCCGCAGGATGCGAGCTTTGGGAAACAGATCTAATACCTTGCCTTTGTAGATGACTGATGTTATTATCTTCATCATAGAAACATCATTCTTATTTAAATACTACTAATATGGTCTGTGTGATAATAAAATTTGAATGTTGCTTATTTTGAAAGGAAGTTGATATGGGCAATTCATTAAAGCAGGCATCCTGCAGAGGTTAGATTTGAATTTTTCATCATGTAGAGACATATAGAATAAAATAGAAAATATAATGGATAACATTTTAACAAATGAACATTAATTAATTTCATATTTGCAGGACCTCTAAACTATTTATTATTATTATATATATACATGGGAACTTTTGAGAACATCTGTATATAAATGTCAATGTTTTGGCAAAATAACCTTTGCCTTCGGGTGGATCAAGGTGTTAGAACATGATCGTTGCAAACATAATAATTTACCTACTAAACCTAATTGAGATTTAATATTATTAATTTCTTTCACTGGAAAATTATATATTTTCAAATTTTATTATCTCAGTGCAACTTTCACCTTAACTCAATCATATCACAACCATCCATCTGCACAGAAGTCAGATCCCTAAGATATGCATTACACGCTGAACCAGCACTCATCAGTTGACCCTGATCACAACATGTGTTTCACATTTTATAGATAGCAATATATTATAGTTTGATTACAAGTGCCAAATTTACCGAACTCACAACTTTGCCTCAAATCGCTTAATAGAATTATATTACTGATTATTACTGATCATTTATTAAACTAGAGATTATCTTTATACTCTTTAATTCTTAATTAATAATAGGTGGATATGTATTCTCTGCCTGAAGGTAGATGCATTAATTTGCCAAAGTTATATCATGCAAACGTCAACGATCTCTAATCAATCTTTATCTATGTGTTGACACTGTTTTTAATTTTTTAATAAAAATAGTTTGTTTCTAATATTTATTAATTTTAGTAAATTAAAGATAAAAAAAAAAGATTTTTTTTTTTTAGGAATTAACACTTTTTATTTAAAACAATTAAAATAATTGCTAGTATAATGAATTGAACAACGTAGAATTTAAATAAATAGTAAGCAACAAATAAACAAAACTAAAGCTCACTATGGAAACCTTCACGTTCATATCTCTCCAAATTATTAGTGTCAAATTTTAAATTATGGGAATGTTCAGAGACCAGGAATGAACATCTAAAAAGAAAGATATTATTAGATATGCCAGAAATTATATCCTGTTTAATACACATAAATTGTTCTTTCTTTTTAAAAAAAAAATTGTAAGGAGAAAATAATTTTAATGTTTATTAATATTTCAATAATCAAAATTCAATAAGTAAAAAATGAAACTAAAACGAATCCCAAAGATTGAATGTTATCATAAAGTTATAACATTTTATTGACTATTTACTGACTATCTGCGTTCAGACAAAGAAACATAGGCGAGGATGATTTTGAAAATTTCATAATTAAAATTATAAATACAAACATGAATTTGAACAATCACATTTAAATAATTTTTTATATATATTAAAAAAATGTTATAAAAAATTAGAACTATAGATATAACAAGACTAAAATAAAGAAAAACTGGTTGGACACAAAATAACAACTCAATTATTTAATAAGTCATACTATAGTATATTTACATATATATAATATCCTTTCCAATTACAATATATGAAAAAAATGTCATATTGTTTCCAGATTGTTTATATATATTCTAATTGCATTAACTTATTAAGATATATATATATTTAGATTAGATTAATACAGTTCTTAGATTTAGTAGAACAATAACATTTTGATAATAGATAATGTCAAAAATTTATCTATTACATTAATAAAAGTTATAACATTTTGTTAAAAATAGCAAACTTAAATTTACCATAATAATCAAAAAGTAAATCTAAAGCATGGTAGAATTAAGATGATATGAGAACACAAACTGTTTATCATGTTATATTTTAAACTCTGGTACAAATAATATTAGAGTAAATCTAAAATATGGTATAAACAAGATCCTATGAGAATGAAAATTCATTTATCATGTAATAATATTTTAAATTTTGATAAATAAAAATAATATTTATAAAATAATTTATGTAAATAGTTTAAAAAAATTTTTTTTTAAAAGATGTTACATGGTTATTTAAAAATCCTGACTGTTTTAGTCCAGTTGATAGATACTCTACTCAAAAACTTAACGTTCCTAATACTGATTCGTAGCTAAGGAATATATAAAAAAAATCTCATATACTGGAAATGCTATTCTTAAGTTGTCATGTTGATGCCTAAACATTACTTGACCTCTCAAACTACTTTTTAACTTAAGAAGAAAGTTAAACATGAGTTCAATGCTTATAGCCATGATTCCCGACTAATGACAAAACCTGTATTATATTATATCTTATTTTTGCTTTAAGTCAGTACACAGTCCATCACTGAACAATTCATGCTTTATTTGAACTTTATTTTCCTGATTAAAAAAATTTGAATAAAATAACCATCTTATAAATAATTAAATGACTCTTTTCTAAAAAAAAATTAACCAAGTAATTATTTATACAAACAGCAATAAAATAGTAACGTGATTTTTTTCAGCAGTTTTGATTACTTTAATTATCTTATAAACAACGTCATGACTCATTTCTTAAAATCTTTTAAATACAGTATATACAAAAATTTGCTTCATCTTGTATATATGTGAAGATTTATTAACATTTTTCTTTTAAAAAAGTTTTCTTTAATGTGAAATTGTCAGATAAATAATCAAAGGTATAATACTCATTTTAAAACAAAATAGTTAAAACTATAAGTGGGGAAGGGGAAGATGTGTGTAATAATTAATGGTTTAAGGTAAAGATTTATTTTGAAATTCGATTGAGTTCATTTGTACATATGTGCTCTTTTAGTAAAGGCTATGAATTAAATTTTATGTATGTTAGTACTATTATGTACATGCAATTATTAGATCTTTGTTAAATGGTTTATTGTACACTATATCTAAATGGTGGATTAATTTGATTTTGTTATATAAATTTGGGGTCAGATCAAAAGGACTACCTCAGTTAATTAATGAGTATTAATAGGAAATAGGAGCCAGATTCAAAGAACCACCTCTTATAATTAGTGTTATTGTTAAATCAGGATTTGGATCTAAAGTGGCCACTCCCTAGAATTATTATGGTAAGAAAGGTCTATTGGTTAAAATTATTCCATATTACATCTGTTATTATATATTAATCTTATGTTATAAGTAAATATATTACATTTGCGAGTTGGCCATATGTACAATTGTATTTTGAGTATATTAAATGGCCAGGGATTGACTCTACGAGAAATGTGCTCAATCATAGGGGGAGGGGTTATAAAATTTAATTCAAAAAATTAATGCTTTAAGATTGAACAAAATAAACCGTGGAAACTTCATAAATAACTATTGTTTTCCATGTGCTTAGTGAACTAAAAAAAAGAAAAAGATTGGAGAAATGGTTTTATTGAAAAAAAAAAGTTATATTTGTCTGACAATTATGATATTTTATAATGAACTAGTGTTTTGTTGATAGTTTAGTGTGATAGTTTCTTTATATGTAATATTGTATGGTCTGTATATTTATTTCATGTCCATTTCATCAAGGGTAACTTATGTTCTACGGGATCTAGCCTGGTTGCAAATAATGGTTGTGTAGTGGTCATCATCATCATCATACTAGAGAAATATGATCAAGACATATAAATATATATGTATAAAAATGTTGGTTTATTCACTGATGTTTAATATCAAGTGGTGCCTGAATCAATTAAATAAATGTAAATAATCGAAAAATATATAGTCTGACCATTACAACATATATATGTATTTTACTAATTATGCTTTTTGTAGCAAAATGTAAACAATGTGAGTGTATTTGCTACAGAGTTGTTGGTCATGATTATAAAAATGGAAATATCTTGATAAGGTTCCAACAAGGAATGAAAGCCTGTTTTTTTAATTAGTTATTTTTAGTTGTCTATTTCAATTTTCTTTAAGATTGATTATTTTAAATTTTATAAAGAAGACGGCATTATGCACAAATTTTTTAAAAGTGAAATTTGACCATTCAAAGTATTTAGAAAAGTGTATACAAAATTAGGATTTTTTTTTCTAAAAACATTTAACAGTACGACTAGACGACTAGACGATGAAAACAGTCCAACTAATAATTAAACTGGCATCATCACAAATCGTCACATAAATAATACATACATGCACATCTGTTCTTTTTTTTTTCATATGTCAAATGCGTTTACCGGGAAGTGAACCTGGGCCTGCTGCTTGGAAGGCAGCTATGCTAATCACTAGGCCACCAACGCTTGACTGCACATCTGTTCTTTATGTCTGACTTTTTAGATTTGCAGTTAGAATAACAATTATTTGTTTATAACTAACTTTTATAAATGCAAATGCATAGATAAATACAAAATGTACAAGAGAACTTAATGATGGGTGTAATACATTAGCAAATATATTTCTCAAATTTTATTGCTTCTTTTCCACTATTTATACTTCACATATAAAAAAAATTGCATGAAATGATTAAATTCATGTAATTATTATCTGGAACTATGCGCACAAAAGCAAATGCCCATCATTTGCGGTGATATTTGAATTTGAGTAAAAAGAGACAACTTGATTCTTGAATACAGATGTAATTTTGGAGTGATTTTACCTAACATCATATTCTCCAACAAATTATTATCTGAACTTATTATCTGAAATATCAGTCAGTAATTTAAAAAAAATAGGCTTAGTCGACATTAAAAACAAAGCTATATATGCAATATATTTATTTAATTTATAACATATTAAAGAATAGTTAAATATTCCAGTTAGTTAAAAATTTCTTGATATTTTTTCAAATATAATCGACATCAAGAAAATAAATATCTGTAAAAACTTCAGACCTGAAACAAATATATGTATGTACGTACAATAAAAATAATAAATATAACAATACAGTCTTTCAATCCGCAGAAGTACTTTCAGTTAATTTCTTAACCCTCCTCAACTGCCATTTTTTTAATATAATGGCAGTTGAAGAGGGTTAAGGAATTAACCGAAAGCACTTCAGAGGATTGAAAGATTGTACATAATAGTTAATTGCACTTATATTTATTATTTTTATTGTTATTAGCTAATGGATATTTTATTTGTATTATATGCACAAACACATGAAATAGATATAGCTACTTCTAAATGGTTTATATATATATCAAGAAGATTGATAGTCAGCACTGATATAATGATCGTGAGTAGTGAACGTTATAAAATTTAAGATTGGAGGGAGGAGGATACTATAATAACAATGGGGCTTGATTTTGCAATTATTAAAACAAGAATGTCTCTTCACAGAGTCAAATCATATGACATCAATTACATTATTTTTAATGTGGATACAAGAATGATTATATCTTGAGAAATGAAAGACCAGAAGCCAAGAATGCAATTCAAAAATATGAGAAATTTCATGGGCTGAATCGTACAGAGTCAAGAGGATAACATGATTCTCGTCGTAGAGGCAGACCCTGTAAAGACTTTCTCAAAGACAATGCTGATTTTTTTCATTGGGACGACATAGAAAAGAGTAGAATAAGTGTTTTCTTGAAAGTTTGTGATGATGGTTCTTTAGTCATATTTATATATGGACTATTTCCATCACCTAATATAAATATTCCAAATACATCACATGATCACTATTTCTTATGCTAGCACATAATTGTTATTAAAACAGGCAAAACTCTCCATACAGTAGTGCCAACCAGAGTAATCACTGACGAAAGCCACAAGCCAGAAACTGGTCTAGATGGGGATTTTATGCACAAGCCTTCTGGAATCCATTGATTACTGTTTGGCACTGAGCAGCATTACTGTATGGAGAGTTTTGTCTGTTTTCATTCCAAATACATTCATCTGTTAGTAATAGCACACAGGTTAGTATATGCATAATGTTTCGAGAGATATTATTTTCCTCTCTTCTTCAGGTTGCTGGCCTGACCAGTGACAGTACTAGCATGGGAATCGAACCTGGATCCATATATTCTTGAATTTTAAGGCAAGGCTCTGAGTCATCCTGCCAAAGATCACTGATCAGGCGAGCAACACTGAAGAAGAGAGAATAATACCTCTCGAAACGGTGTGCATATACTAACCTGTGTGCTATTACTAACAGTTGAATGTATTCGGAACATTTAAATAAAGTTGAATTTTTCTAAAGACATTTAACATTTATATTAGATAAATGGAAATAGTCCAATACATAAATACAAAAGAATGGAATACATTGGAAAGCAACAACTGAACAAGATGTTGAAGTATTGCAGAACTAAGTTTTATTTAAAAAAATTTAAGACATTCATTACAAAATATTAAACAAACAGAACAATGGAGAAGTGATTCTAAAAGTGGACAGAGTCATTGCAAAACTTATTTCTAGTATATTATAATTTTGTTTAGTCATTTTATCTTTTTTCCCCTTCTCATGAAGTTGAAATGATAATACTCAATTGTAAATGGCTGCTGCTAATGAAAACAGATATATATATATAAATAAAGCACAGAAAAAGAAGCTCCATCTAGCAATAAATAATTAAACAAATCCCTATCATACTAGGTTTAACAAACTAAAGAATAGAGCAAATAGTCTATTCTTTGTGTTTTTCAATGTAAATAAAACCAAATTTGCCAGACATTAAAATTTTGGAATGGAATTAATATTGATGCCAGCTTTAAATATGCACAATCAGTTATAAAATTATATCTAATTAAGCGGAAGATAAAGATAGTATCTTTTTTAAATAGTAATCAAATATAAGTCAAATGACAGACATTAAATAATAATTTCACACAACAAGTAAATGTATAAAAGAGACAACTAAATTCCATTAAGTTGTGAAATAATTAAACAAACCCCCCACACCATGTTTCGTAAAATGTTTTTCTATGTAAAATGAAGCCGAATTTTCCAAACATTTTTAAAGTTCAAAGTGAAATTTCTTTAGTTTTCTAAATGTAGTTAAAACAGGCAAAACTCACTATACGTACTGCCACACACAGCAAGCTAGAGTAATCAATGGATGCCAGAAGGCTTGTGCATAAAATCCCCATCTAGTGCCTACTCATCCAATATCCCCAGACTAGTTTCTGGCTTGTGGCCTTCGTCAGTGAGGAGCCTTGGATCTGAGAGCACTGCACCTAGATCTTAGGATCTAATGCAACCCTTCAGCAACCACCTTTTATCTCCACTTAACTACAAAACTATGAGTTTTAAACTCCTTAATGTTTTCAATCCAAAGTGGTGGTCATATGATGGTTATTGGTTTCTAAATGTAGTTAGAGTGATTTGTTTAATTATTTATATCTAGATAGTTTGGTCATCACTGCTAAATATATATGTGCACATTTAATTGCCATATAAAGTTATTTAATATTTGCTATTTAAATTATTAATGCAGTGATTATTAAAAATAGATTGCTGTCTTTGTTCTTTAATTAGATAAGATTACATCATGGATTATGCCTTATTTACATCTAGTGTCAATATTAATTTCGCTCCAAAATTTTAACATGTTTAGCAAACTTAGTTTTATTTATATTGAAAAGCATAAAGAATAGAGGGTCCACATTATTGTTTAGTTTGCTAAACGTAGTGTGGCAGATTTAATTATTTTACAGCTAGATGAATTTTGATCATCCCTGCTTCATTTATACAAGCATTTAATTGCAGTATGCAAACAGTAGTCATTTATCTATCAACAATTTATATGAAATTTAACTGCATAATTTAAAAGAACAAAAATTTTTTTGGTAATTTTCTTAAAAATTACTTTAAACTATTACTTCATTAATTACAAACAATTTTGCAATAACTTCAAAAGTATGCTAAGCAAAACTGCATATATGAAATATCATGTGAATGTGGAAGAATATATATTGGTGAGACCAGATATCCTGAAAAGTGCTAGCAAGAACACAAACTAATGATTAAAAGAGAAAAACAGATGCATCTAAGATCACAGACCATGTTTGTACCAATGAACATTTGTTCAATTGGGAAAACACAAAAAGATTGGATAGAGAAAACGTACACAGAAGAAAATTTAAAGAAACTGCTCACATGACAATGGCAAACAATCCCATAAGTCAACTTAGTGTAACTATACATAATGCATGGAAACATTAATCAACTTTGATCTTAAAAAAGAAAAGTGGAGAAATCAGGAGGAACCTCATAGATAAATATATAAAATTTCTACTGACTATTGCCATTGGCAGGTTGGCTCAGTTGGTTAGAGTGTTAATCTAAAATTCAATACTCAAGAATCTAAGGATCCAGGTTTGATTCCCATGCTAGTACTGTCACTAATCAGGCCAGCAATACCTGAAGAAGAGGGGAGAACAATACCTCTCAAAATGTTGTGCATTTACTAAAGTGTTTGATGTGCTATTACTAACCGTTGAATGTATTTAGAATATTTAAATAAAGTTAAAATTTTTCTAAAGACATTCAATACTCATAATAGATGATGGAAATAGACCAAACAATAAATACAATTAAAACACCATCATCACAAACCTTCAGGAAAACAACATATAATAACATTTTGCAATATCAGAGGAAGTCAAAAAAATAGTCTTCAAATTTCTAGTTTTTACTTCAAAGTACGTATTTACTATTTACAATGCGTAAATTATTTAGTGTGCACGCACACAAATTATTTGCCATCAGGGATTTACGAACTAAAGTAGCATCCCTTCTCCTTAATATAATTTGATTTTTTAACATTTTCATATTTTAAGTTTTGTTAATTTTTTTTTTTTTTTTTTTAAAAAAAGACAAACTGAAACATTTATCTATTCTAGTTGATCCATTTAATAAGGTTTATAATATGAAGTGTTCTGGTAATTTTTTTTAGTAAATCGTCTATTTCTGCTGCACATATAAGCAATTTTGGAATTAAATTCACATAATAGGAAGTTACGCTAATAAGACATGACAGTAATTCAAAGATATTAATAATTGGGTATACAATATTTTGTTTCATGCCCAATGAATTACATATGTACCCACTGTTCATGCCCATATGAACCCATTGAGCATATTTAAAGGGAAAAGGTAGCATAAAACATGCGTAAAAAATATAATCTCTATTAAAAAATAAAAATTAT
The DNA here is from genome assembly GCA_028023455.1 of Epiperipatus broadwayi. NCBI lineage: Eukaryota > Metazoa > Onychophora > Udeonychophora > Euonychophora > Peripatidae > Epiperipatus > Epiperipatus broadwayi. The sequence continues at coordinate 5,406,623 of JAQFVV010000055.1, read as the reverse complement.
CCAATCACTTTTTTTTTCAGAATGATTCATTCGTTAATTATTATTAAATAAAAAGGACAGAAGAGATTGACATTACTGGATGATATAAGAGATGGGAAGACTTATGTGGAATTGAAGAAATGGGCAAGAAATAGAATGGAATAATGGATGAATTGATGTGACTACTCTCTAGACTTGTCCATTGGACAGAATACTATTGATTGATTGATAACAAAACACTTTTTTTCAACTCTTAACTTTTTATATATTTTTTACCTTACATTTCAGCCATAACTTATGCTCTTTATCAAGAATTATACATTACTAAATATTCAAAAAGCATAAAAATAATAATAAAAATGGAACAAAATCAAATCAAAATTACCCCAAATACAAAACTCAACCAGACTAGCCAAGAAAGTAAAATCTAAAACACAACCAATGGTTCTGCTGCTACAAAACAGCATATTAATATTAAACATTACCCACAATTCCATTTACTTCCCATCCATCCTTAATATTAAAAGAATTTTTAAATAAGTTAATTACTTCAGAATCACAAATTTTTAATAATAAAGATTCTTTAATTCTTTTTATTTCATTTCTTTCAGAAAAGATCTTAGCTTCCTCAAAATTAAATGTGGCCTGTATCTTTTTCATGGACATACAAAGCGAAACTAAGATATTTATTTCTAACCCTATTTTTATGTACCTTTATTCTTTCATTTAAGCTCAAACTACTCTGACTTATATAAACCTTCTTGCAAAAACAAAGGATAATATACACTACACCGGGAAGTCTTCCTATCAAAAATTTCCTTTGTATTATTTAATAAATTATTCAATGTACTACTCCTTTTCCAAGCAATTTTCTTATTTCCAAACAAATTACTATTTTTACATACAATTTTATAAGACAATTTAAATGGTAAAGAAATAAAATCATATTTGTCTTGATTCTTTACATCATTACAAATATTACTATTAAATAGAATACTTTTAACAAATTTATCAGAATAGCCAACACTCAAATAATCTTTATAAAATTGATCTTTCTAAAACAAAGCTACACCACTAGAATTATTTAATTTCTTATTCCTATAACAATAATTTCTTAAAACAGCTACTTTATGAAACATAGATTAATAGGTATCAGACTTGATTATAGATCTTAATTCTTTACTTTTAATATAAGGACTACATACTAAATAATTAGTCTTTACATTTCTAATCACCAATAGATCTAAACAATTTAATTCAATAAAATCTAACCCCCCTCTTTCTACCACATATTTTATAGAAAGATCAAATCAATTAAACTCATTTACCAACTCCTTCAATTTATCATTCTCAACTACAAACAAACAATCATCCAAATATTTAACAAATATATTTAAATATAAACAATTCTTTTTAATAATAATTTCCTCTTTCAAATAATATAAACTGAACAAACTAAAGGAGAAATAACATAACACATTATCCACCCTTCCTTAATCTTATAAAAATTACTATTATAAGTAAAATACATAGAATCCTCTAATAATAAAAGCAAATCTATCATAACTTTAATTTTTGACAAAGATCTATTCTTAACCAACACAGACATAAGAACATCAGCACTACTTAACCTATTAACAAACTGATACATATTCTCAATATCTAAACTACCAAACACCCAATTACTTTCCATTTTAAAATTATTAATCTTATCAAAAGCCTCTGAAGAAGAAGAAACCATGTAATGACCAAAAGCAACAAATTGTTTTAAAAAATTATTCAAGAACCTAGAAAGAAATAAATCTTAAAGGAACACCATCTTTATGTGTCTTAATATTCATAGACATCTTAGTTGATATGAAATCATTTGGATAACATTTTAAATAATCTACTCTATTAAAAAATTTTAAATTAATCATTTTTTCATATTTATTAATTCCTTCTAATCACATTATCTGGATTTTTTTCTAAAAACGTATATGTGCCATTATTTAATTCTTTATCCATACCAGACTAGCCAAGAAAGTAAAATCTAAAACACAACCAATGGTTTCACTGCTACAAGCAGACTTCTCAAATGTAAAGAACTACAAAACAACAGCATATTTATATTAAACATTACCCACAATTCCATTTACTTCCCATCCACCCTTAATATTAAAAGAACTTTTAAATAAGTTAATTGCTTTAGAATCATAAATTTTTAATAATGAAGATTCTTTAATTCTTCAATTTTGTTTCAACCTTAGCTCCCCTCAAAATTAATAGGGTGGCCTGGGATAATTTTGATTATTTATTAATTAGTTTAGCTTTATGCTTTTAATGTTGAAGTATATATATACATGTTAATAAAAAATATATGAGCGGAGATAACTCTGCTCCAATTAAACAAAAAATAATTAAACAAATATACCACACCATCTTTACATTGATAAATATTTATTTTTTATACAGCACAATATTTACTGTAGTATATTTGAGTAGTAAATCAATCTTAACGCACACGTTGTTTTAATCAGGCATATAAAAGACTCTAAGTCCTGAGTAATGCAAGATAGGCAAAGGTTGACTTGGATATAGATAAGCTTGAAGGACAAGTGGATTCACTTGTTCTTTAAAATCTTTGTTAATGGTGAGTGCATGTCAATTTAAAGACTGATTTACTTCCCAATATATTACACCATGTTTAAAAAAATAAAAAATTGAGCGCATCACTTATTCTTAGGTTTTTCAATTTATATAAAGTTAAATTTCTAAATGCGTTAAAATTTCAGAATGGAAATAATATTCATACCAGATAGAAACGTGGCACAATCAATTATAAAATCATACTTAATTAGGCAGAGGATAAAGACAGCGTCTTATTTTTAACAACTACTGCATTGGTGATCAAATACAAGTCAATTACTTCTAAATATTAAATAATTACTTTGTAGAAAATTAAACATATATGAAAATAGAGCTGAAATGACCAAGGTCCATCTAGCCATGATATAAACAAAACCATCCACACTATGTAATGGATTTGTTTATTTTACTTCTAGATGGAGCTCCACTCTATTTTCATACATATTTAATGTATAGTGTATGGATTTGTCTAATTATTTTAGAGCTAGGTGGATCTGGGCAATCTCAGTTCTATTTTCATATACATTTAATGTGCGATTTACTATCTAATATTTAAAGCAGTGTTACACAACCTTCTCACACTTACAACCTTCATACTCAGAATGAAATTTTATGCGACCCATTATATGTTGTTACCATCCTATTATAAGCATATAAGGATAGCATTAATAAAAGTCATTTTACCACATTCAAATATTATTATATAACGATTTGATATAAGATCTTTGTAAAAACTGCATATTAACAAAAAATGTATAATAATACTTGGATCTTGGTAGATCTATTGATTTGTAGCAATTACACTGTTTTTAGCCTGTTTTAGAAAATTTGCATATTCAAAAATGTAGTACTATATATCAAACGTTAGGATACTAGCATGAAGAATAATACGTTGAGAGTGAACAAGAGAAATGAGACCATTATAAGCAAAGTGCCATTATGATGTGTTATTTATGCACAGTGGATTGGAATATGAAAAAGAAAGTGTTTAAACACAAAAGTGATCAGACATACAATAATGAGTAAAGTAGTTTTCATGTATTTTTAAATAGTGTCTAGCTTTTTGTTTTTTCAATTAAAAATTTATTATCCAACATGAGAACTTCTCAAAATTTTCACGACCCCCAACAATTTTTCTGTGATCTTTTGAAAGGTTGCAATCCACAGATTGCACACTACTGATCTAAATGGTAATAATATATATATTTCTACAATAAAAATAATACACATATTAACTATTACTTTTCTAATACAAGAAGTATAATAACTACTCTTTCTTATTGCATTGCCAAAAATGTATACCATATAATACTAAATTGTCCATGCACTTATACTGTTACACAATGTTTTATTTACTACCACCCTTTTTTATAGTTTACAGTTTCGATTGCCCCAGCAATCTGCTTAGACTTTGCTGGGGCAATCGAAACTCTAAACTGTAAAAAAGGGTGGTAAACAAAGCATTGTGTAACAGTAGTAAAGCACTAGGAGATATAAAGTTCTGAAGAAGATTCCTGGGGCAATCGAAACTGTAAAAAGGGGTGGTAAATAAAGCATTGTGTAACAATAATAAAGTGCCTGGACAATTTAGTATTATATGGTACTTTTCCAATAATGGCTTAAGAACATATTTTTTCTAGCCTCATTTTAAAAAAGAAAGTAAATATTTTAAAATATAAAGGGCTAGAAAACAAGGGAAAAATATATTTAATAATAAATCTTAATATGTAATGGTAGAAACCTATTGTTTATTAATATATACATTTTGATATGTTTCATAGTTTTGTTATTATTAGTTTTATATTTTTCTGATATTTTAATAGTAGGTAATTTTTGATAAGACCATAAGAAAGAGTAAAAAATATTGTATAAAGTTATATAACTCAAAATAATGGAATAAGTTTTTTTGAAGAGTTTTGTTATATTAATTTTTTTTTAATTTTAATGTTTAATAGTAGAAAATAATGTTTTATTTATTTATTACTTTTTTATAAAAAAAGCAATCCAAGATTTTATTTATTTATATTATTTTATAAATAAATATTTAATTAAAAGAAAAAATGGCATTGTTTCCCTTCTTTCTAAAGTCAATGCATGACAGCTAACTAGTATCGTGAAACACGTGAAACACGTAAAACTAGTTACACCAATATTACATTAATATTAACGCCAAATATATTTAAGTATTTAAGTACAATAATAAACACACAAAACCAAATCAAGATTTCGTAAATCAATTTATTTTTTTTTTCTTCAAACATTATTCAGAAAGTATACATCATTACAATTACTTTGTGCATCATTGATTCGTTAAGTTACAAAACTTTTTCTTTAAATAAAATTAAAATGCATAATAGAATTCTGGAACTTAAGTTGATTTTTTTTTTCTTCTCACTCTCAAGGATGGTAATCTTTTTACACGATTAGACATTTATACAATTAATACTTGGGGTTGGTCATTCGTACTGGTAGCGCATTCATACGTCCATTTATGATCGATTGTATTTTCATTCAAACAATTCACTCATCCATCCATACATTTCCATTCACTACATTTGTAAACTTTGGTCAAAAGCAATGTTGTGGCTTGGCCAGGATCAGGTAGATTTCAATCCAACAGTGAGGCCTATTACCAAAGCTAGGATGCCCAACAGCACAATTATACAAATGATAATCATTATTTTCTTCTGTGAAGGTAAAAAAAAAAAAAAAAAAAGAAAGAAAAGAAATAAAAATAATAAACATAAATAAAAAATAAAATATACAATTTATCCATGATTTATCAGAACAAATGATTCAATAAAACAATTTAGGGGCTCAACTCTTCATATTTGTGATGAATTCATAAATTCTATATAATCAAATGATTCCATAAATTAATATTATAATTGCATAATACTTTTTCATTAAAAAAAAAAAATAACAATAAATATTCACTATGTGTGATTTAGCATAATGGTATAGTGGCGGGCTTGAGAACTAAGTTCTCAGCTGAAAAAAATGGTCAACAAAATAGATTCATATACCCAACCTACCAATTCAATACTTGATCTTTACATGACCCCTTCCTGCCAAAAACAGTTTAGATTATATCAATTTCATTTAAATTTTTAAAAAGTTGGCGGCAAATTTTTATCAAATTTTTTTGCACTTCTATAACTTGATTTTAAAAATTCTGCGTAATGTAAAAAATTACAAATTTCTTTCACAATCCATTTACAGTAAATATATAATATTAATATCATTTATATTCTTTATTACTTTTTACAATCACTATTGATGGGAACTTCTACTGAAGAAGATTGCTGAGGCAATCAAAACTGTCAAGTGGGTTGTAAAAAGCAATAAAGAACATAAATCATATTAATATTATATGAATTTGGCAATGCAATAAATAATTTAATTATTAAATGATTATAAAAACATATTTTGTATTAAATGTGCTAGGCAATAAATGAATTTCTATGATTTGGTAAAAAAAAAAGTTGACATTAATAACAATGGTAAATTTTGAATAAAATTCAGCCCTAACCATTTGCGGCTGATAAATCTCAATAATCCTGGAAACAGTGAAATAATGAGAAGTGAAGGAAGACATTGGTCAATCCAGTAAAATCAATCATCAGAAGATGCATACTGAAACCAACGGCATCTTATGCGAATCACTATGACAAAAAAGCTTTTCCAGAAGCTACTTTCTTTGAAACAATCACTCTTTTATGCAAACCTTTCAGATTGAGGTCACCAAGAAATATGTTTTTATTACATTTTGGTAGTATTAATTGTAAAGTTAGTTTTTTTGGAAGATCATGTGACATTCTAAAATCCGAATAGATGATCGATCACAAATGTTTTATTCAAATGGTCAACTGACATTTTCCTCTTAATCCAACAATTTTGCTTCCATCATCTTATCACTGTGCTAAAACACATAGAATTTGAATAATCTTTCAGAACGTAAAACTATTTTATTGAATGACACCCTCTCATACAATTTATTTTATATAATAGTAATACTAACATTGTCTAAGGAATGAAGATTGTAAATGGCTTTTCAATTTTGAAAATAATCACAAACTGTGAAAGTTAACTATCGGAGATATATTTAAACATTGCTTTAAAAATGAAGTTAACCTTTTTAATATTTCTATTTAAAAAATAATTAGTTTATAATTATATATCTCAAGGTTGATTCTTTTATATATAGTAGTGGAAATGTTTGTCCTTTTTTGATTCTGTTAAATCAAAGATAGATTGCAATATAAAACAAAATAAAATATATAATAAATTCAAAAAGCAAAACAAAAAATAAATAAATAAACAATAAGAAATTAAACTATTGCAAAAAAATAAATGATAATTCATTAATTTGGAGGGTAAAAAACAAAACAAAGCATGAACTTTCCTCTAAATTATGGGGTAAATATCTAACTTTTTACAATTTGGTATTTATTCAAATTACTTAAATTTCTCTTCAAATGTCTCAAATTTGTAAACATATGCTTAAAAAAATAGTCAATCAGAAAGAAAAAAAAAGGCAACATATATAATTTTGACTAAAAATAGTCAGAATTTACACCCTATGCACATGAGCTGTAATTTATGTTATAATATAATAGCTCAACGATATGTAGTGTTGAGTACGAAGGATACTCTCAAACCAAAGCACAAGATAAACATCGTTGAGCTATTATAACATCATTACAGCACATATGCATAGAGTCTAAATCCCGACTATTTAAAATTTCACATGCTCTCTGCGCTAATAAATAAAATGGAATATTACGTAATTTTGTTTATAAATTTATTAAACGCACATTGATTACATAAGTAATATTTACCGAGGCTGTAACCTCGAGAATATGCGTATAAAATGCGATAGTAGGGACTTCTACAGATGTTTTAACCACAAGCTTAACTTTTAAATTTCAAATTTTTATAATATTAAAAGAAATCCCAAAATAGATAGTTATTAATCATTACCCAAAATAATGATTACAAGGTTACAATAAACAAATATTTATTTTGAAAGCTAAAAAAATTTAAAATGGTGCTGAGTAGGGTTAAGAAAACCACTATATTTGCTAAGCCCTTAGCCATAATTCGTGAAAGATATTTAAGATAAACATAATATGAACATTCATTTTCTTAATTATTATAAAATATTTCAGTTAAGTCAATAAATGCCTAAAAAAATGAATTAGTAAATATAGATGTTTCAATTTTTGATCCAATGATTTTTCCAATTTATTTATGAGCTGCTTAGTAAGCTTAGAAACATATTCCTTTGAGAGAAATTTTACGTTATTCAAAATCTGCAGTACATTCGTAGCATATATAACTTTTAATTATCTAAGCACAATTTTCCAGAATAATCATCAATACTATATAACTGGAATTTGAGAGAGAGGAAAAAAGCAGGATATGGTTTCCTTTTGCAAGACTGAATAATAACAAAAATACAACAAATTTAATAAGTCAGGAAGATCTTTACGCAGAAATACATGCAACCATTTACAGCAAAAATGGGTAAAAAGTAGAGACTATTGCTTTACAATTTAATAATTATTTTGCATATATTACATTAAGACCCAATGAAAGTTATTATTTTAAATCTATCATAATTTCAATCTCAATAGTTTCATATTAATGCAAATATGGAGTCATATATGGATATATGGATATTTACGCTGAAATCTACACTTATTTGATTTGATGCTGAAAACCTGTTCACTGTTCATTTTAATTAAAATAAAAACTTCATTAATGTGTATAATAACAACAACAAATATTTTATAATGTGCAAGGAGATTTGTTTAATATGAGATAATAAATTTTAGCACACTTTTTTACAGGTAAAACAATTTTACATTATCTGTTCTTAATGTATCTTTCCTACATACATATTTATACAACTAGAAATAGCAACACTAGCTGATGAAACAATACCTTAGAGCAGTGATTCTCAATGGGGATGAAAACTAATTTGGAGGGAGGGGGCAAAAAATCTTAGAATTATAATCGGAGGTTCTTCAAAACTGGCGCCTACGCACAAGGATTCCATTGAATAAAAAGAGCAAATATAAAGTATGTTCTTGGTTAAAATTTCATGGGGGCGATTACGAAAATTTTTGTCTAAAAACCCTTTTGGGAAGGGGGGCAGTGTTAGTTAAAAAAAGGTTGAGAAACTCTGTCTTAGAGTAATTCTTTGTACACTTGCTTATATTAACATATTAATTATTCAAATGTTTATCAACGTGACTTAATTTCTTCTGTGCTGCACAGTTATCTCTCTCTCTTTTTTTTTTTTATAAATCATATTCTATCAAAATTTTGTGATTTTTTTTTTTTTTGCACAGCTTAGATATAATATTACACCATATTTAATACTTCTAACTGCTCATTATATAATGACTTTTACCACTTATTATCAAATGTGAATTTACAGTTTACAAACAAAATTATTCTTAAAAACAATATACACATTTTGAAAATCATATAAATATTTAAGGTCATTTGAAGATTCATTTAATATTTACTTACGATTTATATTTTCCAAAAAGATGCTACCTTTCCCACACACTGAGTTAAGTTTGAAGCTAAAACACTACAATAAGTTAGATGTAAACTTCTAGTACATCTGAGGGTCTACATAAATTTTGACAATCCTAAAAATGCTTTACAATATGCTAATCTTTTTTATATATGATATTTATCTGCATAATAGACATTATCATTAGAAAAAAGCAGAGATAAAAATGATGACTAATATAGACAGTATGACTTAGTTGTCTTAATTAATACAAAACATAAGTAGAGGTAAATCAAATAATTGAGCAGTTTAATGTTCAGAAGTTCATAAAAAGTTTTTGAGTAGCAGAAGTGACAGGTCTGGAGTCACGATCCATGGATTTTCAGCTCCAGAATCTATCGCTCTATCGCAGCACAAGAACCACACAGGATAAATACTCAAAATGTTTATTGCTCAGCAGTTTGAGCACTGGAAGTGATCCTCGAACCCTGAACTCTAGAATCTGCCACGTTATTATTGCAAGAAATTATATACGGCATAAATAAAAGTTAAATCAATCAATTAAAAAAAATAATAATGCAAATAAGTAGAACTCGTTCGCTATTAAAACAATTTATGATCAAAGGAATTAATACTGATGGGAGAATTAAAGATTTCAATTAAAACACCTAAGTAAATTAAGTAATTAAATCATCTACGTAAGTTAAGTAATTATGTAAAAATTTCCTTTAATAGTGAATATACTCAAAAAATAACAAAAAAAGGGCTAATTGCAATTAAATTACGCAAAGAGTTTATAATCATTAAAAACCAGTCAACAGTTATAGTTTATAAAAGTATATACTATTATTTCTCCAAATATATGTATATAAGAGTAGCAAATTCTTCTTCTACTGCTAGCAATGGAAATATTTTTTTTAATAATACCGACTTTTTATTTCTTTTTTAAATATCATTTATTTTATTTTTTTTAATTATACAAATATCAAAAAAAAAAAAAAGAAAGATGAACAATAAATATATACTTTAAATGAAAAACAAAAAACAACAGAAAATTATAATTATGCTTTAACATAAATTTCTACACATTAGAGCATAATTTAAACACATTGATTATATATAAGAATATATTCTACCAGAATATGTAAACAATTGTCACAATTATAATAAATCTAACTAATATTTATTATTTTGTTGAGCCAGTCTTTTGATTATAATGAACATTAGTGTATCTGTATACATATAACCATAAACCAAATTGATCGCTGATTACCATAGATGCATTGTTGCAAGTGTACAGTTTGTAAAATGATCTAGCGGTTGGCTATGTCATCAGATTAAACTATCAGTTTTTGTTGAGAGGAATGCTATTGGCTCACATTTATGCGGTTGTTAGAATTAATTATGTGACAATCTTCTTTTATTTTATGTTTCACATGATCTACAAACTCCGAGCTATATGCGCTATTGCATTTACCTCTGTTATATTTCTAAAAACCCAAAATTTTTATACTTGCTTAACACCTCTCTCTATCGTCATTTTCTTGAACTTTATTCTTTTAACCTTTTTCATATTCAAACTATTATTAATAATTGTTTATAAAATTATTAACTTTACCCCAAAATTCTTATTAAAGGGTTTGGTTTTATATTTTTAATCCATATTGCCTCTTTAATTTTCCTATCCCTTCTATTATTTGTATAATTAATCATTTTCATACTATTTTTCTCAAACCTATGATCTGTTTCTAATGAATGCAAATAAATAGGATATCTCTTATCATATTTGTTAAATTAATCTTGTATAAATTAAATTCTTTGTTTATCTTACACAATTAGTTTTTATATTTTCACTTTTACATGACTTGCATTCAATTTTATATACTCCATTTATATATTTTTCTACTTTTCTCACATATTTATTATCTAATATATTAAGTACACCTGGGTCTCGTTTTACGTGGATTTATTTAATGCGATTTTGAAGTTACGCGATTCATGTTTCTTCGGAAGTTGAACTCCGATAATGCGCTATTACTTTAAATAATAAATTTCATGCACTTACGTCATATTGAAAGTAATAGCACATTATTGGAATTCGACTTTCATCTTAATAATTTCAATATTTTCAGTGCTTTATAATAGTAAGATTTTATGCAATAATGAAATTAAAATCATGATTTCCACATTTTATGTACACACATTAAATTTTACAAGATTATAATGTAAATTTGTTCAAACATTGTGCATGTTAATTTTGCATTTTAAATCACATTCTGTTTTTGCTTTTTAAAAAAGAACGTAATCAATTATTAATCATTTAGTGTCCGCAAGTTTATTTTTAAAAGGTGAGTAATAGCAGTGGGCACAATTAAATTTGACAATTAAAAATTAAAATCTGATTTTTAATTGTAATTAACAATTTAAAAATTACTTAAGGCGACCTGAAATTAATGTGATGTGAAACGAAATTTGATTTTTAAACGGAATTGAAAATTAAAAAATTAAAGACAAAAATAAGAATTTAATTTTTAGTTGTTAGTTTTAATTAAATTTTTCCCAGCAGTGTAGAAAAAGATAATGAAACAGAAGTGGAACCTGTTCCTTTCACTGCAAAAATGATTCGAGAAGGTCTTCAACTTTCTAATCAGTTGGCAAATTATTTTCTTATTAATGACACTAATCACGAACGTGCTCTTAAATTCCAACGAGAGCTAAATGGTTGTATGTCTGGATATCGTGAGCTTCATAAACAATTAATAAAATCATCGTCTCAAAGATTAATTACTAATTACGTTGTCACCAGAAAACCATTAACACAACATGAGAGTGAAGTTGGCGCTAGTTGTATTTCCTCTTGTGAAGAATCTGATTTTTTACCAGTTTGCAAACGAACCTGTTTATCGGCAAATAGCGATAATAATTAAAACGTGTATAAAAAAATGTAAATTACTGTACTGTAAATTATGCATAAAAATATATTGTTTTGAATAAAATTAAATATTATAGTTAAAAAAAGTTTGTCTTGTATCAATTTTTTTCAAATTTGAAATTTTTTATTAGTCATATTTTATTTCCTTATTTTTTTTTTGCGCGAATTTTAAAGTAATTTTACGTTGGTGCTTTGCTTTTATGCGATTTTTGAAAAATCACAGTCTGTATCCCCCCTTTTTCAAGGTAAGTTACGTCTATTTTTGTGCGATTTCTTTTGTGCGTTTTCTGAGGAACCTATCTATCGCATAAAACGAGACCCAGGTGTATATTCTTCCTTCTTTTATTTACTATCTTAAATTTTATTACATTATTAAACTTTTTATTAATTCTAATAATTATTTTATTCATTCTTTTTACAATACTATTATTACAAGGTTTAATATCTATATATTTATTCTTATCTATTTTATTTTTTCTACATACTATCCCATTATTTTTGTTAAATTTTTCTTTTGATTTTCTTAAACTTTCTTCTATAACTTTTTCTGGATATTCATTATCTCTAAATTCTTTAATTATCAATTCTACCTGTACTATAATCTTCTTCAATTGAGCAATAATTCCAAACTCTATATATTCTTGAATTTATACTACTTATTTTATATTTAAGATCTATATATATTTGAATTCTAATTACACCTGGGTCTCATTTTATGCAGTAGATAGGTTCCTCAGAAAATGCTCACAAAAGAAATCGCACAAAAATAGACTTAACTTATCTTGAAAAATGGGGGATACGTACTCTAATTTTCCAAAAATCGCATAAAAGCAAAGCAACAATGTAAAATTACTTTAAGATTCATATAAAAAAAAATAAGAAAATAAAATATGACTAATAAAAAATTTCAAATTTGAAAAAAATTGATACAAAACAAACTTTTTTTTATTAACTACAGTATTTAATTTTATTCAAAACAATATATTTTTATGCGTAATTTACATTTCTTTCATACATGTACGGTATTTTATTCATTATCGCTATTTGAGACATCAGATTCATCATGATGTGATGTGAGGTACTGTAGCTTCTCCTTAAACGAAGTCAAGAGGAAATACAACTAAAACATTTTCCAATCGCTGTTGATCCTTCCCATTTTGCTAAGCGATCTAAAATTGAAATTTTTGTTTCCAAAGAAATTCATTTTCTTGGGTGTTTTTTTCTCTCCGTTAGAGTAAACTAAAAGTTTAAAATAAAAATAAGAACTTAGACTTACCATAATAAAAAGACACTGACTCACCACTGTTGGGCAAAATTTAATTAAAACTAACAATTAAAAATTAAATTCGTATTTTTGTCTTTAATTTTTTAATTTTCAATTCCGTTTAAAAATCAAATTTCATCGTTTCACATCACCTTAATTTCAGATCACATTACATAATTTTTAAATTGTTAATTACAATTAAAAATCAGATTTTAATTGTCAAATTTAATTGTGCCCTCCGTTGTTACTCACTTTTTAAAAATAAATTGGTGGACACTAAATGATTAATTGATTACGTACTCTTTTTTTAAAAAGCAAAAATAGAACGTGATTTAAAATGCAAAAACAACATACATAGTCTTTTTCATCTTTAACGTTTGAACAGATTTACATTATAGTCTTGTAAAATTTAATGTGTGTATATAAAATGGGGAAATCCTGATTTTAAGTGAATTATGAACTTCTTTATTGCATAAAATCTATTACAGTACTATTATAAAGCGCTGAAAATATTGAAATTATTAGATGGAAGTCGAACTCTGATAATGCGCTATTACTTTAAATATGACGTGAGTACGCAAAATTTATATTTAAAGTAATAGCGTATTATCGGAGCTCGATTTCTGATCTAATAATTTTTATCGCATAAAAGAAAACTGCATACAAAGATATTAAGAAGAAACATGAATCACATAACTTCAAAATTGCATTAAATAAATCCGCATAAAACGAGACCCGGGTGTACTTGTATTACTATCTATATTAGTTTTTTTATATACAGATATCTCTATCCTGCATTCACCATTTATATATATATGACTTCTTTAACAAAATAGTTCAAGAAAATGATTATAGAGAGAGGTGTTAAACAAGTATAAAAATTTTGAAAATTTTGTCAGTTGGGTTTTTAGAAATAGGACTGTAAAGAGGCGAGTAATTTTGTAAATGTAATTTGTAATGTGGAACAGTTAATACTTAATTATAAAATATTTAATAAAAATAAGAAAAGATTAGAAGTTGATTAAAAATATAAATAAAAAGACAATAATATGTATCAAATAGTAGAATAAAAAGTTAAAGTTTTTTTAAAAATAAAATGAAGAAATATAAAATAAATGTGAACAGAATTAATTAAGAGTAAAGTAATAAAATGGGAAATGATTATTTATAATGGTCAGGTTAAAATGTATGTTTTATTTGTATATTTAATTATGTATATGAATATGTGTATAAAATGTATTAATTGTATAATTATATATTTGGATATTGTAGCTCTGATGATAACTGCAGGACAGTCGAAACTGTTAGAATAAAGTTTTGATATAAAAAATAGTATTGTTAAAGTGTTTAAGAAAGTCATAAATAGTACGATATGTAAAAGTAGAAATCAATACATAAAAAAATGAACAAGTTTTACTTTTGTTTTACTTCATTATCATCCACTAATACAAACAAAACTATACTGAATTATAGGCTTGGCAATATCCAACTAACACTTCAGACATATCTATCTCCAATTTAAATACTCACACATATATGAATTATCCATGAGTATCTTTGCAGATCGGTTTCACTAATTGGTTGGTGACTTTAGATCCTGATTGTTAGGGAGACACCAAGCATTAAAGCAGTTAGCTTAATTCTGAGCTCAATTAGCATATTCCTTTGCACAACAGATAACAGACAACAATTTAAGGCTTATACTACATCTTGGCAAATTGCCTATTTCTTCTAGACACTACATGACTGGAAAGCTATAGCCCAATGCACATATGATGGCCCTTAGCCAGTCATAAAAAGTTCTCACATTAAAAGATTAGGCTTCTTCTTACTGATATAATCTTATTACTACTAAAACCAGCTGATAAATATTAATATTATACTTTCTACTTGGCCGACTTCACTATCTGCAGTAAATATTAACAATGAGCAATTAACTTTGGCTTGACAGAATTCTTTTTATAGTCGGAAATCTGTAAAAAAAAAAAATTCTGAAATACCTTTTATAATCTTTCTATATAATCATCTACCTATTTACCAAAAAAAAAAAACTTTTCCACCATTTGGAAGCTACTGCATAGGGTATTTTTCACGTAAGACTCTTGATCTTTTTACATTGTTTCCGAATCCTTGATTATAAATAATTTTCAGAAACAAGAGGTTGTTCAGCAAATTATAACTTCTAATATTTTTAATTTTATAAATTACAAATTTATAAAGATACTTATTTTATATTGTAACCTAACAAAACTCAGGTTTTTTTTTTTTTTCATAAAAAAAGATGCCAGAACTATTTTTACGTACGTACGATACCGTTTCATCTAATTAAGTTTGAACCATTAAAACTACGCTAAAAAAGGTGCCGGAACGCCATTCCACCGTGTTACATGACAAAAAAAAGCCCTGATAAAACTAAATTTTTCTACAAGAGATTCAGACAACAAAACATTAATTTTATTATCAATTAAATGCCTTCAAATATATATCATTGGCAATTACATTTTTTAGCTGACAATCAAGATAATAAAAGAGAATTTTAGCTAAGTGATTATGGCAAGCACACGCAACATCATTTATATATCTTGCAATATTTATACAAAAATTAAAATTATTTTCATTTCCCGGCTTGAATAATTTTGAAAATTGAGTATACAACTCTCCTTTTTAACTTTTCCTACAAAGATAAAATGCTCTCTAAATAAACAAGCAATAGAAATTATTCAATGCTGTAGATTTGCACCTTACACATATATATATGAAGACACATAATTTACATATAATAATAAAAATATAAATCTATTCATGGAATAACCATTAGCATTGATACAAGAAAGTGGGCATATTTGAAAGTTTATTTAAACAATTCTTCGGGAATCTGACTTATGAATTGCCGTAGTAATTGGTGTCACTTAGTTGTTTCGTGAATAGATTTTTATTTTTGCTATACATATTTGAAAATTACAATTTATTTATAAGCATGTTAAAATTAAATTGATAAAAAATCAAGTCAGATGTCATATGATCTAATTTTAATAAAGCTCGTATTTACAAATGTTATATATAGAGTACGTAAAAATACACACTGTTATCAAGCTTTTAAAATACCCTCAACCCCAGACCGCGGTTTCTGCATCTAGCGTCGTCAGTGAGGTGTTAGGGATTAAAACCGCAGTCTGGGGTTGAGGGTATTTTAAAAGCTTGATAACAGTGTGTATTTTTACATACTCTATATATAACATTTGTAAATACGAGCTTTATTAAAATTAGGTCATATGACATCTGACTTGATTTTTTATCAATTTAATTTTAGTTTTTGCTATTAAGGCTTTGGCGATTTTATATTGCTAGAGCTATTAATATATGGTGTATCTGAACTTGGTTCAGACCCATACGGCTATTTGAGTTAGATAACTGGATTTTTGTACATTTAAATGTCTGAAAGTTTCAGATTTTCTTCTTAATAGTTAGGCATTGATAAAATGCTAGACTAGTTTTGGTATTTTTAATCCCTAGCACCTCACTGACGACGCTAGATGCAGAAACTGTGGTCTGGGGTTGAGGGTATTTTTGAAGCTTGATAAGAGTGCGTATTTTTACGTACTCTATATATAGCATGTTAAAATTATTAGAATAAATGGATATTTATGTACTTTATGTAACATCCAAAATTATTCCCTTGAAGCAATGCTGCTATAAATAATTGACCTGTTCCCTATCAGCAAGGTTTGATAATTTATACGATAAAAAAAGAGCCACCTCTAATTGCGATCTAACTTTAGTTAGAGAACACTGTAACGTATTCTATCTAGATTTTCCTTCAACCATTTGTTTTTATTTTTAAAATCCTTTTCCAACTTAAAACTCTACATACTTTTTATATTATTCAAGATGTAATTATAAATTTATTTAACGCACATTAATTACGTAAGTAATATTTACTAAGGCAATAAACCTCAAGCAATGTGCGCTTGAAAATGCCTTAGTAAATATTATTCAAGATATAAACCCATATCGGCCTTGTGATACAATTCATGGCTGTCACAATAATCTTCCATTAATGAATGTTTTATTTTTGATAATCATCACTATTTTTTCAAATTCATTCAAAATTAATTTTTAAAAAAAATAAATAAATAAAGTCAGTGACAAATATATGTTTGTATAAAATACTTGTTTGACAAACAAATAATCAATATATAAACACTTAATTCTAAAAATTAAAATTATTAAAATTTTTAAATGCAAATTTTAAAATTATAATGATTTTAATGTTAATAATCATTCTTTAGCTAATAATCTGCAACGGCTTTTGAAGTTTTTTTTTTTTTAAAAAAATGTAATCCTCAAGATAATGCATGATTTCGGCAGGCAAACAAGTCAAACTGCTCCTCAATTAATTTTACTATTAATTCAGATATTAACGGTGATAAATAAATATAAGTAAATGTATGACTTACCCGCCGGGCCTTGCTTTGATATTTTACTGCTCTTTTAGTATCCATTTTGGCTGTTTCGATATAATCCACAGACTGCTCTACATTGTATTCAATCCGATCAATCATCTCGCCCTAAATAAAAGAAATAGTATTTGCAGTCAGCCATAAAGTACAAATCCAAACTACATTATTTATTTATTTAATTTTCTGAAAAGAAATAATGACAGTGGATATATTATTTAGGGTGCTTGTCTTATCGATGGCACCGTTTTCACGCTAAAACTATAAAATATGAACATTCCTGGGCCGTTGATTTTAATCATTTTGATGTGTTGTTTTGTAATGCGAAAATAAAAACAAAACAAAATCGTCTTTTTTAAATATTATTTTTTATTAACGTATACAAATTAAATGATAATAATAAATGTAAAATAAAATAAACAAATTACAATTTGATTTGTGTTTTTTATTTTGCTTTATTAGAAAAATCAATTTTCTATCGTATATTTTTTTACTGGGGTTACGGCTTTACCGCTATTTTTACTTCATATAGAATGACAACAAAAAGTACAAGTTGTTACGGTTAGGTTTAGGGTTAGTTTTAGGATTAGTTTTATGGTTAGTTTTAGGTTTAGTGTTCTGTTGTTTGTAATGCTAAAATAAAAAATATCAAAATCGTATTTTTGTAAATATTTTTTTTTAGTAACATCTATAAAATAAATGATAACAATAAACGTAAACTATATTCAACAAAGTATAACCGTAGTCGGAGAAAAGAAAGAAAGTAAAACTTTTTTAAACAACAACAAAAATGTCTTCTTTACTTATTAATCATGTTTATAATATATGCTTTTTATGAAATTTACAAAAAAACCGTGCAGAATTGTACTTTTCTTACTGGATATTTTTGTGTTACCGCTCTTTTTTACTTCAAAAATATACACACGGTAGAATCTTGTTTGTCTCGTGGAATGTTACGAACAGTACGTTACTTGACGCGTTACCTAATTCCAACTCACTTTACACATATATCTTGTCAACATTTTCACAATTAAAACTTCAATACAGTACTGTGTAAAAAGTCTGATAATTATTACTTTACAAAATCTGAACATTTCAATACTTTAAAATAAAAAAAAATCCAATGAAAACAACATTTCCATCCAATTCAAAAACACACCCTCTCACCAAGCCGTAACCATTTTATAAACTGTGCGAATTCGGAAAATGTATTTGCTGCGATGTGACATACATGCTGTACTGCGACGCAACATAGCGGCCTGCAATATGTAGCACAACAAAAAAGTTGTATTATAGAAAACACAGGTTCGAACGTGTCGGCCGTGGTAAACAGCATTTTTATGTGTTTTAGCGCAAAAACGGTGCCGTAGAGCGGCATCTTTAGCTATAAGACTAGTACCTTATTTAGTTAATTACCATTTACATATGTGTTAAATTTCCTTTTAGAATGCAAGCCTATTAAGTCAATTTCATAGCAATGCATTTAATCAAACAGTATAAGAAGTACACAGAGACTAAACTCTCCATACACTTGTGTAAGCATAAAGAATGGTCATCATGTGATGTTTAGTAATATAAAAAGCAATTGTGATATAGTTTCATGATTTAAGACTCATCTCAAATCAAGATACGGCTTTTGGATGTTCAATCAAGAATCTACAACTGAAGAATTATGGTGAAAAAAAAATTCTTATAAAGTTCCAAACAAATTTCTTTTTCCAGATCCAACAATAAAATCAGCTGGATTTGATTTTTCTAGATACAATTGAAGTCTCACCAATGGATTCAAGATCATTCACAAGCATGCTCATCTGTTTTAGAGATGGAATTTATCAGTCTCTGATTTATGTAAATGGAGTCAACCCAAACTATGAAGCATGTATTAAACATCACATGATCACTACTTCTTAAGCTTGTTCAAGCTGTAAAACAGGCAAAACTCCCCATACAGTAGTGCCACTCAGTGCAAGTCAGAGAAATCAATGAAGGCTAAAAGGCTTGTGCATAAAATCCCTATCTAGTGCCTACTCATCTAATATCCCCAGACTAGTTTCTAGCTTTCATCAGTGAGGAGCCTTGGATCTGAGAACCTTGCTCCTACATCTTAGGATCTAATGCAACTCCAGTAGCCACCTTTTATCTCTACTTTAAACTATGAGTCTAAAATTGGAAAACATAATAATAATATTTTCAATTCAAGCTCATTAGCTTATATAGTCATATAGGTCTGAAGTTAATTCAGTACCCATACATTTTGGTGTCTTTGGTTCTTTAATAACTACTATAGCCACCACTATCCTATTACGCAGAATTGGTATTAAACCACTAAACATCACATGATCACCATTTCTTATGCTTGCTCATTGATGCAAGCCACAAACTAGAAACTAATTTGGGGATATCCATTGGATGAGTAGGCACTAGATAGGGATATTATGCACAAGCCTTCTAGCGTCCATTAATTAATCTGGCTTGCACTGAGTGGCACTACTGTTTGGAGAGTTTTGTCTGTTTTAACAGCTTGAGCAAGCATAAGAAATGGTCATCATGTGATGTTTAGTGGTTTAATACACAATCCTGCATAATAGGATAGTGGTGGCTATCGTTATTAAAGAACCAAAGACACCAAAATGTATAGGTACTGAACTGAGTTCAGACCTATATGACTATATAAGTTAATGAGCTTGGATTGAAAATACTAGTATGTTTTCAATTTTAGACTCACAGTTTTGTAGTTAAGTAGAGATATAAAATGGCTGCTGGAGAGTTGCATTAGATCCTAAGATCTAGGTGCAGCGCTGTAAGATCCAAGGCTCCTCACTGATGAAAGCTAGAAACTAGTCTGGGGATATTGAATGAGTAGGCACTAGATAGGAATTTTATGTATAAGCCTTCCGATATCCATTGATAATTCTGGCTTGCACTGAGTGGCATTTCTGTATGGAGAGTTTTGCCTGTTTATGAAACACGTATGATTGCTGAATCGATGACTGCTATGGCAGAATTAAAGAACCTAGTAAAGCCAAAAAAAACTAGAATGGCATATTCCATTCTGTAAACAAAGGATCACATGAAAAATCATTGAAGTTAATGTTTTGTTTTTTTTTTAAAAAAAAAGCTGTGAAATATATTGCATTTACTATCATATCTGAAACTTTCACATGACCCACCACTCTCAGTGCCATCTCATATTGCTGACCCATCTGATCACACACATGTTGAAAAGATAAATAATCACCAATGTACGTATTTCATGCTAAACCAGCAATCATCAGTTGGTCTAGATTACTATCCTCACACATATATATAATCAGTACTCAGCTTTATATTAAGATAGCCAATATTTATACTTTAATGGACAGGCTTCAAACTATTCCAACTCACAACTCTTCAGCCCTCCATTTCAATGAAAATCTGATGATGGAACGTTTAAAGCCCTTGATAGTGCCAAGGTTGTCATCCTACCCATGTTGACATATTAGTCATTCTGACCCCTCATGTACAGGAGAATAATCCATTTATATACATATGAGATGGCACTTAAGAGTGGTGGGTCGTGTGAAAGTCTGAGTTCGAACCCCGCATATATTACATATATAAAAATGCAGGTTTAAGCCTGTACAATGTATCATATCTGAAATAAATATTCAGTTTTCTAAGTTGTATCCGATTTTTCCTCCCATTTCTATAATGATGGGAAAAGAAATATTTTAAAATTCTTATTTAGCGTGTTAACCATGTAATTATCTGTCCCTATTTGCTATGAATATGAGAATAATTAGCAATAAAAGTTCAAATCAATACGCATAAAACAAATCACCATTGCTGTCCTTAAAAACTCTCCGGAAAAATTATTTTGCCATTGGCAGTTAACAGACTAACAACAAATCACAATCAGATAAAATTTAAAATCATAACTCTTGGACTGTTTTATTTATATCTATCTGTCAGATTCAAAATAGCTTCAATTTACATAATTGCACTATTTTTGATAGTGATTGCTACTTTTAAAAAAATGTTACATTTTATGTTTTCTACATTGTAATTTTATATACAATTGCAGGAAGTTTAAATACAATTTAATACCACTAGATGGCAGTACTTGAATGTAAATGGCTGCAAGAAGAAAAGATACAAATAATGAAGTTGTGGGAGAATAAATATATACAAAGTGGGTTCTTGGGTTTTTATGCTGGGTTTGGGGAAAGATGAGGGGGATTTAGATATAAAGACAATAGAGTTGACAAAGATTATGTTGTGGATATGGGATGGAGCAGGATAGTGAAGAATATGGGAAAAACTTGAGATGGGGAATGGAAGGTGGTAAGGTGGCTAACAGGTTTCTCTGGGCACAATGTCTGAGAGATTCCTAACTCCAAAAAATGAAAAGCCACAGTACATGTATCACACCCTATATAAAATTAAAAATTTGAATTAATTTTTTTACTAAAATTGTTTGCAAACTAAAACTATGGTACTACCACCAAGAATACATATGTATTCAGTTTCAACTAGTTCGAAAATTGACCAATAAAAAATTGTGTTATAAGATTTCACAAACAGTCAGGTAAAAAATACAGTAAGTTAAGCAAGTGTATTACAACAATAAGGCTGTTTGTACATAATTTATAGATATTTCGGAAATACAATTAGTGAGATATAAATAAGGACTATTTCTAGTTCTTTTCAACAGACTTTTGTGGCTTGATTGACAAGTTCCGATTATTTCTCTAATTTATGCATTTTTTTTTACACAATTTAAAAAGTGGCTAACATAATGGTAATTTAAAAAAAAAAAATTGTAATAGCTTTAGACCCTACTTCAAGACTCTTATAAATAGACGTTTATTTTTTGATCTTATGTGTATACCCTATTTAATATTAAAAATATTTAGTAATATCATGAGATAGAAACACAAATATAAGATTATTCTATGCATAAATGCAATAGGAGACTTACCTGACTTTCTACTAACATAGCCATGTCCATAAACATGTCATGTAGCTCTCTAATACTATTTTCTAACTTGATAATATCATTATGCCGGGCTTCAATGTCAGCTAACGTCTGTTTAGCTTGCTGTGTTTCCATTATAATCTTAAAAAAAAAAAAAAGTACATAAAATTTCTTAAAATGAAAAATACTTTTAGCAAAAGAAAAATTTTTTAAAGTAGAAAATCAAATAATAACATGGAAGAAAAAAAGCATTATCATTTAAAATCAATACAATTTTAACAATTATTATTTTATGTTTTTTTTATTAACAAAACAAATAAATAAACTTTGATTATTTGATGACACATTGTATGTATCGTTTTCAAACTGCAAGCAATTATTGTTTCCTGTTTATTGTATGATTTTTGAAGTCTGATTTAGACTTTTATAATTATTTCAATTAGATTAAAAAGTGACACCTCGTAAACTTAATTCAAATAACCAACACACAAAATTAAAGGCTAAAATTGGTAATTAGTGATCCTAATCTCTAAATGTATTTATTTAATAATAAACAAGTTATCAAAATCTAAATTTAAAAATATATTTATTTCATCATCATCATCATCATTTTGTCAATCCACTACAGCATGAAGACCTCTTCAATTTTAATTCAGTTTTTCCAAACCATATCCTCTATTTTCCACATCATATCAACAAACTTCCATATTCTATTCATCCATCTCACATATAATCTCTTTCTAGATCTTTTACAATCTATCGAGATCCAGTTTTTAAGACCAACTATTCATCAATTATCATCTCTTCTACCAATGTCCAGCCTTGCTTTACTTCAATATCTCAATTCTTTCAAGAAATTAACGATATTTGTTCTTCTCCCCCCCAACTACCTTGTTTTCAACCATTTCTTATTTCCAACATATATCTTTCCATATTTAATTGAGGAGTCTGAAGTCTCTACAATTACTCTTCTGTAAATGTCCAAGTTTCAGATCAATAAATAAGAATTGGAAAGATAAACTGTTAAAAATCCTTTTCAAACAAAAAGATAAATTTCCTTTTAATACTAAGTCATTTGTATCCAAAGCACTTCATCCAAGTTTAATTCGGTAATTAATTCCATCCATTATGTTTCCATCTGTTCTAATAATTTGACCAAAATATTTGAAATTGTTAGCTTTTTCTAATACAGGATCTTTTTAGCATTTATCAACGTTTGGGTCAAAAAGATAGATGGATTTATTCTATCTTTTCATAAAGACTTCATCTTGTGTTTGGAAGTGAGAGTATTCATTTATAGTTAAAAAATCCACGAGGCGCATGTGCATTAGCTTAATGGCTGATTATTAATATTACAGTTTATAAAACATAGCGCTATATAAAATAATTATCTCATTTACTCTTACTGTTTCACTTTCATCTGAAAAGGAGCTCTGAAGCATTAATTGCAAAGACAAATACATCATCTGCAAAATCTAGATGACTTAAATACTCTCCATTTATTTTTAATCCCTTAGTTTCCCATTTTAATCCACAAAACATTTCTATTTAAAACTATTATAAAAACTTCTGGATCTGTAATCAGGGGATTGTTACATTTTAGAGTCTAATACTCTACCATTGTGCACAAGACACCAAGATTATTGAAAAAAGTACCTATGGTCCATATCTCATTAGATTGATACTTGCATTGCCATATCTCATTAGATTGATACTTGCATAGTTTCATACTGTTAGTGAGACCATTGGTATTCCCAATGATAAAAGATGTTGGAGTCATGTTGAATGACAACAACTTGGAAGAAATTGAATTAATTTCCCTTTCCAATAATACAGTTGTGCACAGAATTGATGAAATGCAAGAATGGGTGAAAATTTCTTTTCCTCTGCAACTGGATGATGTGACACATGGCAAGGTTTGTCCCAATTTATTGTTTTTAATCTGTTTTATACGAAACAATGAGCTATTTGAATATATAATATTTTGTAATTTTCAAGATACTAATTAAGAAAGGAATTGTTGATCCTTATGTAAAATCCCCCCCCCCCAAAAAAAAAAACTTCTGAATAAATTATGTCGGTATATAAACATAGGATGCATAGGCAGTCCGTGGTTTTTAAAAGTAGCAATATCGTGACATGCATTTTAAAACTAAATATCATGGTCTCATTATAAACCTCCTTGAAAAGTGTAAATAGTTAAACTATGGCAGATGATTTGAAAAACATCATAAGCACTGCCTTGAAAATCATAAATTTATTAAGAATAAATCATTACCGTCATGAGTTTATTTAAAAAAACTGTGGTGAGTTTTCATAAATCTCTTCTTTTGCGTAATGAAATATATTGTCTAACGAAGACTAAAAGTGCTATGAAGGTTTCTTCAATTTTGTGAAAATGTAAAATCTTAGCATAATGAGACATTCGTTCTGACATTCACTTATCTCTCTCAGGTGCATTTCAGAAATTGAATAAACTAAATTCATACTTACAAGGAATGTAAGGAGCTGATATATTTGATACATATTATACAATTTGAGGTAAAAAAAATAATTTTTGGGAAAAATTTTTAGAAGACAAAGTAAGACATATAAAATTTTGAATATTGTTAATGAGTGATATCTAATGATGACTTACTCTCTATAACTGTCACAAAATTTTTGAAAAAAAAAAAACCCCATCTGAATTGTAACTTCATTTTGGAGTGATGATGTAGCTATTAGAATACCTATTTAAGGCAGGCAAAGAACTACCTGATTTGTCCAAAAACATTCATTGGAAAAAAATTTTGATCTGTAAATTTGATACAGCTTTTGGTGGTTAATTCAAACCACATATCCGACTTTTTCTACCATAGTTTAAAGAATGTTGTTTCCTTTTATTTCATAGATGCATGAAGTTGGATTTTCAGAAAAAATAGAAATTAAAACAAATTTGAAATAAGATCGATACCATCGGAAAAAAAAGAAAATAAGCCATTGTGGGCATAACGTCATTATGTAAATTGATTAATAAATTTATACATTAATTAAGCATAACTAATAAAAACTTTAAAAATAAAGTGACATTTGTACTTAATACACTCCTCCCAAAACATGCACTACAAATCAATGGACATGAAAATTATAATTAATGTTTTCGAAAATAGGTCTGAGCCTATAAAAAGTTTGGGAACTCCTAAGACAGATATTTTATTTATTATATGAGAAGTATAGAAAATGTATTCATCATCATAAACCATTATCAATCCACTGCAGGATGAAGGTCTCACCAAGTTCAATCCATCTTCTCCGATCTTTAGCTTCTCTTCTCCACATCACCCCTGTACACTTTCTTATTTCATCCATCCATCTCACATGTGGTCTCTTTCTGAGTCTTTTACAATCTCTTGGAATCCAGTTTAAGATTTCAATGGTCCATCTATTATCATCTCTTTTAGCAATATTTCCAGTCCAACTCCACTTCAGTCTTTTAATTTTTTCAAAGAGGTCAGTAACACCTGTTTGTTCTCTTACCCATATATTGTGTTTTCGATCTCTTCTTGTTACTCCCAACATGCATCTCTCCATACTTCCTTAAGTGGTCTGAAGTCTCTGTATTACTCTTCTATTAAGTGTCCAAGTCTCAGTTCGATAAGTAAGAACAGGTAAAACACCTTTATTAAAAAACCTTCTCTTTCAAACACATAGGCATATTTCCTTTTAGTATCAAGTTATTTCAACCAAAAGCACTCCAACCAAGTTTAATTCTTTGATTAATTTCATCCATTATGTTTCCATCTTTATTAATAATCTGACCAAGGTATTTGTAACTGTTAACTTCTAACTCATCATAATCAATCTTTATTTTCATATTTTGAGAATATACATGAAACATTACTTTAGTCTTTTAATATTTATCTTTAGTCCTACTTTGTTACTTTCATCTGATAACTCCTGCAACATTTCCTGCAGCTCTAAAGCATTATTTGCAAAAACAACTTCATCATCTGCAAAATCTAAATGACTTAAATAATCTCCATTTACTTTCACTCCTTTAGCTTCCCATTTTAATCCACAAAATACTTCTTGCAGCACTGCTGTAAAAAGTTTTGGAGATATGGAGTCACCTTGTCTTACACCTTTCTCAATGTTGACTTTCCCAGTATCATTGTGTAATCTAATTGTTGCTGTTGCATTTTTATAAATATTCTTTAAAATATGACAATATCCTGGATCTATACCTTGATGATCCAATGCTTTAATCACTGAAGAAATGTTTATACAATCAAATGCCTTTTCATAATCTACAAATCCAAAGCATAATGGCAACTCATATTCATTGGTCCTCTCTATAACTTCTCTCAATACCTGGATATGATTTACTGTACTAAAACCACTTTTAAATCCACCTTGTTCTCTTGGTTGGTGGAAATCCAATGTTCTCTGTAGACGAGTTATAATTATCTTGATAAAAAATTTGTATAAAACTGATAAAAGGCTGATAGGTCTGTAATTTCTAATATCTTCTTTATCACCTTTTTTAAATATTAATATTAATACTGCATTCTTCCAATCATCTGGTACATCTTTATCATTTAGACATTTGGTGTATAACTTTGCTAAAAAAATTTCTATTTCTTCACCTGCTTCTTTTAATATATCAATTATAATTCTATCATTACCTGGAGCCTTTCCTTTCTTCATACATTTAATTGCATGTCTCACTTCTTCATTTAAAATTCTGGGCAAATCTGAAGATATAATACATATAGGAGGTACTTGTTCTTTATTACTATATAATTCTTGTAATAAAGTAATAATCAGCTTTTTAAGCTATTGCACATGCGCTTTGTGGATCTTAACAAAGCTGATTATTAGTTCATTACAATTCAGAAACATCGCGCTATATAAAATAAATATCTCATTTACTTATAATAATTCTTGATAAGAGTCTTTTATCCATTTCATGATGTCATCTCTCTTTTTAGTAATAATTCCATCTTTTTGTCTTATTACAGATATAAATTTCACGATGTCATCTCTCTTTTTAGTAATAATTCCATCTTTTTGTCTTATTACAGATATAAATTTCCTATCAATACCAAAATGTTGTTTTACACTCTTGAGACTTTTATTCTCTTCTACAGCTTTCCTTGCCAGTTCACAGTTATACTTTCTTATATCATTTTCAACTCTTTTCTGCCCCATTTTACAAAATTTGGGATATTCAATCCTTTTTAATGCATCATTTTTGTATATCTTCATATTCTTTCTTTTCTTCATAAATTCTCTAGTCTCAGTAGAAATTTTATTGGTCAATTGCTGCTTTTTTCTACCAGCTATCTTTGTTGCAGTTTTTAAAAGTGTATCAGTTATTTTTCGTATTAATTTCATTCAAATCTCTATCATGTTCAAAATCTATTAATACTTGAAACCGATTTGTAAGTTCTAATTTAAATTCATTAGAATGTTTCTGAAGATTAGGAATATCAACTGTAAATATTGTTTGTTTTTTATAATTTTTGTCTCTCTAGTTTTGCATTAACATGTATATTACATCTTATTAATCGATGACCATTTCCTGTGTTAAATTTATTAAGAACATTAGAATCTTGAAATATGTATTTTCTGTTAGTCAAAATACAATCCAATTCTGCTGTACCTTCATTTGTATACAGCCATGTCCATTTCCTTTTAACATTTTTCTCAAAAAAAAAAAAAAAATTCATAATATAAAGTTTTTTTTTCCTGCAAACTCCACAAGTCTATGTTCTCTCTCATTTCTATTACCATAACCAAAATTACCTACAGCACTTTCATCATTCATTTGTTTACCATTTCTAGTATTAAAGTCTCCTATAACAATTAAAAAAAAAGAACTAGTTATGGAGAATCAATAATAAAAAAAAAGATTTTGCATCTATTAAGAAAAATAAATAAATTAAAATATGAAAGGAAGTATGATAATAAGAAGAGGAAACTTGATAATATTTAATGCAAAGACAAAAGTTTTGGATATCAGGGAAAGAAGTAAAAAATAGAAGAATTGCACTGTAGTTATGTTTTATATTAGTATGATTGGAAGAATAGTAAACACGTATTTTTGAAGGGTAATATGTTCCAAAGGAAATTAGGATATATTGTATGAAGAAATAAAGTCAGAAGTTTTAGATCTAAACCACTAAACATCACATGATCACCTTCTCTATACAAGCCAGAAACTAGTCTGGGGATATTGGATGAGTAGGCACTGGGTAGGGATTTTATGCACAAGCCTTCTGGCATCCATTGATTACTCTGTTTGGCACAGGTTGGCAATGGAGAGTTTTGCTTTGTTAAAGTTTTAGATCTGTTATCTTCACTTGTGACAGCATGCAGCTATTCTAAATACGTCCCAACATAAATGTCCCAAATTCACTCAATTGAGTATATCTTGATCTACTTGTCTACCTGTTTACATTTTTGATTTACATACATTAACAAAGTTAATTGCTATCAAGAGTTGATTGATCAGGAATTCAAAATTGATTTAATATAGATCTGCTAGTTGAGAAAAACTAGATAGAACCGGTAATTCTCATTTGATTCTTTTTAACTGAAACAACTTTAAACATATAAGTGACTCATCCAAAGTCAACTCCCAACCCATTCTTTGTTATTAGTGATCTAATTATTAACTTTGCATATCATAAAATGTTTCTTGCCAATGTATTTGTGTTGATCTCTTCAATTAATATTATTTTTACTAGTCTATTTTCATTCCTATATTTTTAATTTTCCTCTTTACAAAAGATGTCTGCTCTAGCTCTCCGAAATAGCTTCAGTATTTAATCCTTCAAATATCTCTAAACTTTCCATTTTATACTTTGCTCAAATTTCTAATTTTCAATTCACTTTTCTCACACATCTTATTTCGTTATGTACATTTGTACTTTCTATTTCAATAAATTTCTTTAATATGATCATTTATCACTTACAAACAATATTTTCTAAAAACATCTATATCTCTATGCAAAAATGTTCAAAATATGATCATTCACCCTTTCACGTTCTCCCATTTCAAGTAGCTAAACATAGTATAACACATGCTAATTTAAATTTAAGCCATATAAGTTCGTTATAATTCCTTTCTAAAATATCCACCTTAGTATTATTCCCTCCTTTAATATTTTTGAAGATATAATACTTCATTTCTCAACTTTATCTTTTTTAATCTTCTCTTAACTCTTTTGCCATGCATATTTATAAAACCAAAATTCCTTTTGATATTCTTGGTTTTTCATTTAAATATTATTTTCTTATAACTATTCCTGGGCATCGTCAATCTCTATTCCTCCATCCTTTACATTTTCTTTATCTTATTCATTCACTTTAAAACATTTCTTTTTCATTTCTAACTCCAAATTATTGCATCTTTATTCTTATCTATATATCCCACTCTCCTCTTCTAATTAGACGGATGTGAATCAGAACTAAGAAATGCCCTCTACTGAATTCATTGTGAAATAAAACATTATGATATAAATAATAGTCAACTTTTGAAATATAAATCATTACAAATATATACAAATTACACAACTTACATTTAAATTATTCAGCCAAT
Source organism: Epiperipatus broadwayi (assembly GCA_028023455.1). Classification (NCBI taxonomy): domain Eukaryota; kingdom Metazoa; phylum Onychophora; class Udeonychophora; order Euonychophora; family Peripatidae; genus Epiperipatus; species Epiperipatus broadwayi. The sequence continues at coordinate 5,376,289 of JAQFVV010000055.1, read as the reverse complement.
AAATTACAACTTAGTATAAAAGTCCATCTATTTACAAATGGAAGACAAATCAACTTCTCATTTGTCATCTAAACTCTTATTTAGACTGTGGATTAGATAATAATAACTATAAGAACGAAATTTAATAAATGAAGATGACCTTGCAACTCGGCTTGAATTGGCTAATATTTGAATTCACAACGCAGATATAATTCCCCGTCATTTAGGCGCATGTACTAAGGTTATAGCCTTATTTAAATATTACGAGCTGGCAATGCGCTTAATAAGAATTGATATATACAAATTTATGTAAAAGCAAATGTACTAAAGCTAGCCCAAGTATATAAATAAATTATACAACAACCTAGTTCAAATTATCCAATCAATAAATTTAAACTCCATCTACAATCTACATACAAACAAAACAACACAAAAAAATGAATCCACTTTTTATCTAAATTCTTATATAGACAGTAGATTAGACAATGATAATTATAATGGTGAATTTAAATAAACTGGGGTGATCTTCAATTAGCTAATTTTTAAATTAACAAGAGAGATTTAATTTCTAATCATTTTAGATAATGTAAACCATTGTACAAATTTATATAAAAACCAAATGGACTAATGCATAAACTAATTACACAACCTATATTTAAATTATCTAAATAATTATTTAAATTATCTAGTCAATAATGCCACTTAGTATTGAAGCTTCATCCATATACAAAGAATAAAAAAAAAAATCCTTTTTATTTGCTATCTAGATTCTTGTATAGACTCTGCATTAGATAATGATAATTATAAAGATGAATTTTAATAATCTGACATAATCTCGCAAATCCATGCAAATTGGCTAATATCTAAATTTACGAGGCATATTTAATTTCTAACTATTTTGATATACCTTCCAAACAAATTATCTAAGTTAGACCATATATATATATCTAATATTCAAATTGACAATTAAAATGGGATATAAAACACGGTAATAAACATCGATTAAAGTTCTAGCAAAATGAAAACATTTAAAAGCCGTCATTTAGGATTCACATTCTGCCACAAACATTTTTATCAGTTAGGTATCTTCTCATGCAATTGTTGGCAATTTATCAGTTAGGTATATTCTCATGCAATTGTTGGCAATCTGATAACGTGGTCCAAGTCTTATATATCAATGAATCAATAATAAAGTATATGCAATTATATCAGTACTTTTTACTCGGGAAAAAAAATCAAGAGTATTAAATATAACACTAATGTATATCTACTGTTGAACATAAAGATGCATTAAAGTATGCTGCACCATGAATGATTTTTTTAAAACTGCAATAGACTACAGAGATTAGAATAAATTATGCAAGGAAGAATCACCTTCGACTTAAACATTGCATTATAACATATAATTATCACGAGTGTATATATGTATAATATTCAAATAAACAAATTATACATGTATGTGTAAAAGCTATTAAATAAACACCACTGTTAAGTCCTTTAGTTTAGGTGAATCTTCAAATGTTGGGTGAAAGCTATCCGTTGTTTGACTCATAACATTTAGCACACTTTTTAACTGCTTATTTCATGGGGCTTCATTTATTTATATCATTTGTTTATGTAATACTACATATATATCACACTGAAAATAAAGCAATTAGGTTCTATCTTTCGCAATTAAATCTGGTATTGTGGGTAATACTTATTTCAATAGCATTTAAGCTGCAGTAATACTATATAACATCTGTATGCTCTGCATTAGATATTAAAAAATATTGATATGAATAAGACTTGTTTGTGATTATCACACAACAGGGAGATAACAGAGGCATAAATATTACTTTTCAATATAAAAAAATATTTATATAATATTTATTCACTGCTATTAATGTAGGCTATTTATCCAATTATTTAAAAGTGCTTACACACAGCACTTTGTAAATTTAATTACAATATGGAAACTTTTACCTATCGATTGAATGAACACATTTGAGCGTATATGTATATTAGTAATATTTCTGAAGTAATAATCTTTATATGTGTATGATATAAGAATCTTTTACAAGTCAAACTGCCTAAAAGACATTTTCATATCCTTGCAAATATAACTCCTCAAATCAATATACTAACTGGATAAAAAATTTCATCTGATACGGGAGGGGTCAGTGACTTAGTCAACATGGGCATAACAATAATATTGGCATTAGCATAGTATTTCGGCAATCCATCATCAGATTTTCAATGGTATGAGTGGCTGAAGAGTTGAAGGATGGAGTACATTGAAGCCTATCCATTAAAGTATGAAGATTTGCTATCTTAATATAAAACCGGGCACTTATTATATATGTGTGTGGGAGACGATGACCTAGACTAACTGATGAATGCTTTTTCAACATGAAATCTGTATATTAGAGATTATTTATCTTTTTCACATGTGTGCAGTCATGTCTATCAGTTGTATGAGATAGAGCAAAAAACTTTACATTGATAGAAACTAGAAAAACTAACAAAAACAATACAGCTAAGACAAATAGTGATTACAATTTAAAAAAATAAGGAAAAAAAGAAATTTCAACATTTGACATAATTATTACTTTATTGTTCGTTCATAATTTCTAATTTATCATTAACTAAGTTTAAATTACATGTTCATTGATAATTTCTTTGCATTCCTCACAAAATTATCTTTCAACCATATATAATACTTGTATTTTTATATTGAACTATTTCCATCATCTAATATGTGTATTGAATGTCTTTAGAAAAATTTAATTTTATTTAAATATTCCAAATACAGAATTGTTAGTAATAGCACATCAAACAGGTTGGTATATGCACAACATTTCAAGAGGTATTATTCTCCCCTCTTCTTCAGGGGTTGCAGGTTTGACCAGTGTCAATACTAGCATGGGATTCGAATCTGGACCTTTAGATTCTTAAGCATACATTATGTAGAGATAAAAGGTGGCTGCTGGAGGGTTGCATTATACCCTAAGACTAGGTGCAGTACCCTCAGATCCAAGGCTCCTCACTGACGAAAGTCACAAGCTAGAAACTAATCTGGGGATATTGGATGAGTAGGCACTAGATAGGGATTTTATGCACAAGCCTTCTGGCATGCATTGATTAATCTGGCTTGCACTGAGTGGCACTACTATATGGAGAGTTTTGCCTGTTTTAATCATGCCTAATAGGATATTGGCAGCTTTGGTTATTAAAGAAACAAAAACACCAAAATGTATGGGTACTGAATTGAGTTCAGATCTATATGACTATATAAGCTAATGAGCTTGGATTAAAAATATCATTGTGTTTTCAGTTTTATTCTCATCGTTTTGTAGTTATGTAGAGATAAAAGGTGGCTGCTGGAGGGTTGCATTGGATCCTAAGATCTAGATGCAGTGCTCTCAGATCCAAAGCTCCTCACTATCAAAAGCAACAAGGTAGAAACTAGTCTGGGTATATTGGATGAGTAGGCGCTAGATAGGGATTTTATGCACAAGCCTTCTGGCATTCATTGATTATTCTGACTTGCACTGAGTGGTACACTACTGTATGGAGATTTTTGCCTGTTTCAATGATACCTGTTAAACAAAATCTAATCTGGAAATATGGATAAAATAAGAACTGCACGAGGATTTAAAAAACACTATTATCAATTGATTATTCAAATTATTAATAAATGGCAGCATTAAAATAGTATGTTGTTGAGAGTACATAATAGTGATCATAATTTCTTTATAATAGAAATGGTTAGTAATATGATGGAAAATAGTAATAAAAGTAGAAAGAATAATAAAAGAGGTGGATGGAGAATGAATGATAAGAACAAGTTAGAAGAATATGGAAGAGTTTGTTGGGGATAAATGTAAGGACTGGTGTGGTGAAGTAGAAAAAGTGCAAAAAGGGTTATAGGTGAGAATATTCAGAAGAATAAAAGTAAGAAAAAAGTGAGAAATTAGAAAAAGTGTAAAAGATAGGGGGAAAGCATGCAGAGAATATAAATATGCTATTAAAAACAAAAAAAAAAACAAAAAAGATGTTAATATTATACGGGAAAAGTATTTTTAAAAAAAGTTGGCTAAAATAGATTATAGAAAGAAAATGAAATTAAATAGTAAATAACTGCAGGATATTAATAAAAGTGGAAGAGATAAGAATAAAAAATTTTTGGAAATGTATTAAAAGAAGGAATATAGGGAAGAGAGAGATGTATGACTAGACGATGAGGGAATAGAGTGTAGCTCTAGAGAAGAATTAGAGATAATTTTAAATAAATATGTAATGAATATAGAAAATAGGTTAGATGTGAAGGATAGAATGATAAGAAACATAAAAGCATATAGTGATGGAAATATTAGGTTTACAGAATATGAGTTAAATGAGACAGAGAAGAAATTGAAAAGTAGAAAGGCAAGAGGTTTAAATGGTTGGGCAGCAGAGACGGTTATAAACGTAGGAAATAGGGCAAAATTAAATCTATTATCATGTTTTAATAAGATGGCACAGAAGAATTTCCAGATAGCTGGAATAATACAAGATTAAGGCTACTATTTAAAGGAAAAGGTAAGAATCACAGAAAGTTAAACAATTATAGACCGATAGCAGTAATGTCAGTATTATATAAAGTTTTTGCATATATGGGCTGGAAAGATTGCAAAATGGATGGAAGAAAATAATATAGTGGGAGAAATGCAAGGAAGTTTTCAATCGGTTAGGCATATAGGAGATAACTTATTTATACTCACACAATTTATAGATATGAGTAGGAAAACAGTTAGGCAGTTATATATGGTTTTTATAGATATAGACAAGGCATATTATAGAGTAAATAGAAATAGATTATGGGTAAGTTTAGTAAATTTTGGAATGAATGGATCTTTAGTGGATCATATTAAGAGATTGTATGAAATAATTACAATATGTATCAATTAGGAAATATAGATTCAGTTAAAGTTAATAATGGAGTGGGACTAAGGCAAGATGCCCTTATGTCATCTATTTTGTTTTTGTTGTTTTTGAGAGAAATGGAGACAGTAATAGAAAGACTAGCAAGAGGGATAGAGATACCATTAATAGGTGGCAAGGGAGTGTATAAATTATCAGGTCTTTTATTTGCTGATGATATCTTCTTGTGCACAGAAAGTAGGGAAAATATGGAAGTTATGCTGAAGACGTGTGTAAGAGAGATTGGGATTAAATTTACTGAGGTTAACTCAAAAGTAATGATAATAAATGCTGGGGAAAAAGAAGAGAACAAATTTTTATTGAGGATTATAAAATTAAATGTGGTATTTAATTTGGGAATCATCTTAAGTAATCAGAGAAATTGCTTGGATAAATGGGAGAAAAAATTGATAAATGAAGCAAAGAAAGGGACTGATAAAGAAATTAACAGTGTTTTCATATAATAAATATGATGTAGTTAGAATTATATGGAAGTGGTAGTAGCAAGGTTAACTTATGGTAATAATGCATTGTATTAGTAAAGGGATGTTAGATTACTTACAAAAAGTACAAAGAGAAGTAGGAAGACATGCATTAGATGCAGATGTGTAGACGGCAATGGAGGCAATTCAAGGAGAAATGGGATGCAAAAAGCAAAATGAACATGTTCAGTAGATTGCAATTTATGGATAAGAGAATAGTCAAAATAGTATTTAATTGAGTTATGAGTAAAGGACAGGCAACAAGATGGATGAAAAGGGTAGTATGTTATGCAGAAGATTTGGATAAAGACTTTGTTAATATACAAAAAATGAGATGATTGTGTTAGAAGTATTGTTGAGTGTTACAATGGCAAGAAATGAGATGGAAGAATAGATGCATTAATAAAAAAATAGGGAGTTGTGAGAACTAATAGGGAGCATAAAAAGTTTAAATATATATATAGAAGTAAGCAGAATATTGGGTGCAAATTAATTTATGATAATAGCATGGAAAGTAGTTTACTGTTTAAGGCTTGAAAAAGATCATTAACAACAAGGGAATATACACATAAATGGAAAAATATGGGGGATTTAGTTTGCAAATTATGTCAAGGAGGCATAGAAAATTTTGGGCATCTGTTAACTGAATATAAATGTCTACAAGCAGAAAGGGTACAAATAATGAAGTGACGGGAGAATAAATATAAACAAAGTGATTATACAGAAAGTGGGTTCTTGGTTTTTATGCTGGGTTCAGAAAAAGGTAAGGAGAATTTAGATATAAAGACCCTAGAGTTGCCAAAGATTATGGAGTGGAAATGGGATGGAGTAGGATAAAGAAGAATATGGGAAAAACTTAGGGTGAACAATGGAAAGGGAAGGTAAAGTGGCTAACAAGTTTCTCTGGGAATAGTTGCCGAGATTCCCGACTCTGAAAAAGGAGAAGCTACAGTGCATCATGTCACATCATTTGAAAAGCACATGCACACTACGATCATATGATGTTTTTTGGTCAAATAACGTAACTTTCGTACTATTAAAAGCATAATACTTTGTATTGACAATTTTTAAAATATATATATACAAGTACAGCTTTACTAGCTAGTAATAATCACAGAAAATCCATATTTCATCAAAAAATTTATATCGCTTATTTTAATAATCTCCATACTTCCTCTTTCTTTTTTATACAACAAAAAAATTCTATCCCATAATTTTACTGATAATTCTTTTTTTTAATAGACATCAGCACGTTATTTTAACAATAACTTGGCCTGAATAATTTTAGTAGTAATAAGCAACAGTTATATCAGGGGTCCCCAACCTTTTTGCACTTAAGAGAACATTCTATAATACCGGCGAGGTGGTGGGCACCACTTATTTTTTCAACCAGGTGGCGAGCACCATTTATTTTTTCAATGTAAATTTATAGTTGGATATTGTTAATAATACACATAATGTGCAAAAAAATATTTATTTCAAAAATACAATTTTAACATATAATTAACGTTTATATTTTTACGCTGTAAAAGTATAGTATGCCCTACAATTTGATTACAATATAATACAATAATTTATAAGAAATTTTAAAAATTAAATTTATTTGTATCAGATAAATAATTTTTTATCGTGTTCAGATAGCGGCGGGCACACGTAAAACGGTCCGCGGGCGCCATGGTGCCCGCGGGCATAGGGTTGTGGACCCCTGAGTTATATCATTAAAACATGTGCACATTTTAAAGGGACTAAAATGGTTACAATATTTTCTTAAACCATTGCTAATACTGTTTTTTATGTTATTAGACAATAAATCAGTAAGCACTATAAATATTTCTCTTATTTTGTTATTTAAATAGCACTACTATGTTTAATAAACATTTATTGATAATTTTTCAGGAATTTGTACAATTCTTCCCTAATTGTATTGTAATCGACATTCCAATGTTAAATCCATTATAATGGAGATTGAGAATATATTTATTTGAATAGTTTAAATTCATATACAAATACAATTATAATAAATTATATGCATCGAGTATGTTACCTTTCAATTATGAAAAATTTCAAAATGATATATAAATAATACTTTTTTCTTTTTCTTCTTTATCATAGCCATTATTCACAGTTGATTTGCTAAAGAACCAAAATCTCTTATTTCTTTGAACTTTACCTTGAAATTGCCTACTGACTGAAGAAATGGTAATCTTTTATTTTAATGTTTAAGCACACAAGGATTGAAAAAAAATATAAATAGTCTATTCATGAAGTTAAAGTCCAGAAATGAAGCTTAATAACATATATACATATAATTTTAAAATTTTACCTACAATGGAAAATATAGGTAGTAGACCAAGTAAATATTTAGATGTAAGATTGCCCCTATCTGAGATTCTATAGATAATATCACGCTGCCTATAGTAACTGAATTTACTGTTATTCACTGAATCATACGCTAAAAACGTATCAAAGAAAAAAATCTTAGTAAAGTGGGTAAAAATATTCCCCCATAAATACATAAAAGTTCAGGGAATCAAAACAATAATAGATATATGTTTAAATATCCCAATACTTCCTAGGTGAAATGGTATGTAAAACTTTTATTCTAATATTCATAATATGGACTGAATAGAAGCACGCTAACTATTGTCTTAACCACTAAATGATGAAGTTGATAACAATATTTGAATTTATGCTTTACCAGATATATTCCTGTACTGCAAGCTCAAACAAAGTGTTTAATTTTTCGCTAGAACATTATTAAAAATCAAATTCACCATTCCATCTGCATGGGAGCGTTGGTGAGTCTTAACTTTGCTCTCGTAATAAAGTAAAAGAACAATCAAAGTGGCATCAACTGAGACAAAAGTTTTTTTAAAGGAGTGGTAGGATAGTGGTGATGTATACATGCCCGAATCATTGATGTCAGATATATATATAGATATCTTACAATTGAATAACACGGTCTCAGATCACAAATTCGTAGCCATAAATCTGAGATAATTTCCACAGCTCATTGAGATAAAGTCTTAGGCTGTAACCCAAACCCTATATCACACATCAACATCAACTACAAAAATAAGTCCTGCTGGATAAAAAAATAAAAATACTTCACATATTCAGAGCATAATGGTGAGATTGCAGCTTCTATTAAAGTTACAATGTTAGAGCACTACAAAATGCCATCTATTAAGCTCAACAAACGTAAGACATATCTTTGATCTATCTTTATTAATTAAAATTGAGTGATTTCATTTATAATTCAACACACAATTACTTTAGCATAATGTTGTACGTAGAGAATGAAGTATCATTTATAGTAAATATTTTGAGAGGACACATTTCCAAATTTGTCACCACATTCAGAAGGCATAACGAAATGTTTTAACAGACATTTCTTTTTTTCACAATTAGAGATAGACTACGATACAACCCATAATTCTCTAAGACTTGACTTCAACCTTGAGATTAAAAAGAACATTCTTATTGGTACCAGATTACATAAAGCAGTAATAGATTTGCTTTTTCGGACATTTCTATGCTTCCTAAGAAGTCATCCATTTGATTCTCTATGAAGAAGACTTTAGAAAGGTTCTTGCAATATTATAAAAAACTATTTTAAATTTACTTTCTTTTACAGGGAATGAAAGAATATTTTTGCCTACTTTAAATTCAAGATTTTCTCCATTGATTTTAAATCCAATTCTAGTTTTAGCTTTTTAAAAACATCATTCTGAATAATACTTAAATCAAATGTGGAAAGCAGTCTTTGACATAAAATTGTAACTACTAGTCAAAGCGCCACCAAGTGTATATAAAGTAATTTAATAAATTGCAAATCTATATACAAAATTAATGAATAACCAAATATTCAATCAATGATTTAAAAAGGATCTTTACTAAAATAGATTTCTTTACATGTTTGTGTGTGAAGATCATAAATCAGTTATCTATCTGACATACAAGTCCTATATATTAATCCCATAGAATTATTTCCTTACTTTAGGTCATGAATGGGCCAACTGTGGGTGGCTCCTTAATACCAACCTCGTGGTTCTTTTTATCACGACCAAACATAAATACATTTTTTATTTCCTCATGTAATTTGCAAATAAAATATTCTGATGACTCTAGGAGAAAAATGGGCACTATAACAATGATTCTTGAAATCAGCCTTATTATAAAATAGTAATTACTGTACACGATCTAATATTTAAATAATAAATCAATTTGTTAAAATATTTTTTTGTTTTTACTTGTTTATTTTAAAGATAATTTTTATTTTCATTAGGAAGTATACAGATTCTATTGTTCTATTACTAAAATAAATGTTTAAATATATCCAAAATCATTCAGAAATTCATATATTTTTCATAAACATACAATATTTTTCATCTCTTTCCTTGTAGTGCTTTAAATGAGAGGGGGTAAATAAAGTGGCTTTTCATGTTAAAAACTTTGCTAACCCCTGCTTTAGACTAGCAATCACATTTTTTCTCCTATCTCCCTTCCTCTTAATCTTTAAAGATACTTTCAATTTATCCTTAATAGTGTGACACGACAACTTTCTTTCTTCCCCTACTAACTGAATTTTAGTTAATCGTCGTCGAGGGCGCCACCAAGGATTTCTCTCTTGGAACCTGGTCACGTAACTTTACATAAACCTGGTCTTTATTTATTTTCGAACGACGATTCACTGATTATAAACTTTGATTATAATCTCACAGGGGTTTTCCTTTAAGAACACTAACTAATTATTATAAATAATTCAAGAATTCAAGAATACGTTGGACAAAAAAAAAAAACTTTTAATTTCTTTTACTACTATTTATTATTAATAACCTTATAATTCTATCCGATCCAGAAAGAACTGACTTACAATTTCTGATTTTCCCTCTGTTTACTTTCTAATTATGCTTCCCAAATATTTACCATAGATTTACTCGCGCCTACACTAATACTGCGAATTCTAGCAGACGTGTATATAAGACGACTTATAGTATTTTTAATCTTTCCTGAAGTTTATTTTTAAACTCCACTTTCTTTGGTAAATAAATAAATTGCAAGAAATCTTACAATGAACGTATAAGTGTCTTTCGTTTTCTTATACTTTCAATTCTTTCCTTATTTTCTATTAACAAACGAGTAACGCCCCAAGGTTCTCTGTTACTTGGCGACGCACTTTTATACCCCCACCCTGTTGTTACTCTCTAGATCGAATAGATATTAAATAATTTAAAATACAGTTCTTCCAATATTTCATAAAAAAATATTGAACGAAAATTAACATTAATAGATTACAATATTAAACAAATTTATTTCCCCCCTCTATTGTTGAAACATTCGTAATAAACATAATAAATGAACATTAAATTAAAGATAAAGTTCTATTACGCTTTACTTAGAGTTCTCATTAATTGAAAAGTTTATAATTACCCTGATCGATCAGAGCGGAGTGGCCTGATTTTCATAGGTTTTGCATTCCATTGGTCGTGCCTTTGTCCTTGTATATGCGAATTCCATGAGGGTTCCTTTGGTTGTCCGGCTAGCAATATCCGTTTCTTCCATTCCATAACTCTCTCGATAGCTTCATTCAGATGGAGTGGCGGTCAATTCCCCAAAGGGGAAGGTTGTGATAACTTTAGCCGCTATACATTTGACAAGAGTCCGCAAAATTAAATTCCAATAATAATAATTTTTATTGTTCGAAACACAGCTGCTTTCTTTATAGTCCTTGCTGGTCTCTAAAGTCAAGTCAACTGATCTCTCTAAAAGCGATCTTATCTCCACTCTTTCTTATCTTTTTTTTTTAATTAGCGTAATAGCAATTACTAACCAAATATTTTTACTTTATGAAAGTTTCAACAATAGAGTATAATTACTACCAAGAATCTAATTTTGTTTTCTTTTCCCCACCCTTTTATCTCTCGAATTTTTCTCCCTTTTAATTAAACACTTTTAACATTTTTTTTTTTTTTTAATAAATTATATTCAATTTTATTTGTTTATTTCAAAATAAAAGTTCAAAATTTTTACCCTTTCCATTAAATCAAAACCATTTGTTAATTAATTTTTTTTATTTTATTTTACAAACTATTTAACTTCAAAAATATTTATGACAAATTATAAATATGTGAGCTTATATATATATGAGCTGACTTAAAATATCAGCTCAATAGTTTATTTATACCTAAATATAATCTTAACACAATTTTTCTTCTGCTTCATAATTTACTCAGTAAATAATCTCTTTTCATCTATTCTCTTCGACACATCAACACTGCAGCATTTAAGCCATCTAATTTTTCTCCAAATCCACAAAACATAATTTTTCTTCAATCTTTCCATATCCTTTTCTCTACAATATGTGATCTTTTTTAAGACCTAATTTCAAAGGACTATATAATAACTGTATATCCTTATTAAAAAAGCTGATTACACATTGCAATTCTCATTCTAATATCTTTGCTGCTATTTTTAGTATCACACAAACAGTTTCTATACATTAGTATGCATTAAGTTGCTCGGCAACATCCTACCCAACTTAATTTTAATGCTGCCTCCACATAAAGTTTACCTTAAATTCAGATATATTAACTTTAGCCCCAAACTTTATAAAATTTTTATCCATTCCAATTACCTTTTTGTCCGGTTCATTCTCAATATTTGTAAGCATTATTACAACAAATGAACTCCCCACCCCAAATATACTAGCTTCATTCTCAATTAAACTACACTCATTTAGATGTTCATTTACATAACTAGCCAACAAACAGAAGATACTTCCAACTTATATCTATCTATCTAACTATTCAGTAAAAAAAAAAAAAACCAAAACTACATGATTTGGTGTTATGATAAAATTTAAAGGTTCGCAGACCATGGCCCAGTTGTCAGTCCAATTCTCAAATTTCATATGAACACCCAAACAATAAACCATCCGATTATTATTACTAATCTTATAAAAAATTATTCTTCCTAATAAATAAATATAGCGAAATCTCGACTGACCAATTTTCAAAAGTCCGGAGAAAATAAATAATAAATTTGATAAAACAACAGACTAAAATCCTATTACAAATTATTAATAAAACTATATATTATTTGGAAGAAAATGTGTGCATATATACATATAATTACAATGTCGCAGTAAAGATGTAGAAAATAACAGGTTAAAATTAAAACTATTTTTTTCTGGCAAACTTTTTCTTTCATTTAAAAAGTTTTTTTTTAATTAAATTTAAAAGACTTGTTTTTTTGTTTTTTTTTGCTTTTTATAGTTTCATTTACTTGGAACTGATTCAATTTCTAAGTATTTAAGGATTACCTGGAGATTAAAAAAAGGGCGCAATTTGGGGGTGACAATAAATCATTAAAAATATAACAACAATTTTAAAAACATTTTATTACCAATGATACTACAAAACAGTTTTGGGAAAAAATAAGATTAGCTGTATATATTTTAGTTTTAATAAAAATTTATTAATTATGTAACATTTTTCAATAATGAGCAAATTAATTATCTATGGGTTCATCTATATAACAGTATTTAACCATGAACAAACAATTGTATTAGCATATATCCATGTAGAAAATATAGCTGCTGGATCAGGATTTGTCAACAATAGATAACGCCCTATCATCCCAGTTTGAAAATCAGTGGATGCATATTTATTTAATATATATATTTTTATGGTTCTGAATACAGGATTAAAGATGGCAGAAGCGGAAAACAATAGATACATATCTCATGGATCGAGAGTTTTCTGCGTTAACTTCCCTTCCTCTTCCTATATATTTTTCAACAATAATCCTCATTACTTCTAGCAATTTTCTTGTTCTCTACCCTTTCTAAATTCAAACTCCTTTTTTAGTACAAGTGTGGCTAATCCACTATTCGTTACATTCAATGATATATCTGAATGTGTGCTACCATTTACAGTTCTAACTCAAATTTTACTGCGCCCTTTTAATATAGATATATAATTATTGAAAGAAATTCTATTCAGTCTCCTGATTCGTAAATTATATTACAAATATCAAACCGGTTGCTTAAATCTACCCCCAATTCCCAGTTATTCAATTGGAATTTTATCACTTTCGCGTTCTTCATCTAATCTCAGCTCAATTATATCTTATTGTTGAAATAATTTATACCCTTCATGTTTCTATTGTGTCTATCCTAACTCCTACCATTCTGTGATTTTCTAATTCAAATGATAATATCTTGCTAAAACTATGTTTTTCCAATCAAAATTTTTTATCCCACTATATATTAAATCAAAAGTCCATCTTTCCTTTGTAGTTATATTATTTCACTACTTTTCTCATTTAACAAAATCTTGTTTACTTTTATCTGCCTTATGCACTACTGTTGGCTTTCTATACGTACTTTTTTACCAGTAGAATACTGACCTATTTTCCAGCTTCCATTTTAGAGCTTTTTTCTTTTTTACACGTTTATTCTGTAGTTTTACATTTTCCTTAAACACCCCCTGCCCCCTTTCATGCATGGCTAATTACTTCTATTATTTATATTTATTCTCCTCATCTAATAAATTTAACATTTCTTTTCACAATGTCTTCCTTTCATTAAATTACAACTTCTTATTTTTAAAATTTAACTTCAATTCTCTGATCATCTAACTATGATCTCAATCTATATCATCCCTAACATGTGCACATATACTTTTAATAATATTATGGAATCTATTCTGAATTAATATAATAATCTAAGTAAAATCTGTTTTACTTATGTGAAACTTTCTATATATAAATCCTTCTTGTTTAATGTTTGTTTCACATTTTCATTATTATCATGTTAATTTTCCTACAAGACTTATCAATCTTTTATGCATCTTCCTAAATCATAACTTCTACAATTTTATCTTTTTCCAATCATAGCATTTTAATCCCTTATTTTTCCTCATTTTTTCATTTTCGATTTCAATGTAGTCATCATCATGTTTCTGGACAACATGTTGCTGTGTATTCGAAATGCAAGCACTCCGAATATCAACAAACAAAACAATAAATAATAATAATAGCGAACAGTTACTGCTACACCCACAACACAATATGCTTCACTATGGTTCACTTTCCCTGATGCCCTTCAAGACTGGCTGCGTTCAAGATGATCCCTCTGGCCTCATTTTCTCAAACACTTTGGCCTGGTTCAGTTCAGCTGCACGCAAACACATTGGTCTCGTTGTAGAGCACTGCAACTGTAACTTTAAGTTTCTTTCAGTTTACGTCTCTCTGCAATAGTTCACTTGGTAAACTCATTAAAAATGAACTCTTCACATCTGGCTGCTTTCTAGACGGTTTCTTTCAGCCTCGACCAAACTCTTTGGGTCTGTTCAGCTACTGCTTGCGAACAGACTTTTGCTGTAGAGCGCTGCACACTCACTTAAGCTACCATCACTTAAATCTCTCTGCAACTATACACTTAAACCTCTCTGAAAATAGAACTCGAAGTAGAACTGGAAAAGAACAACGCACTTTGTTGCTCAAACTATTTATAGCCCCCTCAGTTGGCCTCCAGCAATCCAACGTTCATCCTTGATGTTATCAGTCTTGAAATCCTCTTTGCGTTTTTAATTACGCATACAATTAATTAGTCTCATATCAAAAATATTTGTAATTAACAAATATTTCTTGGCATTTATCGAACACAATGTTCTTATCACAAATATGTAAATTTAAATTTAATACTTATCAGTTAGTGATCTAAAATATATTTTCTACTTTTTCTGGAGTACACAAACTTATATATGGATGTCAATATAAATATTTTTACAAAACACAACACATATAAACCTGTATAATTAAAAGATCCCTTGGAATTCTTTCAGCCTTATTATTAACAATCTATCATTGACTGAATTAATGTACATAAATTAGTTCTTACTCATGGATCTAAAACAATTACACCTATCTTTACAAACAAATTCTCATGCACTATTCATTTTTTGTTTCACAACTTAAGTTTAATCTTGTTTTCAGACACCTACAATATCCATTTTTTTTCTATTCAATGCCAATATATTCTTCAAACTTTTCTGGTTTATTCTTGGTTCTTTGTTACAATTCTAATTAATAAATGTCAAGTCTAAAGGTTCTAAAAGTAAATTATAAACTGAATTGATTTACTCCATCCCAAGAAATAAAAAAACCCGAATTGTAATATTCTACTTATTTTCGCTTACATCTATAAAAATTAAGTATAAATGTGTGTGTATGTGTAAATATATATATATATATATTATAGTTGGAACAATAATTATCTCAATTTCCAAGAGCTGGTTATATTAATGCAATGTCCTCTAGTATTAAAGTAATTTTTGTTACAAATAAAGAATGAATTCACTTTGGTTCACCTTCCGAGTTCTATTGAAATTCACCCCGATAATATCGTTGTCTAATCTATTATACATATAAGAGCTTGCAATGCAACTGCACTGGATTCATATTTAATTTTTAATGCAGAATGATTTGACACTAAATGTCATTATATTAATCTAATCAATACTTAGAAGTCAGAAGATTTTTATCATTATAATTATTACATATTAGTGAGAGCTGTTTAATGTAATCATACGAAGACAAGATGGACAGATAGATAAATATAGTTACATAGATACAATTTTATCATTATTTTAAGAATTGCTTTCAAAAATGTGAACAACAACAATAAAAAAAGATTCATTTCACCGCTCACCCCTTGAGTAAAGATTGCTGGATTGCCACTTTCTAGCATATCCTCTAATTCTTCATTAGTTGTAGTTCTTCCGGCTAAAATATATATAAAAATATTTTTTTAAAATAAAATTATACATTCAGTTCAAATTTAAAATTAAATTTTTCTTTTATTTTTGAATTAAAAACAATAAATAAAAGAGTACATACTAATGAAATTTCATAATTTAAATACAAGAACAATACTGCTTCGTATATAGAGTAAATATTAAGAAATTAATTATAACCTTGGCATTTTTGACATCAAACACTCTCTAAAAGTAAATGTTACATTCAAAATAAAAAAGAAAATATAACTTTTATCTTAGCCTAAAAATACATTAAGGCCATAGTTAAAGTCTGTACTATTGTTTCTGCATAAGAAGCAATATTAATTAACTTTTTTCTTCAACACTTTCTTTGATATAAACATTGTTTCTACAAATATTTTTTAGTTACAGTTTCGACTACCCAGTTAACTTCATCAGAGCTTCTAACAGCTTCACTTATTGTTTCTATAAATAATTTTATTTCATTTCTTACAGATTTGATTGCCCAGTAACTTTCATCAGAACTTCTAATAGCTTCATACTTAGCTCTAATAAAGACTGCTGGGTAGTCTAAACTATAATAAAAGAAATAAAATTATTGTAAAAACAACATGTTTGCATCGAAAAAAGTGTAAAAAAAAGAAATTATTAATTATATTTGTTAATTTGTATAAGATAAAGAAAATAATAATATCTCAATAAACAAAAAGTAATAATTATTACAGCATTTAAATTATTACATTTCAGAAATTCTTAGTTTACAAATTATTAAAAATTTTTTAACAAGTATGTAAAAGAATAGCAATTAAAATATAATATATATATAATCGTTAAAACTAATCAACACTTAGACAATCCCAATATCAATAACAATCAACAGTCTCAAACTGTTGTCAAGGCAACCTCCTTTTAACAATAATATATATATTAAATACTGCTTAACACTATATTAATAATTTACTGTAATATAAACTGTTACTTATATAGTGCACATGTATATATAATATTATGTCAGGAGTAATTCCTCAGAACATGTGCTTTAAAATCTGTGCACTCTCCCACAAGGATCAACTTTAATAAATTTGTACAACTGATACATTATACTTCAGGTATCCAAACTGATTTAAGCATGGTGAGGAGTGATTGGTTTATATAAAAAATAAACTCTAAGCACAACTGTACACTTATGCTTTTAAAGTCGATCCTCACAGGAGAGTGCACAGAGATTTTAAAGCGCATGCTGTAAAAAGTTACTCCTGACTTAGAATATACTAATAATTATAAACAAAATAGAAATGCATATAATATTACAAGCCAAAAACAAAATTTTACTAAAATTCTTCCACAATCATGATTTTGTCTATTAACAAATAGACTTTTTCAAGTGAAATTCAACTAAACGTACAACATATACATACAAAATAAAGTAGCCTTCCCATCATTCACTTCAAAACCCAACTTCTTTTAACATCAAAAGATGTCTTCATGAGATTGATGGCCTCAGATTCAAAAAAATTTATCGTCAAAAGTTTCTTCTACCCTTCTTTTCAATTTACTTTTTTCACAGAAGATAACCTCTGCATTGTCAAATAGTATTTTATGATCTGCCTTCAGTACATGAATATACATGTAATGTTATAAGAATTTCTATTTTATATATATGTAAACAAATAATAATGAACTAAAAAAAAAATCCTGCACCATATTTACTATATAACAATAAAATACAATAGCTATGAAAAATGGTCAGCAAAAGAAAAGCCCAATAGGTTATAAATTAATACCACTTTTGTGAACATTACACAAGATCTAGTGAAAAATATTAAATATGTAAACAAATAATAACAACACAAACGAATAAAGGTACTGTTTTCCTGAAGGTTTGTGATGATGGTGTTCTAGTTGTATATTTATATTGAACTATTTCCATCATCTAATATGAGTATTGAATGTCTTGGCTTAGTTGGTTAGAGCGTTATCTTAAAATTCAATACTCAAGAATCTAAGGGTCCAGGTTTGAATCCCATGCTAGTACTGTCACTGGTCAGGCCAGCAACAACTAAAGAAGAGAGGAGAATAATATCTCTCGAAATGTTGCGCATATACTAACCTGTTTGATGTGCTATTACTAACAGTTGAATGTATTTGGAATATTTAAATAAAGTTAAATTTTTCTAAAGACATTCAATACACATATTAGATGATGGAAATAGTCCAATATAAACATACGAATAAAGATATTGTACACATATACGCAAATAATATATGGTTAAAGTTGTTTGCTTAAAATTTGTGATTTGTACATTATTTGTAATAATAAATAATAAATATGTATTTTTGTAATATTAAATACAATAATGAGTAAATTAGAACCATAATGCATCATCAAAAGAAAGTGGACAACATTAAATTACTGACTTGAATAGAATATCTTTGAAATGATAAGAAAAGAAAAAAGACACTCCATTTATTAAATGAAATTATTTATATGAATTAGTTTTTGATAATAAAAACAATTAATTTAATAATTTGCACTTGCTTGAAAAATTATAATTTATAGTTATTAAAATCATTTTCCATTGCATACCAGTAATAAATAATGATGCTAATGTGATTATTTTGAACTATATATTTATTAGACAAAACTATTTATGTTAATAATAAAACACTATCAAATTAAACAAGTATAGATACAAATTTGAATTTAATGTCAGAAAAATGTAGTTTAAAAAGCAAATAAACACGAAATTTAATGAATTCTGAAAATGGTAAAGGTATAAAAAAGTTCATCTTCGAATTTGTCGTTAAAAGCCCAAAACAATTAAATAATTTGGAACCAATTACACATTTTCACTCACCACAATAGACATATCTTGCAATAAAAAATTCCATACAATTGTTCTAATAAAAATTACATGCTGTGTGGACTGTCTTGTAACCATTATTAGACATCTCGGGGAAATTCTATGCTTCTGTAACTTTACCAAAGCTATGTATCCATAGCAAAAATTACCCTGAATATGAATTCACTTCACTACCAAATTATTTGACAAAATTACCAAAATCTCTCTTAGATTAATTGCATATGTGTTAACTAATTTAGATTAATCAATCCTCTACTATTCTCTAATTAAAAGTGACTAGCGATATTATTTACAAGAAGATCTTAAATCATAGGTGTGGCAGCGAAGCTACTGCCTCAGTACTGAATCGACACAGGTACCAAAATGAGACACATTTAAAAAAAATAATTTGTATTAAAACTAATAGTAGAAAAAAATACCTAAATTAAATTTTAAAGAAGGTTTGGGACATTTTAATGTAAAAAAAAAATAACTCACCATTTTCTGTTTACTTAATTGTCTAAATAAATTTTTCATCCACTCTTAAAATTTTCCGGAATAATTCTTTAGTGAAACAAAGTTAGGAGAAATGTAAATAAAAAATTTTTAAAAATTATTTATGAATGATGGTCCACGAACGATTAGAAAAAGGCATTTTTAAATAATTAAATTACAGAGAAATTACCAAAATATTTGCTGCAACAGAGTCCAAATAAGATTTAATAAGTTATGACTTTTTTTTTTTTATTCTGTTAGTCTTTTTTATTATTTATTTATTAATTTTGTTTCAATTTTCTGTATTTTTTTTGGTTTATAATATTTAATTTGTAGTAGGTGTGTGTGTTTTTTTTAATTAACTAATTTTTTTTATATTTAATTTATATTTTTTCCTTTTATTCAGCAGAACATTTTAAATTATTAATAGATTTTTCAATAATTTTAAAAAAGCAGTTTTTAATGCCTAATGTAACAACTATTTTATAGAAAACAATTACAAATATTATGAGATTACTAACATTAATTGATTCTTTCAGCTTGTGCAGCATATAAATAAGAATAGACTTCTTGCTCTCAAATACTCTGATGCCCTCTATTATATGCTACGGTAACCAGTGTTTTACCAGATCATAATGCAATTCATTGCTGATATGTGTGTGGTTTACACACACATACATAAAGTTAATAGTAAATAAATAAAAAATAATTGTAGAATTAAAAGATTTATCTTTTAAATGAGGAACTAAAAATAATTAGAAGTTATAAGATTAGAAAAAAGATTATATTCTAATTATAGCAAAAAAGTAAAATTAGTATAACGAGATAAAAATGCACTTATAATAATTAAAGGAATGAGAGTCAGATTTCTGTCAATGATATCAAGAATTTGAGTCTTATAATAACTCCTTAATTAAAGTTAACAAAAGGTAAAACATTATGGAATCCAACAGATGTGCACTTAGAGAAATAGCTACCTTATCTGATAAGCAGGAATAACAGACAATCCGCTGTAGGAAGAAAACGATGAAATACGACATGCAAGTTGGAGAAAAAGGGAATCAGTTAATGAGGAGATCAACTGGAAGATGGACCAAAATTTGGGTGCTGGATGCCATCCTTTTCCCAGCAGCTTCTAGAGCGAAGAGCTTGCCTCTGAACATGAGAAAAGGAAGCTAGGGACTAAACAAGTCGGAACGATCTTTATTATTTTGTATGTCTACAAGCTTATGTGTATATATGTATATAAAATGTAAAGTTACTCCAATAATTATTGTCAGTTAATGTATTAAATCATTGTGAGTTAAACTTATTAAATGCCAGAATTTAACTGAAGTAATGTTGAATCATTACTAGGTAAACTATTGGAATTCAATCAGGGAACAGTAAAGCTTCCCGATAAGGTTACTATATCCCAGATAACATAAAAAGAGTTAAAAATGGCTGTCCAATGCTCAACTGCTTTGCTTTTATTTTTGAATCCCAAGTTTTCATTGATAAAGGCAAAACCCTGGTTTACGGGTGGGGATTAACAAATTACAACACTATCTGGTAACCACTGATTATTCAAGCTTACAAAAGATGGCTCTAGAGAAGTAGAGGAAAAAAAAAAGAAAATAGGATAGTAAAAATGGAATAGAAAAAAAAATGAATTGGGGTAAAAAATGATTGGATAATAAGGAATAAAATCAAAGTGAGTTTATTGTGGTATGTAATGGTTTTGGACAGACATTTGATTTGGCTATAAGATTTTTGGACATATATTCTATATAGGGCATTTTATATCCTAAGACCATTCTTACTGGTATGAGCATGAAATCATATATGTTGGAGAGGCAAAAAAATCTAAGTGTTGGATAGATTAAAAAAATAAATAGTAAAATAAGAATTAAATACAGATATATCAACTTTAAGTAAAACCACACAAGAAACAAGTTGCTTAAAATTTTATACGAGAGATGCAAGAAGTAACCTAAAAAGCTACAAATCATGGATTATAACAACTTAATTTATTTATATAGACTTCAATTGAGCTATACAGAAAAGCCATACCACTAATTAGATGAAAAATGATAAATTATGGATTTTGACAAACTAGTTTGTATCTATGTATGTATATAAAAGTTTCTAAATATCTTCTGAGGGTATAATTTTTCCTTAATTGAACTCATTATTCTAATTATAAAAGACTAGTTGAGATTTCTTTTATCAATCTTTAAAAAGAAATTCATTTTCAAAAAGATGTCTGTCTTTTGTTAATGTTAAATGTGTCCATTCTTAATCTTAGACATTTTTTATCCGAGTTATAGCAAACCATAATTTAATTAATTGTACTGATGCTAATTGAAAACATCTCTTAAATTGATTTTTGTGCACTTTCTTTAATCTGTCTATAGATACTTTGGCAATGATCTCAATCAAATCAAGGAATCTTCCGTCAACATTTGCTAATAATGCAGTTCAATGTCTAGAGTTTGTACTAAAATCATCCGTGTGCCAACGTCATAGGTTTGCCACCTATGTTCCTCCTCATGAATATGGTGACTATCTTACTTGACAAACATTTACATCTTTAAACAGTGAATGATATAGCAGATATAAATGAAGTATGGTCATTTATAAACTAGAGGACAAAATAAAAAACAGAATACTGATCAAATCTTCAGCGATTTGCAATTAGCTAAACGAGAATGTTAGAAAGATTTCTTTTGTCTGAAACAGGCTCACTGAACACTATTTTACTTATTAACATTTAACCGCCAAGTGGAATAAGGTGAAATTCCTTTATCCCGCAAAGGTTTTCTTTAAGGGTCATCCCCCATATTCTATGAGCTTCCTGTTTCCAAAAGTTTAATAAATGTGGCAATAGTAATTAATGCAGAAATAGGTAAAATGTGCAGATAATATGCCAGTGGTGATTAGAATGACACCGATTCTTTAATAATAAAAAATAAAGGTCCTACTCAATATCAATACAGAAATTTTACAGCATATTGGTGACTATTAGTGCAATTCATCATAAATCGTTTAATTTAATAAATATAAGAAGTAATTTCTGCAGTCTGTTTTAATGATATCTTAGACATTATCAAAATGGAGGGCTACTGTATTAAGTTAACTACCACAATCTTCTTCACATTCTTCTTTTTTCTTAGATATCAGATGATTACAGCATCTTATGTGAGGAACTTCGGAAACATCACTATATTCATTAATTTGGAATGACTTTTAAATGGCTTAATTGGTTTTATACTTTAAAGATTATTTTTTTCTTATACTAGCAGAAACATTATCGTGAAACAATGATTATACAAACCACCACATCACAGTTCAATCTCAGATCCTTCCTAAGCTTAGTTCCTTTCTCACCTTAAAAAAAAATTATTTAATTTATTAATAGCAAGATTCATTATAAATGACGACACCTACTTTCTTATTATTAGTTTTAAAAATTATAAAAAACAAATAAGATCAACAATGCTATGAACAGACTTAAAAGGAGGCATCATCTAATGGCATTGTGTGACGTAATACTTTCAAATATTCGATGAAACTTTCTTATATATTTTTCAGTATAATTTCTAATAGATTTATTTAAAAATGAGAAAAACATCTATTGTATTGCTTTTATAAATCAATATAATTTAATTTTAACTACCAATATTAAAAACAACACAAACAATATCTCTGTCAGGAAACCCCCCCCCCCAAGCCTCTGACCATGGTTTCGTGCTTTGGCACTCCTCAGAGGCGCTAGGTAGCTTCACAAACTATATTCTTATATAATAACTGGACACCCCTATTCATCTACATTTAATCCATTTTTAATATACACACATAACACAAGTCAAAAATTCTAAGAGAAATTCTGTATTCTGAGAAAAAGACAAACAAATAAATAAAATAATGATGAAGAAAAATGAGCAAGTTCTTTATAATAAGAACCATGTTTAAGAGTCTCTAGGGCCACTTTTGGAAATAGTTTATTTAGAAGTGAAATAGGCTATCAAATGTGAAACACCAACCAAAAGAAAAAAATGTAAAGATTCAAAATAAGTTGTTTTTTTTTAAGTTGTAAAGTACTTACAAAATAAAATATTCCAATATTGTTATATATTATACTACAATAGGTTATTATAAAAGATTAAAAAAAATATGGCAATGAAAACTAATATGCGTACTGTAGCGGGAAATACACAAAGTAGCGCTGGGAGCCGCATGCCGCTTGAGAGCCGTAATCTGTCCACTGTTGATCTATGGTCTACTTTTCAAAACTCACTTGAACACACAATAGAATGAATGTAAGTGATCAGTCATTATTTTGTAAGTCAACTAAATACTTCTGCGAAATATTTAATGTTACCTTTTTTGCTTTTTTATTATTATTACTGTTTTTTTTTTTAAAAAAAAAAGATTCAAAAATGGCTATATTTTTTCATTAGATGACTAAAGATCCATTTCAATTGCTGGGGGGTGGGGTGGTGGTGGTGTATAATCAATTGATATTAAAAAAGAAAGCAAAAAATATTTCCAATTCGTAGATAAGCTTTTCTTAAGAATATCTTCTTGTGTGTATCTTTATTCTAAATCTTAAATATTATTTCATCCATTCTCTTTTTGATTTAGAGAATTTGATTATATAAAAAAAATCCATTCCTTATGAAATTGTAACTTCAATGACTTTTGAAATTGCAGGACTTATAAATTTTCAAAAAAAAAAAACAACTAATATTTTTAAAAGATAATAGTAACAGTTAGTAAGTGAAACATTTGAATGAATACAGGGTATCATCAGAAGTTCTTTACTGAACCCATACTTCATGTATGGAGATACTTACATTCAAAAATCTTTAGTCTAAAGCTTACATTCATTTGATGTTGAAAGCAAAGAGACATTTGAAAATATAAATTTCTTAAACTTACAATTGTATATTAAAAAGTGAGATAGCAATTGGAAAAATAAACAAATAAAACACATAAATTTAAAAGATAAACATTATTTTAAAAAAGTACTACTTACTGATTTCCAATTGCCTCTGAATACGACCTTTACATCGCTCCCTGTAATCTGTTTGAGTTTTATTGTAATCTGTCATTACTTCGACAAATTTGCGTGATAATGTGGAATGCTAAATAAAAGAGCATACATAACACTTTTCAACGTTTTGAATAATAATTTATTCGCTAAAAGTATAAACTATTTAAAAACTAAATTTAACATGTTTTTAATAAATAAATTTGTTTTCACTTGAAACTAATCTAAAAACTGGCAAAATACAAATTAAAATAATAATTTACATTTTTAACTTGAACATTGAGAAAAGACAGAGAAAGAAGATGAAACATAAATAAAATGTAACGCAATTTTCGTGGAAAATCTCATATTGACTCCGACCTCTCCAAGAAAAACAGATTTGCATACTTAAAATATAAATCAGAGTTCAATCGACAGATTAATTAATGAATTAAATCAATTTCAGCTGTTAAATCACATGCTGGCTGTAAGAATTAGGAACGCCAAAATTTTAAAGATAGCTGGTAAACCAGATTTTAATAATAATAAGGAAAACCAAGTCATACATTATGTGACTTAATTAGCTAGTATTTACAAATGTAATATAAAGAGTGTGCTAATAGCTCTAAACAAGCTTTTTCGATAAATGCCGCAAGAGAAAGTATTTAAAATCTCTATCTAGAATTATCCCTATCCCCAAACCAGTTTTGAGCTATTATAATTTGGCTGCTTTGGCAATGTTATATTTCTAAGGTTATTAACATATGGAGTATCTGAATTTAGTTCAGTCCCATATGGCTATTTAAATTAGATAAGTGAATTTGAAGACGTATAGATATCTGAAATTTTCAGATTTTCTACTTAATAGTTAAAAATTCAATAAATACTGGGCTTGAGTTTGTATTTAAATCTAGTGTCTGAATGTCATTAATGACAGCCATTAGCTCGAAACCGGTTTGGGGATAGGAATAATTCTAGAGAGAGATTTTAAATGCTTTCTCTTGCAGCATTTATCGAAAAAGCTTGTTTAGAGCTATTAGCACATTCGATATATTAGATTTTAATAAATAAACAGCCACTCAAACAATATGACCATTCAAATTCCAAGAAAAAAGAAGGGAAAGAGAGAGAAAAAACTGATTTAGAAATTAGTTTTCTGATGACTATACAAACCAATCTGTGAACCACATATTAGTCCATATACTGGCCCATTTTTTAGTTTACTTAATATTTTATGATGTTGACTTTTACTTTTTTCAATAGAAACTTTTCTTTCTGAAATATTTCGACACCATGTCTAATTGTAGCTCTTCAATTTATTCTATTCACTGTTCTATCTTTCTAACGGAAACAATTGAGCTTGCACTTCTTTAGAATGTCTTTGAGATAATATTTATAATACGGACAGGGTCTACCTTTTCCACAAAACCCATGTTCAAGTTCACTATAAAACACCCTTTTAAGAAGTCTTGCATCATTCATTCGTTTTACATACCCAATCAAAAGAAGGTGTGATTTTACAATAATGGACTCAATACTATTATAACCACCAAGCTGAAAAACATATTGATTGCTTTTAGTATCTTGCCATTATATTTTTAAAATTGTATGGAGCATTCTTCATTGAAATTCTCAAATAACTTTATATTGCATTAATAGGGTATTCAACTCTCACTTCCATGCAACAAATTAGGTAAAATAACAGCTCTATATACAGCTAACTTAGTTGCAGTAGTTATTTCCCTGTGATGAAATTCCTTATCTTTTAACTTGTTAAAAGCAGTAGCCACAAATCTTAACATCTAAGTCCGTCTTTCTTTTTATAAAACTTCCAAGATATTTAACTTGGTTCACATTCTCATCAAGTTGATAATGATCCAAGCTAAAAAGTTGCTGAGAATGTTTCTCCTTCACATATAAGAGTTTTTATGACATTAAGTCTGTTCTATAAATCATCTTTTGAACTTGCAAAAATAGCACAATCCTCAGTATACTATAAAACCAGCACCCAAGAAGTTGAAATTCATGTTTCCACTTTTAATTGATTCAAATTAAAAATTCCACGAATCAAACCTGTATCATATCTTGTTCCCTGTTTCATCAAGTCGCATGTAAACAATTCCACACTGTCATAAAAACGGAAAACAACGTTAAAGTAAGTACATATCTTTGTTTAACATCACTTTTCATTTCAAATGCCTTGAAGAGATCAATAAAAGAAATATATAAATCAATCCTTTGTTCCCGACACTTTTCTTGAATTTTTATAACAAGAAAACTACATCTGTAGTGTTTCTTGATTCTCAAAAACCATATTAATTTTCTGGTAATCATTTGCCTATGACTGGAAGCAATGTATTCAACAAAATTCTTGAAATCACCTTTGCTGTAGTGGATAATTATGATATTCCATCCTGTCTATTCTTTTTGTTTTCTAAAAAATGGAACAATAAAAGCAAGCTTAAGATCAAGTGGCACAACATCATAGGTCCATAAATTCCTAAAATTTTCCAATAATTTGAAAACTAATATATCACTACTATATTTTAAAACATCTTCAGCTATTTTCATCAGACATGCAATCTTTCCATTTTTAAGTTTATAGAAAGCTGTTTTGATTTCAATAAACTGGATATCTTTGTCAAAATCTAAATGAGTAGATAAAATCGATATATCATCAAGTTATCATCTCAATTCCTGTTTCATTATTTAAAAAGTGATCCAAATACTCCTTCCACCTGTTCAAAATACGACTGTCATCATATGAGAATATCCTTGCCAGATTTATAAAATTATGATATAAGCATCAAAAAATGATCACAATCAGCAAATATTTGTATTTTCTATGCAGTTTTAATCCACCAATAATTTTTAAGCCTTATTGTCAATCATTGTACTTTCAGTTTTCAGATGAAAATAAATAAGAAATTACCAATATAACAATATTGGATTATTTGAATTATACTAGACTAACTTTTGATAGTTGAATAGTTATTTGATCTGAAAATAATCCAAAGATACAAAGCGGGTGCAGAATTTCTACTAGATATAAATACAACTGGTGAACAATAGATTTGATGAAAGAATAGAAATTCAACAATGTAAACATGACTGCAGTTAGATTCAAAACAAATTCTTTTAGCACCACAGTAATCAATGTATATTTCTCTATATCAAATAGTAATGTTCATGAGACAAACTGTTAATAAGATCTGTACTTAACTGAACAATGTGCTTCATAAAGATATTATTGTTATCGAAAAAGATTGAAATGTTAAAATACGAAGTGAAGAAAATAAATTACAGACATATGCCTTAGAAAATCAAACAAATGCAGTGAAAAAATTAAAAATTTGAATCAGAATATATTATGATATCTAACATATAGTTCCAGAAAAAGATCATAGAAATCAAATGATGGAAAGACAAAAGAACATGATAAATATGATACTAATAATTGGAAAACAGTTAATATCAGAAAGGCAATGATGTATTTTTTTCAGGGTAAAGACATATGATTCAGAATATAGCTTCATTAATAATGATAAATAATCAAATTCAATTAAAAAAATAAATTCATTTTCAGAAATGAATAGATCTGACCAAAATAGTAAAGATAAAAATAACACAAAAAATTATTCAATGAATGCTTAAGAAGAAAATTAAAAATAACAATAAAGAAAACAAATTAGGTCAAGAATTAAAAATCTCGGTAAGATTTTGAAAGAAGTTGTGAGATCGTTTGGTTTGGAAATATTTTTTTTTTAAAGAAAATATTAGGCAAGATTGGATCACATATAACATTGGAAGTGATACTGGAAAAGCGAATGCTAAACAGCTGATAATTCCAGTTTGCAGAACAGTAATGTAAAACCAAGTGCAATAAGATCTAAAACAGGAGTCAGAAATAATAGACAAAAATGTTGAAAGCTCAAAAATATCATAAAAAAAAAATAAACCCAGGCAGATATATAAAATGACGGAAAAATTTAAGAGAATTTAGCAGTCAAGACATAGGAATAATAACGAATGAAGTGGGAAAATGCTGAAAAAATTTACAGTTAATGAAGATGATAATTTATTAGAACAAATTCAAAGAGCAGTGAATAAATTGAAAAAGAATAGGAGCTCTAAAAATGATGGAATAACAAAGAGAATAATCATATATGGTGAATATAATTTGTTTTGAGAAATCTACAGATGGTGTAATATTGCACGGAAAGAAGATCGGCTGCAGATCATTTTACCAAAAACTTTTAAAAATGTCAATCCCCTAGTCATTTACTTTACTTATTCAAATTAATAAATTTATACAGTACTCATTATTAAATATTTCACTAGATATCATATTTTTCATTTTAATCATTTGTAATTAATAATTGAAAAAGATAAAAGGACTATGAAATATGGCGTTACCTTGTGCAACATTGAAAAATAAAGCAAAAAATAATACGAGCAGAGTTTTTTTTAATTTTTGACATTTATGAAACAAATATGTAAATTCAAAATAAATACAAATATTGATATCACTTTATTAAACATAAAAATGAAGTGAAAAAATCAACATATTCAGACAGAATTAAACATCAACAAATTTACCACGAAAGATTTTAATCAGAATTATAAAAATAAGAATATCAAATAAATTAGCTTGAAAAACTGAGGGATGCACCTTGTGATCTGTCAAACAACTTATCTATGTCTGGTTCAGTGATATGCAAACGATGTCTATTCTGAAGCAGATTTAAAACTATACTGAAGCCTCTCTCTAACAGATATAATGATGGAAATCCTAGCAAATATTTTTGTACAACAGTCCATACAGCTGGTACAGAAGTGGAATATCTTGTTGCAGCAAAAACTTTTGATAACTTTATCATCTCATCTTGCAAAATTATATTTGATTCTGCACTATAGTGTATGGGTTTATTATCCAGTCCAGTATTTCCATGATAGAATATCTTCAAACGTAGTTTTGAAATCTAAGTGAAAGAGTCTCCAAGTGGTTGATGTACAGCAAGATGTTTTCTTCTTGGATTGTACCTATTGTAACGGGCACATACGACGTTACATTATTTTTTTTATTATTAAACATGAAAAAAATAAAAGTTCGCAAATAAAACTTCTTTTTTAAGAATTAAAAATTGAAAATTAAAATTCTATACTAAACTCATATATTTAAAATCGCACAGATGAGAAATTAAAAAAAAGAAAAAAAAAGTATTTTAAAACTAAATTGTCAGTAAAGATTTAAAGATAAAAATATATCTAAGTTTGTACAAAACAAATTAATTAATGTTATTGAAAAAAAATGGAAATGATTATTTTAATTAGTCCAAGTGAACTAGCCCTTGGGCATTTAAATGTATAAGCAATGGTCAGATAGGAAAACAATAGAAACTAATGGCCAATGAAAGAAATCCATCGGGAAATCGGACCTCAACGGAAGGATCATCATCATCGATGACGTAATGTCCATTGGATCCTAAAGTTACATATAAAAGAAAAAGTTTGGAAATAAAATAGTTAGTGATTGAAGAAAATTTAAGAGAGGACGGTGAGGGATGTGTTAGGGGGGAGTGCGGAGGAAGAAGGGATTGAAAAGACGCACTCTTCAATCCCTTCAGTTCTTATAAGAAAGGAAGGAGAAATGACCTATCGTTTTCTACATTGAGGACCAGCTAAAGTAAAAGACCTCTGGATGAATAAATAAAACGGCCAACAGAATATCAATCTCTTTAGGACGGCATGGGAATTCACGTTCAAATGGCAAGCAACGGATAAAAAGGAACGTTTTAAAATCGTAAGAACTTTTTGAACTCTAAGCTTTAAATATATTTCTAAAACTCCAGTATACTAAACAATAAGAACTTTAATTCTAAAACTTGTTCCGTATTTAAAATAATTGCAATAGAATCCTATCTGACCAACTTAATTTATTAATAAGTAATTTTATTTAATGTATTTCTTTTGTAAAATCATTTCCATTTATTTATTTATTTTTTTTGTTCTTTAAGTTTTTATTATGATTTCTGTTTTCGTTAAACTAGATTATATAAATGTTAAACTTAAGTCAGGCGTGAATGGCTATATAGATTTGTAAAGTTATATTAGGGGAGGTAATCTTAGGTTATTCGTTCCGTAGTTGAATTAGGTCAATGGATTGGATATATTGGTGTAATTAGTAGATGTAGTACGAGATTCGCTACGGGCAGAATCGCTTTATACGCCGCACACACTCGTTTTGCCTATGGAAGGAATTATAAGACGGAGACCGCAGTTCCTTCCTATGGAGTTTTTTTTTTATTGCTCTTATCGTCAGATAGATGTAGTATTCCTATCTGACGAGAGGCAATTTCTTCTCTTAACCTAATTGTGCTGTCGTATTCGTATTACATTGAACACATCGATATATCAGATGGATTGACGTTGGTTTAACTGCGAACTTTTGGCCTAAGGTTAAATAAGGGATAAAATATTTTCTTTTCAAATGCAATCTATGTAGTCTATTCATACTCGACACTCTAAATAAAAATGCATTAAATTTAAGTTGGGTATAGACGCTTGCATGGATTCGTTATCGGTTAATTGTGTTTTTGGTTTTCATATTTGATCAAAATATATAGACATTCGGTAAATACTGATACCTTACGGTGAGTATCTAAGATGTATTTATTTCGGATGTCTTTTAAGTTATTGGTGTCTATGCGGCATCTTATGATGAATGCCATTGGGTTTCTTATAAATTTCCCTCTGCATTTCCATCAATGACTTTATATTTTGATCGTTTATGTTTATTTTGAAATGTTTTTGACCGTGTAATCTATGTAACCGATCTATACTCAACATTTATAAAACAAACTTTTATAAATCCATCTGTGCAAACTTATAAAAATAAAAATGTAAATTAAAATCTAAAATAAAAGTTAAAAATGTAAGTTAAATTTTAAAATGCTAAAGTAAACATACTAAAATAATAATGTTAAATTATATATATATGTGCGTAAATAAATGTTTGTGTGTTAATTACTGGCAGTGGCTTATTTTATTCTTTTTTTTAAAAATATTCTTAGATAAGAATTTATTATAAAATATAAATCTCTGCTGTTCCACTGAGCTAGTGACAATGGGCTAACGACCGGAATCAACCAATAAAAAAAAAATTTTTTTTTAACTTACGTATCTGCCTACTATATAAATTTTCTAGGTTCAAATGCCTAAAGGCGCCCTGTAGTGTAGATACGTTAAGTCTCTTATTCCAGATCATTATACTATCTTAAGTAAGTTGAGAAAGCTCAGATCTTGCAATATTTTGTTTAAAAAATATTAATTTGGCAACAAAAGCCGATATGACCGATTTTGCTTTGATGAGATTCAAATTGTCTCTTGGCAGTTGTAAATTAACATCATTGAATTTGACAAATGTCAGTTAAATAAGTAATATTTGTTTTACTTTTAAATAAATTTTCTTTCAAACTGACAATCCTCATCATCCAGAAACTAAAACAGATTGAAAAAGTTCAAAAAAATCTCGCCAAACATAAACCTTTTGAAAACCAGCATACTTCGGTATGGAGAACCAATCGATAGAAATCTTTGTCGCTTTCCTTGCATAATCGAACAAACAGTTCTGGTGTTCAAAGTATTACTTGGAATTTTGTTCACAGCTGTTATAATAAACTGAAGCAATTGATGCAATTTTTCACTAAGGTTATTGGCTACCAAAGGTTGCCTATGGATTATACAATAAACTGCAAACACTTCAGGTACATGTTATTTCAGGTAACTTATGAAACTGCGATAACAACCAATTATAGCTGGTGCTCCATCTGCTACAACAGATATTATATTTGTCAATAGAATCACTTTTTCCCTGAAAAATAGTTCCATTATATTAAAAATTGATTCGCCTCTGGTATCAATTTCTAAAGTTCTAGCAAAAAACAGCCCTTCATGCACTTCCTGATCTTGAATAAAGTGAATGTACACCAGCAACAAAGCTTCATTATCAGGTAATACTGACTGGTCTAATTAGGGGGAAAAACATTTTTTTGCAAATGATTAGACAGTTTTCCACATAGTGACTCAGTTCGTCAATACGTCTTTGAACTGTGCTATTGCTCTAAGAAATCCTTTTTATAACATCTTGTGCAGATTTGTGGAGTACAGTGTTCAATTTCTTTATGACGGCTGGTAGGATCAGTTTCTCCCCTATGGTGTGCAATTTGTGATGAGTAGGGATTATTGTACGATGCCCTCAATCCATCATCATTTTGCTTCGATGATGAAACAAAAATATTATCTATCATAGTTCTCTCCAGAATTTTATTTTTAAGTGATTAAAAGTATGTCAAATCTTTTTCCTTTTGTCAGGGTGGATTATTGGTTTTTATGTTGGGTTTGGGAAAAGGGGAATTTAGATATAAAGGCCATAGAGTTGACAAAGATTAAGTTGTGGAAATGGGATGGAGCAGAATATGGGAAAACTTAAGAGTGGGGAAGGGAAGGTAAAGTGGCTAACAGGTTTCTCTGGGCATAATTGCTGAGAGATTCTTGACTTCGTTTAAGGAGAAGTCACAGTACATCACATCACATGGAAAATTTAGTTTGATGCCAGAATATATGTTAACGATGGGTACCAGACATTTCTTAATTTATTAATAAGTAGTTGCTAGGCCAGTTCAGCTTAACCGCTTGCTTACAATCTATGTCGAAAGGACTCCTTTTCTAGAATTTTCATTAACCATAGATTTTAAATTGCATGCACATGAATGGCAAGGACTATGCTTATGTATAATCCATTATTCTTTTCCTCATTTCGTCAGCTTTCAGCTAACATAAGAATTTTTTCTCTATGATAAATTTGGATTTTTTATGATTTTTTTTTTTTTTTTTCTAAAAAGAGGTATTAAAATTTTTTTTTCTTTTGTTCTTTTTTTTTAGTTCTAAACAAAAATTTTCAATGTAAATTATTTTACTAACAGAAATGGATTCTAATTTGGACGGCAGTTCTGAATATGATTTTCCTGTGGACGATTTTTGTGATTCTGAGGCCTCATTTTCTGGCAACTCATCTAATGAGCACTGTCTAGACTCAGATGATGATGATGATGATGCCATGATTCTTATGAAAAAAAAAGTGATAAACAAGTCATCTTTAGTAGCAAGTGTAGTGGCGGCTTTTGTATTAGGACCATTATCACGATTGGACTTGGAATCGCTTTCTGATGGTAACGTTCAACAATTACATGTATCAATAGGAAACTTTACAAAAATAAACAGTAAAGAAAATTAATCCTATTATTGTTAATTTTTTTTGTTGGTTATTAATTTATTTTGTCTTTACTTA
This sequence comes from Epiperipatus broadwayi, assembly GCA_028023455.1. Taxonomy (NCBI): domain Eukaryota; kingdom Metazoa; phylum Onychophora; class Udeonychophora; order Euonychophora; family Peripatidae; genus Epiperipatus; species Epiperipatus broadwayi. The sequence goes on along the minus strand of JAQFVV010000055.1, from coordinate 5,342,399 downwards.
CTTAATTATAGAGTAACTTCAATGTTTGATTTCTTGAACAAACTTTTTTATTTGAATAAATTTTTTAAAATTTTCCCTCATTTTTGAATAATATATTAATGAATTAATATTTAATATTGAATTAATTTTATTTTTTGATAAATTATAATTTATGAATATTCTTCTTGATTTGATTTTCAGTAATTGTTAAAAGTACATCTTTACTAGAAACACATTTCCAGAAGATACCTCCATGTGAGGATAGAGGTAGGTCAGCTAGCAAAAATGAAACTCTCCAGCATATCATTTTTTTTTTATGCTGCTCAATAAAGTATCTCAGGTAAGTCATGTAATTAAGCTGTCTAGAAAAGAGTCCGATTAAAATTTAACTTTCAAAATTTAGAATTTGTGAATCTATAAAAAAAAAAAAAAAAGTATGCATTTGCAAAAGTGTGAAAATCTTATTTTTCTAATTTTTTTAAAGGTAATGATTTTATTTTCTCAATATTGTTTTATTCCTTAATATGTGCTCTTTCTAACAACATATAACACTTCACACCTGTAATATTCAAACTGAAGATACTGTACAAAACGTATCTCAAAAATTCAATATGGCATCCATTAGTAGTCAAAAAATTAAAGCACGAGCTTCTTAACTAATAACCAATTGATCAACAGATAACAGACATCAAATGCTAGGCAAATTTAAATAAACATAACATATTTATTAATTAGTATATGAAAACACAGAAAATAAAATATATGAAAATCATAAGCAAATTTTAAATAAATTAATTTCTTCAATTGATGGTTTTATGTAAATAACAAATTTAATGAGCTTATTATTGTACATTACCCTTTAAGAAATGCAATTACCTTAACATGATAATGTGCAAAGATTTTAAACTACTATTTGTATCTTTATTAAGACATTCAAGTAATTTCGATGTGACTCTTTTAAATTAAACTCAAATGTGTGCCAATCATCTGAGCATTTGGAAACAAATATAAACTATGGACAGACTAGAAGTGAAATTTCTAAGCTAGTCTTAGCAAAGATAATAATAAATGCACTTCAGGTGTTAAGGAAAGTGTATATAGAGAGTAATATATAGAGAAGAGCTTATCGGAAACTTTGCCAATGGAGGCCCCGATGGATTCACTAAATAAATATTGCTGTAACGATGTATTATGTCTGGAAGCTATATTACAGCTAGACCAAAGCTAAGTTGTTTAAACGTGCTATATAAAAAAAAAATACACACATCAAACAATATCTAACGATTTGAACAAAAATGTAGCTGTCAAAGTTTAGATGTAATAAAACTCAAATAATTTCTGATACAGGTAAGGAGTTATCAGTTTGTAAACAGCTACATATGCAAGTTGAAAATGATATTCATTTATTTTATATAAAAAATAAGAGACGTACGATCTCAAATACTTTAAGAGAGTTAATGCTCTTGGACATACTAGTACATAAGACAATTAATGTTTTTCTAATATATGAATATTTATAAATAATTATTTGTAAAAGGAAAATTATTTTCCTACTTTCTGAATGATCATGAAAATATAATTACTTAAGTTAATTGTACAACTTGACTATAAACTCAGTATATCTGTACTGACTTAATCAACTTACTGTAAATTAATATGATTAAACCATCAGTCTTTAATATATAAAAAACAATAATTTTATATATTTGAAATATATAAAAATTTAATAACTCATCCATATCAGAAAATTAATTAGACACAAAATAATACATCAAAATTAGATTATATCAAAATCAATAGATTAATTAATAATAATCTTAGTATTAATTATTTTATCTTAAGAATTAAAAGTTTAAAAATGGCAAGTTTAATAATGCCTCACTTAATGAGTAATTAAAGTTCTCGTATATTACCATAAACTTTGTACTGCAAATTTTTGAGTTAATGATCCAATTGAATATGTACGTAGGTTTGCTTGACAATTCATGTAGTTTGTTTCATATATTTGGAGTTAAATTAGGAGAGAGGCTTCAGTGTGGAGGATATTAATTGGCAAAAACAGAAGGTCGGTCCTGTTATTAGCTTACATTATGATGGAATGAAGTTATGCCTGAAGACAGAAGTTTGCCATGGAATAAATGCCTTAGACACTCATAATGATGGGCAAAACAATGAACGGTTGATTCTTTCATTTGGTAGCGATGTTTCTTCTTTTAAACCAGCCACATCTCACCTAGTAATTGCCGGAAATCACTGCAAACTTTACTAGGAACCAATTAAATAACAACAAGCGGTGAAGTCCGAAAACATTCAATAATAGAGAGTGAGTAAAATCTGAAAACGTTCAATCATAAAGAAAAGTGAATGAATCCTCTTACATTAAATTTTGCAGGTTTTTATAAAGACTCCAGTCCCATTGTTCCAATATCTGTTTTTCTAAGAAACTTCTAGAACCAGGCATTAATTAAAATCACTCTAGATATGAGCCAGCATTTTATAATCACTAATTAAATTTTGTACTAATTGCTTTTTGGAATTTGATTTTGACACTGCCTATTATAAGAAAATTACATACTGAAGATTAAAGTAATTAAAACAAAACATTCCTTACACTAGGCTTTGTCTGAAATACAGAAATATAATTGTATACAAAAATAAGTAAATTTCTCTTTAAAGTTCACATTTTTCTTTTACAATTCAATTTATACGACCATTTGCATGTGCATGCATTATACACATGGCAATGCACTCGGTAAAAATACATGTTCCAAAAAATTTTTTTGACAAAGTTAACTACAATTTAACATTTTATTAACCGCTGATACTTGCAACTGTATATATCTATAACTTGAGTCACATCAAAACATCTCAATATATCTATATAAATACATAAGATCGAAAAGAAAAAAAAAAAATGGAAAAATAATGTATAAAAAACGAACCAATAAGACACTGTAATCAAAGAAACATTGAAATTAATATTACAGACACTCAACAAAAAAGCAATATATATATATATGTTTTAAATAAACATGGACAAAACTAAAGCAATGAGACTTAAGAAAATAAGAAAAAAAATCACAGTTGATGGTGTAACTAGAAAGCTTATTGATCCTAAAAGGAAAATCTCTAATGATCCTTAGTTCATAAAGGTTAAGGGAAATAAAATTAAGAATAATTATATCAAAATACACTTACATAACACACAAGGGATTTGGAAAAGAAACTGGATGTAGAGGAATTAGTGGATCATACAAAGGTGAAACATGGATGATGGTAAAAGATTCAATCTTTAAAAAGTGGTGATATTAAAAAAAAAATATGCAGAAAATTATCGAAAGCCTAGTTTCCAATAAAGACTCAGAGAAAAAAAAATTATTGAAGATGACAAAACAGGAAGAAAGAAAGTCAATTTGGGCCCATCTGTTGAATGACTGATACTAGAAACTAAAAATTCTAATTTGTGATATTACGCAAAAAACATAGAAAAAAAATAAAAAAGCAGCATGAAGCTAGTTGCCCTAATTCGGCCTTAATGACAAAAAAAAAAAAAGGGGGGGGGGGCTAACAAAACTGCAGAAAGTTGTTTAAAAAAATCATCAAAGCCAATGGGCACTGAACTTGTAAATCTTAATGATAATTAAGATGATTTGTTACCATACAAAAGTTTAATTTCATATTGGTTTTTTTTTTTAAATGCACGAATCTTACAAAAATAATAATTGAAAATTTTAAAAATAAAGATAAAATAAAAATTTTACTTCATAAAAGCAATTCAAACTAAAAATAATTCATAATTATAATCTTAAATTTTTAATTTTATGAGTTTTCTCTTGGATTTACAAAACTAAACGTTAACAACAAAGTAACAATTTTTAAGCGGATAGTTTTAAAATTGCCATTGCAACAAAACAAACGTCTGAAATGGGTTAATTTATAAAATAAATGGTCCAAAATAAATTTAATATACTTTGCATTTTAAATTGTTTATAAATACTACTAATTTCAATAGCACGTAAATAACTTTTACTACTACTTGCCTATATAACATTTAGGATTATAATCAGATCCACAGAACACTCTCGTTGCAAATACGTTATGTAGAAACTTTTTTTGCATCAGATTCACAATGAGTCATTTGCAAATATAATTTTTGTCAGACCAAATGAATGGGCTTTGATAAATGAAAGGTAAAATTATATTTGCAAGTTTATTAAAATGACTTGTTAAGAGTTTGCCTGCAAACTAGTTCTTAGTAATGTATTTAGAATGAGTGTTCTGTGATATATTTATAAATACTGTATAGCAGGGGTGTCCAACAAGTCGATCATGATCCACCGGTCAACGGCGAAGCCATTTTTGGTCGATCACGAGGCCAATCTGGCAAGAGCTGTCGGGTAACGAGTGAAACAAGTCAAGATTTTCAAGTTTTTTTTTTGTTATTTTTGTTTTCGTTCTAAACTTTTTTTCAATTCTAGATAGGTGAAGTCCACTAAGATGTATCATTATTGAAAATAATATTTTTAATCTTGATTTAATGCAACTAATTTGAATTAATAAATGTTGTTAATAATTACTCATGTTGCTTTAATTCCCCCAGACATGAATTTTTTGGCCTCTTAAATAATTATTTTTTACTAGGTAGATATATAATAGTATGTATTTCACACCTCCCTCCATTTAGACTATGCCTATGACAACAAGTCAATCGCCTATGACAACAAGTCGATTGCAACACATTTTTAAAATAAAAAGTAGATCTTATGAACACAAACGTCGGCCACCCCTGCTGTATAGTACTAGGCAATAATACTAAAAAAAAAAGTCTTTTTAACATATTTCAGCATAAAAATTTCTACATAAATAGACAAAAAACAATTTCTATCTTAATTATAAAATTTAATGATTTCTAATTGTTTACCTTTATCATTTAACAAAGTTGTGGTGGGAGGATTGTATAAAAAAAATCTTACCTGTGTTTTTCGTATCCTAAGATCCGCTGAGGATTTATTGGTATGTTCTTCTTGTTCAATATTCTGTTCAATTGCTTAAAAACAAAAAAAAAGTAACAAAAATTATAATAATAATTAACTTTAAAACTTCTAATTATTATTGGTTTTCATTAAAATTCTTGATATTAAAGCATATAACATGTTAAATAAATTTTTGAAGCATAAAATTATAAATTCACATCCAATAAGCAATTCATGCAAAATCTCCCAAAAATATAATTATAATCAATTAAATTTGTTTTTATTTTTTGTTCTTTTTTTTAAAAATATTTCTGCAAATTTTTATAAAAGTTTCATTCTATGATAACTATCTCAAAATGTAAATTAAATAAGGATTGCATTGAACATATAGTATAATTTCACTACTCTTCAGCTAAACTCAGATTTAAAATACCAAGATTTTTTTTTTTCAGATCCAATAACAAAATCAGCGAGATTTGATCTTTTTCGATGCAACTGGAATCACATTCACAGATTTAGTACAATTTATGATCATTGCACTCAACAGCTTTCATAAATGGAATTTAACAGCCAATGAACTATGTAGATGAGAGCAAGGGCAAATTCTGAATCACATAGTTAATGATCGCCAAATCTATAGCTACAGTGGTATAACTGAAAGAATTGTTCTATGGAGATGCGAATAAACATAAACTCTGAAATACATAGTTGACGTCTATTGGATCAATAGCTACAATGGCAAAATTGAAGGACTTAGCAAAACCATTAGCTAATCTACCTTCCAGTTGGATTCTCTAGAGATTTCATGATGACATTATATTAATAGTTGTTTTTAAAAAATTTATATGCTAAATAAATAAATAATGTGACAAATAATGTTATTTAGTATTTTTTTTTTTCAGACAGGATATCATTTAAAAAGAAATATTTAATTAATTTTAAATGAATACTGATCAGAGAGTGAAGATATGCAGAATGCAATTCTACCAAAATGGATAAATCAACTATAAAGTAATATTTTTACTTTTCAAATATCTGATCATTGGGTTTGCAGTAACTTGGCATTATCTAAGAATGATATCTGGAAAAAAGGCAATCTTTATGGGAAATTGTGGGTAATACGCTGTCTAACAATGCCATACCTGAAATATGGTTGTTATAATTACGTAACACCTACATGACTCAATCTTAAATTTTGTGATAGGTGTGATGTAAAGATAATAACACTTTGTAAATAATATGTTCATAGTTCTTCCATAGGCATCCATTTATTTTTAGCAGAATTGGAACAGCAACAAAAATTGTCAGCGATTCCCAAAAAATCCAATCTAACCATGGCTGATATGATACAGAGGTTACTTTAATCACTACATGAAATGGATTTTTATACTTTTTAGACACTATAACTTAATCAAATTTTTTTTACAAAGATGAAAATAAACAAATTTCTTCCTATTGTGCTCTGTTGTTCCGAACATCCATTGCATTAGTTTTACCTTAATGTTCCAAAGTCTGCAATCATTTTCCGAACTAAATGCACTTTTAGACATTTCATTACCTCAATGCCATCATATTTTACTTCCAGACTATTAATGTCAGTAGGTAAATGTGTTAATTTTTTGACACTATTAACTGCCATCTCTCTCATTTTGCTGGCTTTGTTTGAAAGTGGGTTCATTATAAAAATTCACAAACTCTAATTCACACCTAAGTTGTCGTGGCCTTCTGAAATTTGCATACAATTTTAAGATAAACGTTCAATTAAAAACCTTGTCAATTCCTCCGTTGTTACACTGTCTTCCAAATCTTAGAAAGTTCTCTCTATGATCTAGTCACCACTTAAAGTCATGACGGAGCCCCAGTTGCAACAACAAATTTCACACAAGACATGTAACTCTTTAGTCACACAATCATGTAGAAGAAGCAATTAGCAGCCAATTGACCAGGACAATAACAGTTACAGCTCTGTAACCCTAACCTAACCCTGTCTTCATATTACCCATGTCCAACATTATTTTATGCCATACCTAATGCAACAAAGTCAGGCTTTAAGTTTATGGTAAAATTGATATGCACTTTAATTTAAATTTATTATCAGGAAGCAATAGGATTCTTTTTTATGCTTAATAATCAGTCAAAATATAACCTTCCTTCTCAAAATCTTCATTATAGCCCAACTGTATATGCTTCTTATCAGAAAATATGACTCCAATCCCCTATGAGCATAATGTACCTCTCCATGTTTTTTATAACCTACTGTTATCTGATTGTAAAAAAAAAAATGGTGAAAGCAATAGCTATCGCAGCTGTTTCTTGATAACCAGAATAGACTGTATAGATATTTAATGATCCAATATTAACACTTTCAAAAATCAATCAAAGCAAAGATTGCCTTCGATTATTAATTAATGTTGAAAGCATCTGCCAATGTGTAATGAGACATGTAAATGAGGAAAAACTTGTTCATAAACCATTCATAATCATGCTAATACCATTCCACAACGAGGTTTTTTAAAACATCTTTCCTTTCAAGTAATATCTCGTACTGAATTATTTTTGGAATGCCCCTACTATCTTCTAATGATTTTTTATCTATTTGTTTGCCCTCTTTCATACAAAATTTGAATTAATGCAATTACGGGATAACTTTTTGATCAGAATCAGCTGACAAATTATCTTTATTCTATGTTTTAATCTTGCTACCTCTTTCTCTGTACTATCTGTTAAAAAACACGATCAATGTTGCCTTTTATTATCCAAATCACTCATACTTAATTGCAGATTTTTTATATATGTTCATTATCCTATTAATCAGAAAAGGTATCTTACTTGCTAATCCATGAACTGGGATCTTGATTACATATAATCAGATTCAGAATAGTTCTCCAAATGCAGAAATTCCCCTGCTTTCTCAAAATGGCAGAAGCCACTTCTTTTAATACCAATAATTTTACAAATGATTAAGAGAATTGTGGGATTTTGCTTAGATTCAAATATTATGTAATCCCATCCCCTATATAACCCCAAGCAGTTCTATGCAATAGGTGGCTTTAGATTAGGAGGTCTGATATGTTTTCTTGTTTTGAAAGTATTTAACATTTTTATTTCATTCTTTGAGGAACATCATCTGACAAATTACCAATTATTTGATCTTTATTTAAATATACTAAAAGCAAAAGGAGGTAAAGATGCCAAACTGCTATAGATGTTTTGTGAACAGTTACCCATGATTCTTATTATGTATTTGACATCTGCTATCATTTTTAGCAAATTCGATTCCTCTACTGCCACCTATTGTACGTTTAAGTTATCAATAGATACTAGATGATAGAATTTATTAATGATATGTACCATAATCCTGAACTAGTTTCTGACATATCTATTATCAGTGAGTGACAACTTAATAAAAGAAAGTGTAAAACGTAGCCACATAAAGTGCATTAGATCCAGATTCAAAATTCTCATTGATAAAAACAATAAGCCGGAAACCAGTCTATGGATATGGATAACATAGCATTGAATATTGATTTAATAAACACTATCATCTAATATATACCCGAGTTTATGATAGATGGCAGCAGTGGAGTAGAGCAGTTTCGTCCAGTAAAGCATTGGGTAGAATAAGGGGTCAGGGAATATTTTTTTGCTTTATTTTTTACCAGGGAAGTACTTGTCTTGTTAAAAAAAAGTAACAGATGCCAAACAACTAATTAAAAATAATAAGCTCTTGCAATTATTAACAAAACTTATAATATGACTTATTTGGAGTATTATCTGATTTCAATACTGAAACAAATCTTTTCTTACATTTTTCATTTCTTTTTAATAATATAACAAAAAAACTGAATTAATTGTTATTCTTCTAATTATTTTTCACAAAGAATGGAGTGAAATATTAAGTACTTTTGTATAAAACGTTACCAAATTTTAATAGACACTTAGTACTTTACTGCCCAAATAGAAGTAATGTCATTGCTAGTAAAATTGTTTAAAAAACGTTATTACTTTGCACATGGATGACTCTGAGAAAAACGAATGATTACCAATCAAAACTAACTAAAAAATCCTAATTAAAGCAAAAAAAGTCCAAGAAAGCGTTACCAAAATATTTAAATCAGATGAATGAGGATGCCATGAATTATGCATTACATCATCCTCATGTTTCTCAAATTAATTTTAAAATGCCTTTCTGTATGAAGATGATTTTTACACTGTGAGGTGAATCTGCTCTTACATGTTCTAATACCCTACAGAATAACAATGCTCCAGGAAATTACAATATGATTATTTAAACCATGACAGTTCCAAGATCAGCGGTGATAATCTACGCAAAATAATAATGCTCTGTTGGACTAACAAATTAAGGTTATCCAAATAATGGTAGTTCCAAAATCACATTTCCCAATGGAAAATAGTAGCCTACTGATAAACCCTTTGCTATGGCTGTCAAACGATACTCTTCCAATAACTGGAAAAAGTGTGACCATATCACAAGTGTCCCATCAGATTTTATGATCACAATACCATTTCTTCTGGTTCATAGCATTAATATCAGACCGGTGGCTTTAAAATGGCAGCTCAGCTATAAATGTCCTGCTTTCATCAAATGATTTTCGTAAATGCTCTGCAGTTAATTTTTTTTGCCAAGTTTTTTTCTTTTCATTACAATCTTTCACAATATCCACTGCAAGTCACAGTGAACCTTAGCTACTAGCTATAAGTGGCGATAGTAGGTGGAATTTCTCAATCTTTAGTGAATGCGGTCATCATCTTTAAAAGTGTTGATCTTAAAATATTAAATAAACCAGATGTTTTGAACAGTTTTCTCAGTTTATTGACGACTAGTGCTTTAACATCTAAACAAATTATGACACTTTTTCCACAACTTATGAAATTGACATCAACTTTTAACCAAATACTCTTTACTATTTCTACAGGAGTCTATCTGTAGGAATAAGAAAAAAGATTAAGATGATAAGTATTATCCCACTGATGTATTTTTATACTGAAGTACCAACTAATTTTATTTATTACATTGGACCACTTCCACCATCTAACATTAAATTATGAATTTTCTATTTAAACTTAAATTTTCCAATTACACTCATGATTTAATGTTCGATGAAAGAAATAGTCCAACATATAGGCCACCATCATAAACCTTCAGGCAAACATTTAATATAAACCAAGTTCCTAAATGTTAATATAAGGGGTACCCAAAAGTAACCGAAATTTTAGAATAAAAATTGCTTATTTTTAAGTGTTATAAATTTGATCTCTCTCAAATTACTATACATTTGATGCAATATACGAATCTAAACATGTTTTTCATTTTTCAAAGTAATTCGGAAATATTTGCAAAGTGATGCCTTTTAACGTGTCTTGCTTTTCCCACCACTTACTAAGTCGAGTAATTTTTTCATTCAAGAGATTAAAAAAAAAATTGCACGAAGTGAGATCAAGCAAATATGGCCGATAGATAAGTGGGTCATGCTGATTTTAATTAAAACGTGTTTCACAGTCAAGGCTTTGAGAGATGACACTTTGTTGGGGTGGAGCATGCATTGTTTTTTTTGTCACAAAAGTAAGATATTCATGTTTTTCCACATCACATAAATGTTTCAGAACTTGCAGATAAGATGTCTGACGATTACAAACTAAATTTGAGAGAAAATGCATTTGCATAAAAAAAAACAAAAACAACAACATTGTTTTGATTTTGGACTTCACATGCCAAGCAATTTTTAGGGACGTGGCAAATTTAACATTTCAATTAAATCACTCATAAACTTGGGTTTTTACAAGATCAGCTTGCTTATAATCTGTTTCAAGCATTACTACTGTTCCCTTGCCATTTTCTATAAACAAAACACCACAGTTCGAACTTTTTAGTCATTATAAAAAAATTGACAAATATGCGAAACACACTTTACAAAAAAATGTAATACATGACCCCATAATTTTACACGGTGATGTCATTTGACAGATTGATGCAGAAGGATTTCCTGCAAGAAATATATAACAGCAGAAGTATATACTACAACAGGTGCCAAACCAGAAAACGATTGCGGTTATTTTTGGGTTCCCCCCTCATATATATATCAAATCATCAATGCTCTACAATTATCTTTCAAAACAATTTTCTCCTATTAATTAAAAATCTTGTTATTAACCACATTTTTATACCTAAATATAAACAATGACCCAGGAGAAAAAGTGAGTGATTCTATACCCAAGCTGCTTGCAGTATCATTTCTGAATCAACCCATTTATTATATAGTAATATTAGTTTAACTATTCATCACAAAATTTTAAATCCCTAGAGTGTCAGAATCACAAGTTATCATATGAACTGTGACAGTGTATTTCATATATTTGTCAATCATCTTCCAAGACTCTCCTGCCATCATAAAATCTTGGAAATCAATTAAAAAACAACCCATGGCTTCATTGCCACAGAATCATTTCAAATGTTTCAGTAGCAGTTTTTAGCATGTTGTTCCGTCATGAGTTAAAATATGAAACATACCATCATATTTTAAATTGTAACTTATGATTCAGTCACACTAACACTTTAAAATTTTTGTAAATAGCAGAAGTATGTTGCTATGTAACACTCGCACTGATTCAGAGATGGCGCTGCAGGCAGCTTAGAGAATCAGTCACCAGTCATCTTTTTACTGACACTCCCTATATAGTTAAAAAAAGCTGTTTCCTTACTCTAAAAATTATTGCCTCAATAAAAATTGTATACTTTCTATTATGGCTTTAGTAAAAGTCTATAAAATAAATACAAATCAAACATATGTCTGCGTGCATATATATTCTGATGATTAAATATATAAAGTACAAACCATGTTGCATGTGTGTGTGTGGTGTGCCCATATATTCTGTCTGATTAAATATATAAAGTACAAACCATGTGTGTGTGTGTAATGTGAACATATATTCTGTCTGATTAAAATATAAAGTACAAACCATGTTGTGTGTGCTTATGTACATATATTCTGATGATTAAATATATAAAGTACAAACCATGTTGTGTGTACGTGTGGATTCAATATATCAAATACAAACCATGTTGTGTGGGTGTGCGTGCACATATATTCTGATGATTAAATATATCAAATACAAACCATGTACTGTGTGTGTGTAGTGTGCACATATATTCTGATTAAACATATAAATCACAACCATGTTGTGTGTGTGCGCGATATGCACATAGATTCTGCCTGATTAAATATATAAAGTACAAACAATGGGGCATGTATGTGTGACGTGCATATATATTCTGATAATTAAATATATAAAGTACAAGCCAAGTTGGGTGCGCCACGTGGTATGTGCACATATATTTTGACGATTAATTAAATTAGTTTTGAGTTCTTACATATTACAATGCTGACTTTTCTTTTTAGCTTCCTACAGAATTTTTTTTTTTTTAATTTCCTTTTTTAAATAAACTTTTTTTTTTATGTAAAAAAAAAAAAATGTGTTAAATACTATGTTTATAAAAGATAAAGATTATCAAAGTTTGAAAAGTGGCGTGGTAAAATTTGCTTTTTAATATATTAGCAAATATTAGTTAGAATCTGGAAAAGAGATGGTGCTTAATCGGAAGAACATCAAGCGGTTATAAAATAACACCTAAATTGTTCAAAATATAATAGACAATTATAAATCTACAGTTTCATATTATCAGATATCTTTCTGATTATTATTATTTTTAATTTAAAAAAAGATTTAATGGAAAAATTATGATAAGAAAAATACATAAATTATTGATAGGAATAAGCAATGACTTCTGAATTGAAAAATGTACGGTTTATAAATATATACCTTATTTAATAAAAAGCATTATAGATAATAGTTTGTTTGTTGTTGTTGTTGTTGTTTTTTTTTAAAAAAAAGCATTATGCTAGCTTTAGCAATGACTCAAATTAATAGAAATGTTTTCTTAATGGTTTAAATAATAGTAAACTAATCAGTTATTCGGAAGTTCAACACTTTGAAGTGAAGAGGCTGGTATAAGATCCACGAATCCTGAACTCTAAAGTTCTCTACTTTACCACTACATTACGACATATAGGACAATGCTTATATCTATTTAGAAATAAGACAATGCTTATATCTATTTAGAAATAAAATTATTTCCTATTCGAATATTGAAAATTCAAAGCTATAACATTCTTTTATATATATATTTAAACTTCTCAATATATATATTATTTAACAGGGATCACCAAAAATATTAGCAGTGATTAAAATTTTTAACATAAAAGAATCTCAAACAGATTAGAATTTTTATAGTACTTTTAGATACATATGTTTAACATTACCACACCATTTTAATATATCAGATCTACTAAGCAACCGCTGATAAAAATATTAAGTTGGGAAGGGGCGGGGGAGTAATTAGTATTCAACTTGCGTAACAGTAACTGCGCACGAGTTAAAACAACGATTAGCAAAAATTTAAAGCACACTGACAGAAATCTTAAATCTATATACGGTATTTTTTTTTCCCTGGAAAGCTGGATAAAATAATTGAAAACTATAAAAGTTTAAAGTTCTGAAGAAGAAAAAGTGCAGGAATTGAATATCAATCAATAAGTAAACTATGTAGACAGGTAACATTTAAACGGAAGAAAGTTAGGGAAAGACAAATTGATAAAATTTATATTTAAAAAATTTGGAATAAGCATGAGAGTGGTCTGATATAGAAATATCGACTGCCAGTATGGGCGTGGGGATACAAGTGTTTGATACATCTACCTCACCTGATGAGCAAAGGCGGTTGATGGAATGCATGTGCAGTGAAAAAAACATTCTCTGACTTTTTGCGCTTTTGAATATCTGCAAAAGAGTTAAGACGAAAAGTGATCTGATAAAAACAAATCTTGAAAATATACCAGCGTGATTATGGTTCATCCTTCCACAAGATGTTAAAAGGTTATAAACCATTCCCTATTTTGCCTGGGTGATATAATGGAGAAATATTGAGCTATAAGACTAGAGACTCAGATACTTCATATCTTTATCTCACCTGAAAGGTAAAGGTTGTTTGCAAAATGCATCATAGTGAAAGAGAATGTGTTGATGCACATGGTGGATCTTTGAGAAGGAATGCACTGATAGAAAGTAAAAAAAAAAAATTTTGAAAATGATATTGTAAAAAATTGAATTTGTCTTTACTTTGTCAAGTGATAGAAAGCTCATTATGAAAGAAGGTATTAGTCCAATAGTAAATCGAAACACCATTAAATACAATTCAGATTCCGTTAATATATCTGCTTTTATCTTATATAATCAGACTTCAATTTATTAAAAACACCTATTTAATAATTGAAATACAGGCTTATTATATACCTGTATCAATATATGTAATATATAGGGTATATGAGCACAGACTTTTACACGACCCACCACCCTCCACTTTATCTCATAACACTGATACAATTGAACACATATATCTCGAAAAGATAAATAATCGCCAATATTATGATACCCAATCTTCATACTTTAATGGATAGGCTTCAATCACCCCAAACTCCAACTCTTCAACCGTCCATCCAATTGAAAATCTGATGATGGAATGCCCAAAGGCCACCTTGAGGCCGAGATTCTCGTCACACCCATGTTAACCTAAAGTCAAATGATTGCTGGTTTACCATGAAATATGTATATTGATGATTATTTATCTTTTCGACATATATGTGCTCAAGGGTATCAGTGTTATGAGTTACAGTGGTGGGTCGTGTGAAAGTCTGTGCTCATATACCCTATATTATATCATCAACCATTATCAATCCACTGCAGGATGAAGGTCTCTCCAAGTTCAATCCAACTTCTCCAATCTTTAGCCTCTCTTCTCCATCTTCTCAGATCTTTAGCCTCTCTTCTCCACATCCATCCATCTAACATGTGGTCTCTTTCTGGGTCTTTTACAATCCCTTCTATTATAAATATATATATATATTGATTCAGGTATATAATAAGCCTTTATTTCAGTTATTACATAGTAGAGAAGTCTGTTCATCCCTCATATGTATTAAATGGATTATGTCCTGTACATGAGGGGTCAGATTGACTTTAGGTTAACATGGGTGTGATGAAATCCTGGCCTCAGGGTGGTCTTTGAGCGTTCCATCATCAGATTTTCAAATGGATAAATAGTTGAAGAGTTGGAGTGTGGAGTGGATTGAAGCCTGTCCATTAAAGTATAAAGCTTGGCTATCTTAATATACATCTGAGCACTTATTGCATATATATGTAGAGATGATAATCTGGACCAAATGATAATTGCTGGTTAAGCATGAAATACGTATATTGGTGATTATTTATCTTTTCGACATACACCTGGGTCTCGTTTTACGCGATAGATAGGTTCCTCAGAAAACATGCGCAAACAAAATCGCGCAAAAATAGACATAACTTCCCTTGAAAAAGGGGGATACGGACTGTGATTTTTCAAAAATTGCGTAAAAGCAAAGCACCAACGTAAAATTACTTTAAAATTCGCGCAAAAAAAAAATAAGGAAATAAAATATGACTAATAAAAAATTTCAAATTTGAAAAAAATTGATACAAGACAAACTTTTTTTAACTATAATATTTAATTTTATTCAAAACAATATATTTTTATGCATAATTTACAGTAATTTACATTTTTTTATACACATTTTAATTATTATCGCCATTTGCCGATAAACAGGTTCGTTTGCAAACTGGTAAAAAATCAGATTCTTCACAAGAGGAAATACAACTAGCGCCAACGTCACTCTCATGTTGTGTTAATGGTTTTCTGGTGACAACGTAATTAGTAATTAATCTAACAACTAAAAATTAAATTCTTATTTTTGTCTTTAATTTTTTAATTTTCAATTTTAATTGTGCCCACTGCTATTACTCACCTTTTAAAAATAAACTTGCGGACACTAAATGATTAATAATTGATTACGTTCTTTTTTAAAAAGCAAAAACAGAATGTGATTTAAAATGCAAAATTAACACGCACAATGTTTGAACAAATTTACATTATAATCTTGTAAAATTTAATGTGTGTATACATAAAATGTGGAAATCATGATTTTAATTTCATTATTGCATAAAATCTTACTATTATAAAGCACTGAAAATATTGAAATTACTAAGATGAAAGTCGAATTCCAATAATGTGCTATTACTTTCAATATGACGTAAGTACGTGAAATTTATTATTTAAAGTAATAGCGCATTATCGGAGTTCGACTTCCGGAGAACCGTGAATCGCGTAACTTCAAAATCGCGTTAAATAAATCCGCGTAAAAAGAGACCCAGGTGTATATGTGTTCAAGTGTATCAGTGTTACAAGATAGAGTGGAGAGTGGTGGGTCGTGTGAAAGTCTGTGCTCATATACCCTATACATTAAAAGCAACTATTATATAATGCTATAACTAAATGAGTTGCTTTTTATAACAAAGGAGAAGGCAGTATTCGCCAGTCTAGCAGATAGATACATATGCTTGGGGTACATGTTTTAATTATTTGAAAGTGATAGGTGTAACACAAATTTCAAATTTATACTTTTATACAATTAATAAACACATATACCAATGTATTCTAGTTATGAATGAAATATAATCACTCTATTTATTACTGAATAAATTATTACATCAATGAGTTAAAACATATATTTTGTAAGAAGATAGAGAATAATATCTTAGATGCTTTAGGAGCAATTCTATCATTAGATGTCAATATAATATCTTGATTTTTGAATAATAAACTATAAAAATATAAAGCTATAGTATACTAGTTTTTTTAAAAAAACCTTTCTTCAGCGGAGTCAAGCCCTTAAATATTGTTTATTACAAATCAGAATTAAAGAGGATTTGAACCTAGACGTTGAAAATCCCTTCAGTAACCCACTCTATTCAATATAACCAATACCCACGACCATATACATGTAAAAAAGATAAATGATCTCCAATATACATATTTCATGCCGAACCAGCATTCATCAGTTGTCCCGGATCACCATCTCTTACACATATTTTTATCATTGTTCAGTATATATAGATAGCCAATTACTCAATTGATATGTCAAATTTATTACCCTCACAAATTTGATTGGAGTTTATCCAGCTATTGAATAATATTTCTGTCGTATCATTTTCACTATGCCATTCTCATGCAAGGTAGAAACTGATTTCTATCCACTTTTAACACTATCTGGAGGCGTGTAATCATAAGCATATGACCAAAGACGTAAAAAGATGTATGATCCCCAAGTTGTGCTCATCGTTTGGTCCACATCACAAACTCTTAAAAAATTCAATCTTCTTATGTATGAATAGAAGCACTGAACTGTCTCCTAGAAAGTGCTTTGTAAAGTATGATTACAAATGTATATGTAATACAGGACTTCTAAAGTGTAAACTATGACAACAGAGGGCTCAAAACACTGATTCTGTCATCTATGCTAAGCTTATGTTATGTAGGATAGAATCTTATATAAAATAAGATTTAATTAATTATGATTTGTAATATTGAAAGAAGTATAATGTGTATATTTAATCTAGATGTAATTAAAGTGAATTTGAACCCAGAACTTTCAAATTCCCTACAGTCATTCATTCTATCCAATATAACCGATACCCATAACTATATATATATGAAAAAGATAAACAATCTCCAATATTCGCATTTCATGCTGAACAGGCCCTCATCAGTTGATCATCTCCCACACATATATGTAATCAGTTCTCAGTTTATATTAGGATAGCAAATCTACATACTTTAATGGATAGGCTTCAATTCTCTCCACTCTCCAACTTTTAGCCATCCAGATCATTGAAAAATCTGATAACAGAATGCTCAAAGCCGTTGATGATGACAATATTATAGTCATGCCCATTTTGACCTTAAGTCAATCTAACCCCTCACATGCAGGACCCTAATATGTCCATTTAAATACACAGAAGAGGGATGGTCATAATACGGATTGAATATGTAATATTGAAATACAGGTATAATTTATATACTTAAGCTAGATGTAATGATTTGAACCCAGACTTTCAACCTCCCTACAGTCATCCACTCTATCCATTGCACATGACCATATATATATACATGTGAAAAAGATAAATGATCTCCAATATACATATTTCATGCTGAACCAGCACTCATCAGTTGGTCTGAATCATTAACTCCTACACATATATATAATCAGTGCTTAGTTTCTATTAAGATAGCAAATCTACGTACTTCACTAGACCGGTTTCAATCCTCTCCATTCTCAAACTCTTCAGCCATCCAGATCACAAAAAATCTGATAATGAAATGCTCAAATCCCTTGAGGATGTCAATATTATAGTCATACCCATGTTAACTCTAAGTGATCTGGATGGCTAAAGAGTGAAGAGTGGAGAAGATTGAAGCCTGTCCATTAAAGTATATAGATTTGTTATCTTAATATAAACTGAGTGCTGATTACATATGTGTCAGAGATGATGATCTGGACCAACTGATAAGTTCTGGTTCAACATGAAATACATATAGAGATCATTTATCTTTTTCACATGTATTTTATTATGTGTATCTGCTATATTGGATAGGATGGATGACTGTAGGAAGCTTGAAAGTTTGGATTCAAACCCCCTTTAATTCCATCTAGATTAAATATATACATAATACCTGTATTTTAATATTACATATTCAGCCCATATTCTGTCCATCTCTCTTCTGTGTATATAAATGGACATATTAGGGTTCTGCATGCAATGACTTAAGTTTAATATGAGCATGACTATATATTGGCATCATTAGAGCTTTAAGCATTCCAATATCAGATTTTCAGTGACTTGGATGGCTGAGGAGTTGGAGAGTAGAGAGGATTGAAGCCTATCTATTAAAGTATGTCGATTTGCTATCTTATTGTAAACCGAGCACTGATTATATATGTGTGTGGAAGATGATGATCCGGACCAACTGATGAGTGCTGGTTCAGCATGAAATATATATATTGGAAATCGTTTATCTTTTCCACATATATATAGTCATGTGTATTGGCTATATCCGATAGAGTATATGACTGTAGGGAGCTTGAAAATCTGGGTTCAAATCCTCTTTAATTACATCTAGATTAAGTATATACATCATACTTGTATTTCAATATTATAAATCATAATTAATTAAATCTTATTATATATAAGATTCTATCAGACATAAAATAAGCCTAGTATAGGTGACCGAAATCAATCTTTCGAGCTTTCTATTGTCATAGTTTACAATTTAGAAGTCGTATACTACATATACATCTATAATCATACTTTACTAAGCACTTTCTAAGAGACAGTTCAGTGTTTCTACTCATATATTAGAAGATTGAATTCCTTAAAAGATTGTGATCTAGACCAAATGATGAGCGCAACTTGGGGATCATACATTTGTTCATGTCTTTGGTCATATGCTTATGATTACATTCCTCTAGATACTGTTAAAAGAAGATAGAAATCAGTCTTTGCTTTGCATGATAGTGCATAGTGAAAATAATACTACAGAAATATTATTCAATAACTGGGTAATCTATAATCAAAGTTGTGAGGGTGGTAAGCTTGACATATCTATTAAGAGTAATTGGTAAGCTTGACATATCTATTAAGAGTAATTGGCTATCTATATACACTGAACAATGATAAAGATATGTATAAGAAATGGTGATCTGAGCCAACTGACAGATGCTGGTTTAGCACAAGATGTAGGCAGAATTACTTCATCATTTCTGAAGTAATCAACAACATTAACTATCATACCTCATATGACAAATGTTAAAGCAAGATTTGTTCAGAGTGAAATGTTATCTCCATCCTTGTATAATTGACTATGGATTTAAAAATTATTATTGTCGTAGTTTTGTGGCTAATATATTAACATTACTCTGAATTTCCAATGTTAGGAAATGAAAACATATAAACATCAAAAAAGCTTAATGATAGGTGGTTGCCTCCTGTTTTTTATTGTTTGCTTTATAACCAAAGGGAGAATATCCTATTTTCATATTATACATATATACGTATTATGAAAACACACAAAGCATAATACTAAAAAAAAAAAGAAAAAGAATTATCCATAACAAATACTAATAAAATGCCAATTGAACCACAAATAAAATTATAATAAATGCTATAGCTTACTATCTGTATTTTTATATTGGACTATTTCTATCATCTAATATGTGTGTTGAATGTCTTTAGAAAAGTTTAATTTTAGTTAAATATTCCAAATGCATTCAACTGTTAGTAATATTACAGCAAACAGGTTAGTATATGCACCAACTGTTAGTAATATTACCACAAACAAATGTTAGTAATATCACAGCAAACAGGTTAGTTAGTGCATAAACTAACCAGTTTGCTGTGATATTACTAACATTTGTTTGCTGTGATATTACTAACAGTTGGTGCATATACTAACCTGTTTGCTGTGATATTATTAACATTTGTTTGCTGTGATATTACTAACAGTTGGTGCATATACTAACCTGTTTGCTGTGATATTACTAACAGTTGAATGCATTTGGAATATTTAACTAAAATTAAACTTTTCTAAAGACATTCAACACACATATTAGATGATGGAAATAGTCCAATATAAAAATACAGCTAGAACACCATCATCACAAACCTTCAGAAAAACACTACAGCTTACTATATTTCCACCATCTTAAATAGCAAGTAAAATTTTAAATTTTCAGAAAACATTCAAAAATCTTATTTAAATTAAATATGCAATATCATTTCTTAAAAATCCATATCAGTAAAAAATTATTTCATTTACTGATACGAATTGTTAAAAAATGGTACAGCGATTCCAATTTAAACCACTATATATTACACGACTTACATCACATGATTTTGCTTACACATTTTACTATCCATTAATAATTTTCTTCCCAATCTCACTATGTTTGTTGGATATGCTAGAACTGGATAAAGATTTATAAAGCACTATTATCTGTGACTCTATTGATTGTTAAAACTTGTAGTAGATGCCATCATCATCATTTTCAACTATTACTGATTCACTGCAGGATGAATATCTCTCCAATTTTAATCCAGTTTCTCCAATCTTTAGCCTCTCTTCTCCACATCGACCCCACCAAACTTCCCTATTTATTCTTTTATCTCACATGTGATCTCTTTCTAGGTCTTTTACAATAATCTCTTGAAATCCAGTTTTAAGATTTAAATATCCATTTACTATCATCTCTTCTAACAATATATCCAGATCAGCTCCATTTCATTTTGATTCCTTTTTGTTGGTACACCAAATATATATCTCTCCATACTTCACTGAGTGGTCTGAAGTCTCTGTATTGTTCTTCTGTTTAGTGTCCAAGTCTCAGATCCATAACTCATAACTAGTAAAACACATCTATTAATTTTTTTTTGTTTTCCAACATATAGGCATAAGTCCTTTTAATCTTAAGTTATTTATACAAAAAGCACTTTACACCTATATTAATAATCTGACCAAGGTGTTTGTAGTTGATAATTTCTTCTAATTATTCATGATCAATTTTTACTTTCGCCTTTTGAGAAAACCTATTGAACATTACTTTAGACTTTTTAACATCTTTAGTACTATTTTTATAATTTCCCGATAACTCTTGCAATATTTCCTGAAGCACTGAAGCATTATTTGCAAAATCTGAAATGTTCTTGTAAAACTGCTGTAACAAGTTTTGGTAATATGGAGTCATCTCATTGTATACTTTTTTCAATGTTAATCTTCTTAATAAAAAAAAAAGGTTCATTGCTCAGGAGTTCATAGGTTTGAGCACCAGAAGAGGGGGGGGGTAAAAATGTATTTGCTACCTAAATACCACCATAACCCTATTGTTACATAATGTAATTTGTTAGTCTGACATTTTATCAATATTCATCCTGCATGATTCCAATACTTTAATTAGAAAAAATCATATGTGAAATGGTTGGACAAAATAAAGAAGTTTGTTGGTATGATATGGGGAGGAGAAGCAATGGATGGAAAAAATTGAACAAGAAGAAACCTTTATCCTGCAGTGAACTGATAAAGTTTGAAGACAATGATGATGTGTTTATAATACTCAGTCCTTAAGAAATAGAAACTGATAAAGGTATTCAGAATAATAAATCCCTATCAAATGGTTCTTCTTAATTTATAAAGAAATCTAAGGCCTATTAAGATCAAAACCCTCTAAACAAAAAATAAATATCTTACTCCCATTTGAAATTGCAATAGGGTGAGTCTGAAGTAACTGTTATGACTATTAGCTTCAAGAAAAAAATGTTGTAGACAATTATCACTGGTACTGCAAATAAGAGATTCAAAAAAATATCTATCCATGCAAATAAGAGATTCAAAAAAATATCTATCCAAGTAGAATATGATTTTAAAGTGATTAGAAGAACCAGAGAGACAGATAAAAAAGCAGAAAGGATGAACTTACTCCAGGTTGTCTAAATTTTTTTTTTTATTAAAATCTTGATTTGAAAAGTAGATTTAACCACCCCCACCCCCACACACACACACTTTTATTCATATAAATGCAGTATACTTTCTTCAGCTTTCACAAATTAAAAAGCAGGGGACACTCATAGAAATAATCTTAAGAATTTTTTGCATATATGATGGTTGGAAGGGTCACAAAATGGTTGGAAGAAAATAATATAGTGGGGAGAATGTAAGCAGTCTTTCAATTGGATAGGCGTATAGGAGATAGTTTATTAGTAATTACACAACATATGGTTAAGAGTAGAAATACAAGTACAGTTGCATATGGTTTTTATAGATATAGAGAAGGCATATAATAGAGTAAATAGAAATAGATTATGGGTAAGTTTAGTAAATTTGGGAATGGATGGAGCTTTAATGGATCTTATTAAATGATTGTATGAAAGTAACTACTATAAGTATCAATAAGGGAGTATAGAATTACTTAAAAGTTAAAAATGGGGTAGGACTAAGTAAAGCAAGGAAGCCCTATGTCACCTATTTTGTTTTTGTTGTATTTGAAAAAAATGGAGAGAGCCACAGAAGGTCTAGAAAAAGAGATACCATTAATAGGTGGCAAAGGAGTATATACATTATCGGGTCTTTTATTTGTGGATGATGTCTAGACTTGTGCACAGAAAGAAGGGAAGATATGGAAATTATGCTGAGGACATGTGCAAAGATAGGAAAAGAGATGGGAATTAAATTTAGTGAAGGAAAATGAAAAATAATGATTAATACTGGGGAAAAAGAGGACAAAGAATTTTTATTGGGAGATATAAAGTTGTGTGGTGAATAGGTATAACTATTTAGGAATCGTCTTAAGTAATCAGAGAAATTGCTTGGATGACTGGGAGAAAAATTGATAAATGAAGTAAACAAAAGAAAGGATAAAGAAATTAACAGTGTTTTCATATAATAAATATGATGTAATTAGAATTGTATGGAAGGGAGTGGCAGTAGCAAGGTTAACATGATAACAAAGTGTTACATGTTAGTAAAGGGATGTTAAATTACTTAGAAAAAGTACAAAAAGAAGTGGGAAAGACATGCAATAGATGAAGATGTGTGGACAGTAAAAAAGGCAATTCAGGGAGAAGTGGGATGGTCAAGCTTTTATATGAGATGCAAAAAGCAAAATGAAATTTTTTTCGGTAGATTGCAGTTTATGGATAATAAGAAAATAGTATTTAATTGGGTTATAAGTAATGAATGAGCAAAAAAATGGGTAAGAAAGGTATAGTAAAGTATGCAGAATTGGATGAAGTATTTATATCAGTATACATATAGAAGAGGTGGGATGACTGTGTTAGGAGAATTGTTGAGTGACTGAGATAGAAGAACAAATGCATTAATAAAGAATAGGAAGTTGGAGAGATGGAGAACTAGTATGAAGAATAAAAAGAGTTTAAATATATATAGAAGTAAATAGAATATTGGGTGTGAATTAATTTATGATAAAGCAAGGAAAGTAGTTTACTGTTTAAGGCTCCAACAGAATCTTTAGCAACAAGAGAATATACACATAAATGGAAAAATATGGGTGATTTAGTCTGCAAGTTATGTAAGGAAGGCATAGAAAATATTAAGATATCTGTTAATTAAATGTAAATGCCTGCACACAGAAAGGATACATATAGATGTGGGAGAATAAATATAAACAAAGTGATAATACAGAAAGTGGGTTCTTGGTTTTATGCTGGGATTAAATAAGGGCGATTTAGATATAAAGGCCATGGAGTTGACAAAGATTATGTTGTGGAAATGGGATGGAGCAAGATAGAGAAGAATATGGAAATAACTTAGAGCGGGGAATGGAAAGAAAAGATAAGTGGTCATGGTAGATGAGAGATTCTTGACTCTGAAAACGGGGAAGCCACAGTGCATCTCGTCTCACCATCATCGATTTTTCTATCAGTTTTAATGGACTTCTTATCAAGCAAGAATTACCATTCAACAATTTTAACTAATGTCATTTGCAAATTATAACTGCAGTAGTTCTGAAACTGAAAAGATACGAGTTTCCACTATATTTACGATTAATCGATAGCAGAAAGACAGATGATTCTATGTAAGCCCCAGTCATATTTTTAAAATCAAGATGTTCAAAATGAATACAAAATTAAAACATAATGCCTTCAGATTTATTAGATCATATAAAATAACAGCCAAAACCAAAATTAAAGAGGATTAATTAATTTTTCTAGAATTAAATTTTGGGTATGGATGAGAACAAATCATAATTAAAGAAAAATGAGGATTATCTCATTTATCCAAAACATTAAAATTTGCATACAATCTTGCCGGAACATAAAATTAATTAAATAAAATAAACAAAAAAAAAAAAAGATTAAGAATATATTTTGATAAAATCAAAATAACTGAACAAATTTAGAACACTCTCAGATATTGTAATGTTAACTTTGCAGAGGTCGCAGTCAAAAAAAAAACTGCAACATATATCCAAGAGAAAAATTTATTAATGGTATGGACTAAAATGATGTGTGGGGAGGGGGGATTAAAAACACTGCAAATTTGCATTTATTATATTTATATAATGAAATACACTTCTTTTTTTCAGTCGCAATCTACAAATTATTAAAAATAAATATCAAAAAAATTAATCAGAATCTTCAATAATTGACTATGCAAAACATTTGTTACAATTATCACAGACAATACTGCTATGCATCAAAGCAAAAATACTTTTCACAAGTATAGTCAACAGTGAGTTTAGAATTTGCAGTATCTCTCAAATAGTTTACTCTTGAATATCACATATTCTTACAAAATGTGTTATAATCAAACTCATGGCTTAAACATTGCGGCTCTTAACATAAGTTGTATACAAATCGTCTAAATATTACAGTTTTAACATTAGTGGTGTACAAATGACCTGCTAGTCATAATTTTGAACTTATATACTCAATACAACAGCAATATTTAAAAAAAGTTTGTATCTCTCAGATCAGCTATGACCACTATAGGCTTAAGGGGAAAACAGACTAAGAAGATAATTATACAATGTTAGACAATAAAAATAAAATGGCAAAAAATAATAATAAAACTGCCCTGAAAAACCCATCTTCGCACCCTGCATGATTAAAGTAAAATTTAATATGCAAATTAGTGTTGGTTGTAAGAGATTCCTTTTAAATAATTGAGAAATTCAGTAAAAATTGAATTCTTTCTAGTTTATAAAGATTTGAAAAGAAACATGCAAAAAAAAAAAATTATCATGAACATGTGAAATTAAAAAACAATGTGATGTGATGCCCTGTGACTTCTTATATGAAGTCAGGAATCTCTCAGCAACTATGCCCATACAGTAGTGCCACCAAGTGCAAGTCATAATAATCAATAGATAAACGGTTTGAGAATAAAATCCATATCTGGCTCCTACTCATCCAATATCCCCAGATTAGATATGGATTTTATGTGCAAACCTTTTCGCATCTTTTGATTAGTACGACTTGCACTTGGTGGCACTACTGTATGGAGTTTGCTACTGTTTTAACAGGTTGTGTAAGCATAGGAAATAGTGATATCATGTGATGATAAGATGTGATATTCAGAACTATTGATTTTTAAGTATTCTGAAAAATATATTAAGATCATCAGCTTCTTCGTTATTCAATATTTTCACAAATTAAGGATTCAAGAAGATACCCATCAGTGCAAAAATAATCCAGATATGATTAGGATTGTAGAGAAAGAAGGCAGAAGAATTATAAAGATAGTACTACAAAATGACATTGCCAGTTAAATAAGTATTTTAATTTCTGAGTTTTTAACCAAGGTTTATACCAAAAAGGATCATTAACTGAGGACCAACTGGAGTAGATGCCACTGTGGCTCGATTGTGGATCTGAAAGATTGAAATTGGGTAGAGAAAAACATTTTCAGACTTGGTCTTTGGTGATGAGTCTATGTTTTACTTCTAAATAAGCAGAATAACAACAGAAGAGTACAAAAAATGACAAGTTCAAGCAAATGGCATTGTTGAACAACAATAGCACATAATTTAGTTAGCAACAATTCGATGATATCTTCGTAGTTTTCAATTCTGGAAGATTCGCTACACAAAACTGGAAAACAGTAGGATGACTTGTTTGTCACCCCCCCATACTGAAGAAATCATTTTGCATATATGTCATGAAAAAATGAAAACACTGTTACATTGCTCATTCCTTCTCGTAACTGGATGCCCACCCCAGTTGAAGAAAATCAGAAATAACTAGTCCCAAGATGCCATTACCACACCTATATAGTATAATACTGACAGTAAAAAAGAGCACATCCAAAACAGAAATCACACAACTCGTGTCTGTTTATCTACTTAAAAAATTAAACATGAACATTTTTCATCATAGAAATACTTCTTGCTTTAAGATTATCCACTTTCAGTATCTAATAATTTAAAATTCATTTACAAGGTAAAAAATGAGAATTAAATAAAATAAGGAAATGAAAGGTTTGAAATATATTTGCTGGCAAAATAATGTACCTAAGAAAAAAGTGCCCTTGTACTTTAGTACAAAGATTTTAATCATATATTTTGTCTAGTAAATTAAAAACAAACAAATTAATATATTAAAAAAAAAAAAACTCTAGAGCACATAAAAAAAAATTTAGAAAAAAAAAAAAGGGTGAAGTTAGTTGACATCAAAAATAAAAACTTGGGGATCTAAATTGGTGGAGAGATATAGCAAAGTCTCTTAATCTTCAGTGAAAAATTCACAGAAGCTTATCATGACAAATGGATAAAAAGTAAAGCAGTCTTTAAATAATTCATTGGTGGTGGTGGTGGGGGTTTCTCCCTCCAACAACCCCTCACAGATAAACAGTGAAGAAGAAAGCAGTGTATTCATCTTACTGACCATTTTCCAGATGATGATGGTGGTTTGAGAATATTTAAATTCTTGTTTTATTCTCAAACCCAGGTCATAAGGCTGCCCAGAATTATTCCCGTTGCACCAAAAGTACTTTAATTAAAGATAATGATATATATAGGTTGAAATTTTTAAGGTTATTAGGAAAATATACAAATTGTCTAGAACCATTTTCCCATCCAGGTCGTAGGCATGACAAACAGATGTACTCCTGTTGAGGACCATTTTTCCACCCCATAGGCATGACAAGCAGATATACTTGCTGAACCGTAAGCAGGTGTACTTGTTGTTGAATCGTGAACAGATCATTGATAACGACATATATATGTTAGTATGGAAAAACAATCATAATTATTTAAAAAATGCACAAATTTAAAACTAATTTTGTAAGAATGCAATAAAAGATAATATACTTCCTCATCTGTCAAGAACAGAAATAATCCTAACCTAGTGAAATAAAATATATATATATTACATTTGAAAAAAAAAAAAACATTGAAACAAAAGGCATATTTTTATTTTAAAATAATCTCTACATAACTTAATAAAATTATGAAGATTAAAAACGCAATATATTGTGCATTTAACCTTTTCAAAGTCTTGTGAAAAACGTTTAAACCAATATCAAAATATTACAAGCATGTAAAAACAATATAAAAAATATTAATGAAGAAATTTTTTTATGATAATAACGATGTTTCTGTGTATGTGTGCACATATATACATTCAAAAAAACCCCGATCTTATGCAAAAAAAAAACAGATCCAAAAGTCATTACATCTTAATGATTTATTTTGTTTATTCAGTAAATAGCAAATGGATAATATAGTAATATAAAATCTGTACAAGGAAAATCTTGAGTGAGAAATTGAAATATATAACAGACAAAATATAAAACATACTGTTAAAGATAAAAACGCATCAAATATTATTGGATATAAAACAATCAATGATGTGAATATATTTTACGTCCGTATAACTGGTGTTAGTTAAATTCAAAGAACATTCTGGCGTAAAAATATTAAATAATTTGAGACTATTATAACTAAGCGAGTGCTGAGAAATTTTGGCATAGCTATTTGATTTTTTTTTCTTTTCTCATGTGTCATAGCATCAGCCGGGAAGCGAACCCGCTAACCTGGGACAACTGCCTGTAAAGCAGCTGTCGCTGACCTCTCGACCACCAATGCTTGACAGCTATTTGATATTTAGTAGAATTGTGCATTTGTAACAGAAAATCTAGGATATAAGTGACATCTCCTAAAATAAATATCCAAGAATTGCTCTATACCGATGTAAATGAATAATATCTAGTATACTATATGAGTCCTATGAATATTTCTAACAGATGTGAAGCGCAAACCAAAGTAGCATGAATGTGCTTTTCTCTTTTCATTATTCCCCTAATAAAATATTCATTCTTTTTGAATGTATAGTCCACATAGGATCATTATGCAAAATCAATTACTTTTATCACTTAAAAAAAGATTCTGCCTTTGTGTAAAAAATATTTTATTTAATGAAGTACAATAGTATATCAAACATTTGGAGAGGCGGTGAGTGGGTGAAGAAAACCACGCGCATGTGCTTTTTACTTACTTAACATGAAAAAAAAAAAAACTTAATAAGCAAAATTACATAAGACTAAAAAAGTTGTAGTGTCAGTGGTTTTAAGCCAATAAACATCACATGACCACCACTTCTTATGCTTGTGTATAACTATTGTTAAAACAGGCAAAACACTATACGTATTGCCACACACAGCAAGCTAGAGTAATGAAGGGATGCCAGAAGGCTTGTGCATAAAATCCCCATCTAGTGCATACTCATCCAATATCCTCAGACTAGTTTCTGGCTTGTGGCCTTCGTCAGTGAGGAGCCTTGGATCTGATGTTTATTGGCTTAAAACCAATCCTGCCTAATAGGATAGTGGTGGCTATGGTTATTAAAGAACCCAAAACACCAAAATGTATGGGTGCTGAACTGAGTTCAGACCCATATGACTATATAAGCTAATGGGCTTGTATTGAAAACATTACAATGTTTTCAGTTTAAGACTCATAGTTTTGTAGTTAAGTGGAGATAAAAGGTGACTGCTGGAAGCTTGCATTAGATCCTAAGATCTAGGTGCAGTGCTCTCAGATCCAAGCTTCCTCACTGACAAAGGCCACAAGCCAGAAACTAGTCTGGGGATATTGGATGAGTAGGCACTAGATGGGGATTTTATGCACAGCCTTCTGGCATCCATTGATTACTCTAGTTTGCTGTGTGTGGCAATATATATAGTGTGTTTTGCCTGTTTTAGTGATAGTGGTCCAAGATAAAAAAATATAACCGCTGCCATATGTGATATAAACTCATAAAATTTACATATTTTAATGTTTTTATTTTTTTGTTTATTTACACTTTTTTTTTTTTGGATAGCATATTGCAGCTTTATATATATATAACAATATTATTGTGCATATATAATCATATCAACAAATTAAAAATAAGTTGTTTTCCCAATCATTTATAGTTTACATTATTGTTTATCATTAATATAGATCTGCACAAGAAAACTTTTTCTTTTTGTAAACCCATACATATATATATATATATCTGTGTTTTTGCGCCATCAACTGAACCTTATCAAACAAATTTTTATATAATCAGATATAGTTTCGTATGATTCAGTCTCCTGGCACAGTATTTAGACAAAGACCGTATCACATAAATTCAGAAAATTAAACTTTCTAGTAGCAAGTAAGGATTTCAACCTAAAAATAAGAAAAATGAGAGAAAGGAATGGAAAATTTTGTGAATAAAAGCTGGCTCATATAAAGGAGAATGGTAACTAAAAAAAAAAAAAGATTAAAATATTAGGTCAGCATACAAAGTTATTTTGCTGATCTTCAATATCATTATTGGAGTTTAAGTAAAAGAAAGATACCTCACAAATAAAAAAATAATATTTAAAATCACATTATAAAATATAGTAAAAAAGATAAAACAAATTTTTTATAAAGGTTTTAAATATATATATAAATTTAAATTATTATAAAAATATAAATAGACTACAATTTAATAATTTTTATTAGTCATTAATTAGATTAGAGATTATCCACTTAAGGATTAATATTTCCATAGCATAATTTTCACTATACACTCTCTATCCGCTTTTAACACCTTAAGGCCAACTGATGAGTGCTGGTTCACCTTGGGGATCATATATCTTTTTCACATGTCTTTGATCATATGTGCATGATTACACTCTTCCAGAAGGTGTTAAACGCAGATAGAAACCAGTCCTTACCTTGCGCAAGTAGTGTAGTGAAAATTATTCTACAATTTAGCATAAATAATTTTACATGAAATCACAGAAAATTATAATAAAATGTAATAGCAAATTGTTAGAAAAAGAAAATATATAACTACCACATTGAAAAAAATAATTTCACTTCAAAAGCTGAAAATCTAAATTCATAATTAGCTGGTGCAAAATATAGCTAATTGAAAAGCAAGCCACTAGCATTAAATAAAATAAAAAACAAACAAATTAAGTTATGAAATGTTAATTAAAAAATAAAATCGGAGTTTAGTTAGAGGTATTTTTTTTATGTGTATTTGATTATGCCTTTGGAGTGAAGGTATATAAATGAAGAGTCAAATAGAAAAGATGGTTGTAGAAAGTATTATCAAGTTGCATACTGAATCTACATTGTATGTATCAGTAACTCAAGTTAACTGCAATCAGCAGCCAAGCCCTCGGTTCAACAGACAATTGTGCTAAAACTTACAAAAGTCTAGTACCATATGAAGAGCAGATCTAACATTATGAAGTCCTTGTAATATGCTGCAAGATATACAACGGTGAGTAGCTAGAAACCCTAATGCATCATTGCTGACCAATAAGAGAATATAGTCTTCCAACTTGCGAAAGTAATAATGAATAATTAATTCTCTAATCTCCTGAAATCTGTCGCCTTCCTTCCATAGTGTGATCAACCTGAGCAGAAAATCCAATATATATTTCCAAGTGAAATAGATAGTCTTGAATGCTGAAAAATTAAATGTAACCCAAAATGTATACAATGAAATTAATCTGAAAGAAGAAATGAAGACATCAACCAGACAGTTTACAGAATTAAAAATACTGTTCCAAAAGAAAAGTTTCACATGTGCACTCGTCCACGAATCAAACGGTATGTAATTTACTCTGTTGCAATAAACAGAACTCTAACTGAGATTATTTACAGCAATCTAATAAAATATTTATTTCCGTTAACTTTGTGAATAGATTTTTTTTTCTCTCTTTTAAAATATGCATTAAGTATTTTACATTTTATTAATATTTATTGTTGTTCAAACAATTTTTGCATTAATAATCATTTTAATATTTTAATATTTGTATTGTTTTTGTGAGAGGAGTTCTAAGTCACAATTCGACTGAAGATGAGAGAAGAAAATTTTACTACTAACAAGTTATATCCGTTGCATTTTTCCGCTAAAGTTTTGTTCCTATCCAAAATCAAGATCTTACTTAGATATGCCTAAAAATTAAAAATTATATAACAATACTATTAAACAATGAATTTTTAAATTATTTATCAAATAAATATTTTGCAATGTGATTTATTTGTTGACATGTGCGAAGGGTTCCTTATTAATTAACAGATTAGTAATATGTACTAAATTCGAAATGCTTCTTTACGTTAATACTTATATTTCAATTTAATTAATAATCTTATTACAGTATTTGTTTTTCTTATATTAAAAGCAGCTTAGTTCTTTATTTCTTTTTCCATTCTACATACTGAGATATCTAAATGAATGTATGCGTGATATTAAAATATATCCATTCGCTCAGTGAATAATAATCAAGAATCATGTTCCAATAGAAATAATTTATAAAAAGGTTGTGTGTAGAATGATACACATGATATGTCATATGAAATGGCCAAGAGTACTGATAATGCTCTGATGACTCAATTCATTAACTCTAAATTTCAATCTGTTATCAGGCTACTCTTTGGACTGACCCTTGGAAGGTGCCTATATTTAGGTTTACTTGAAGAATTATATCTAAGAAGATTATGTAAATTCATAATATATTTTGGTTGTCGTCGATGAGCCACCATATCCCACTGGATGGCGCCATTTTCGCTCTAAAACACATAAAAATGCCGTTTCCGCGGCCAACACATTCGAACCCGCATTTTCTATAATACAACTTTTTTGTTGTACTACCGATTGTAGGCCGCTTTGTCACATCGCAGTACAGCATGTATGTTTACGCAGCAAATACATTTTCCCAATTCGTACAGTTTATAAAATGGTTACGGCTTGGGGAGAGGGTGTGTTTTTTTGAATTGGATTGTAATGTTATTTTCATTGGATTTTTATTTATTTTAAAGTATTGAAATGTTCAGATTTTGTAAAGTAATAATTAACAGACTTTTTACACCATAGTGTATTGAAGTTTTAAATAGTAAATGTTGACGAGATATATGTATAAAGTGAATTGGAATTAGGTAATGCGTCAAGTAATGTACTGTTCGTAACATTTCCACGAGACATTTTAAGATTGTACCGTGTGTATATTTTTGAAATAAAAAAGAGCGTTAACACAAAAATATCCAGTAAGAAAAGTACAATTGTACACTGTATTTTTAAATGTCATAAAAAGCATATATTATAAACATTTTATATATATTTGTCGTTGTTTAAAAAAGTTTTAGTTTCTTTCTTTTCTCCGACTACTGTTATACTTTGTTGAATATAGTTTACGTTTATTGTTATCATTTATTCTATAGATGTTACAAACAACAGAACACTAACTGTAAACCTAATCCTAAACTAACCCTAAAGCTAACCCTAAAACTAACCCTAAACCTAACCGCAACAACTTTTACTTTTAGTTGCCATTCTATTTGAAATAAAAAATAGCGGTAAACAACAAAAAAAAAAAGCCGTAACCCCAGTAAAAAAATCTCCGATAGAAAACTGATTTTTCTAATAAAAAGAAAACTAAAAAAGACGAATCAAATTGTAATTTGTTTATTTTATTTTACATTTATTATCATCATTTAATTTGTATACGTTAATAAAAAATAATATTTAAAATTAAATAATATTTAAAAAAGATGACTTTCTTTTGTTTTTATTTTCGCATTACAAAAAACACATCAAAATGATTATAATTAACGGCCCGTGAATGATCATATTTTATAGTTTTAGCGTGCGTAATAACTGCGCCATCCAGTGGGATATGGTTGCTCATCGACGACAACCTATATTTTTAATATTGAACTATTAAATAATAGTGATATTATCAGTAGTTTTCTGTTCTACTGTGTCAGCTGCTTGATGGTGTTGATGCTAAGCAAAAACACATAGATATAACGTTCCCGGGCCAGTGATTCTACAGAACTATTGACTTTATTTTTGGAATAGGAAATAAAAGTAAATTATATTACAATTTACATTCAGTTACATTTGACAACCCAATGTGAGTTCAAATAATTGTATTTTCTTCAATTAAATGTTCTATTACATTATGTATATATAAATATGAACATTCCATGTTCTGTTACCAATATATATATATATGTATATTAATAATAAGTCAGATGTCACATGACTTATATATAGCTTGCAATTACCAATATGTAAACTTAAGAGCATGCTAACGCTCTAAACAAGCTTTTTTTTATATTATGATAAATGCTACTACAAGAGAAGGCATCTAAAAGTTTAGATCTTCTTCTTAAGAATTATTTTTTAGATAAATGTTTAGCTTGAGTTGGTTTTTTGAATCTAATGTCCCAACTCCTCACTGAAGAGACCCATAGGTCGAAACCAGTCTGAGGATGGGGACAATCTAAGATAAAGATGATTTGAATGCCTTCTCTTGTAGTAGCATTTATCATAATATAAAAAAAAGCTTGTTTAGAGCGTTAGCATGCTCTTAAGTTTACATATTGGTAATTGCAAGCTATATATAAGTCATGTGACATCTGACTTATTATTATTTTGCTGTTGGGGCTTTGGCTAAATTAAATGGCTAAGCCTATTAATATATGGAATATCTGAATTAAGTTCAGGCCCATATAATTTTTTCAGTTGGAGAGCTGACTTTAAAGACATGCAGATGTCTAAAAGTTTAGATCTTCTTCTTAAGAATTATTTTTTAGATAAATGTTTAGCTTGAGTTGGTTTCTTGAATCTAATGTCCCAACTCCTCACTGAAGAGACCCATAGGTCGAAACCGGTCTGGGGATGGGGACAATCTAAGATAAAGATGATTTGAATGCCTTCTCTTGTAGTAGCATTTATCATAATATAAAAAAAAGCTTGTTTAGAGCATTAGTATGCTCTTAAGTTTACATATTGGTAATTGCAAGCTATATATAAGTCATGTGACATCTGACTTATTATTATTACTATTATTATTTTGCTGTTGGGGCTTTGGCTAAATTAAATGGCTAAGCCTATTAATATATGGAATATCTGAATTAAGTTCAGGCCCATATAATTTTTTCAGTTGGAGAGCTGACTTTAAAGACATGCAGATGTCTAAAAGTTTAGATCTTCTTCTTAAGAATTATTTTTTAGATAAATGCTTAGCTTGAGTTGGTTTTTTGAATCTAATGTCCCAACTCCTCACTGAAGAGACCCATAGGTCGAAACCGGTCTGGGGATGGGCACAATCTAAGATAAAGATGATTTGAATGCCTTCTCTTGTAGTAGCATTTATCATAACATATAAAAAAGCTTGTTTAGAGCGTTAGCATGCTCTTAAGTTTATATATATATAGCATTTAATATTTAACTGGTTATATGATATAAATGAATTATTTTTTGCATTAAACTGTGTATTATTTTGTTTAAATTCCTGATATTTTGATGATATATCAATCATCACTGTCCAAGATAAGGTCTTAATGAAGAATTGTTAGATCTTAAGTAATAACGAGATTGAGTGTGAAGTAAAGAACAATCATTCTTATATATTATATATGATGGCTGATTATTCAGAATAGATGGATTAACAAAATCTGATGAAGCACAACATATTTCAGCCTTGTGAAGACCACTTATTTTATCTCTTTCTTCTAAAATCAACTTACAATCAATTAATTGTAAAACCGAAAGAAATAAAAATGTTGTTACTCCATCTATTCTGAATAATCGACCATTAAATATATATAAGAATGACTGTTCTTTACTTCACCCTCAATCTCGTTATTATTTCAGATCTAACAGTTCTTCATTAAGGCCTTAACTTTGACAACAATGAATGATATTTCATGGAAACGTTGTGAATTTAAATAAAATAATTTATATCCAAAAAATACTTTATTTATATATATGCATTTTCAAGCGTTTACATTAGGATTTTAAATCTATATAAGCATATTCATAATTTAAATTTTTCTACAGAAAGTTGTTCAATATTATATTTGTAATTATATGTTGATCTATTTTCATCGTCTAGAATGGATTGCTAAACTTTTCAAATACATTCTTCAGCTATAGCACACAGGTTAATATCTAATGCAATGCTCTGAATGATATTATTCTTTTTCAGCATAGCTGATCTAACCAGAGACAGTTATTAGCGTAGGAATTGAATCTGAGACCTTTAGACTTGTGAATCCTAAATTTAAGGTGCTGCTCTAATTAACTGGGCTATTCTGTCAAAAGCAATAGTCAGTAGAAATTTTTACTTATCCATAAGGATTCTCCTATTTTCTCTATTCTTTCTTAAAAGCAAAATTGATGAGTCATAATCTCATTAGTCAGGCTAGTAATGCCTCAACAACTGGGGAAAACAATATCACTCAAAATATTGTGTTAAATATTAACCGATACTCTACTACTAACAGTACATAATTCAACCATTTAAATAAATTTTAATTGTTTTAAAAACATTTAACATTTAATTGTAGACTTTGGAAATAGTCCAACATATAATTATATATAAAATACTGCCACCACAAATTTTCAGACAAACACTTTTTCACTATTACATTATAAAATTTATGCTGCACGTATACCTTAATATTTTCACAGGCCATGGAAATAGGTCTGCTTTATTTCATTTACATATCAGATAATATACATGGAGTATGTGTGTATACCTGTTTTATGAAACATGTTTTGGGGAATAAATGTGTTTAATAAAATAAAATAAATGTTACTGATGTTTCAATAACATTTATCCTCAACTGGGTGAAAAAATACAGTAATAATTATATGATTATAGTAGATAGAATTGTTTCACGTGGTTGTTAAATAGTTTGATTTATATTTGGCAGAATTTTTTATATTCATTTGCGTTAAAAAACTCTTCCAAATAGTTGGTAATTTTAATGTTTTCGTGATGCTTATTAATGCAATTTTATCTGTGAAAACATTCACGTCAATATATATACATACATAAATCTATTTAAATATATATGTGCTTTGCGCACAGATATGAAGCTGTTAAAAATAAGTGATTATTATCCAAAAGTTACCACCAGTTCAGGACAGTTTATAGTCCCATATTCATGGCTACTGGAGTTTAGTTAAGAACTATAATAATGTTAATGCAAAGTTATGCAAATTCATGTGAAGATCCTACATAGACCACTTTCAAATACTAATGACGTAAAGTCTTAACTATTTCAATAAATCTATTTATGAATGTGTTAAAAACATAAGACATTAATTTTAGATTATATACTGACAAATTATTCATTACAATACACGTAATAAAATGAAGTATTGTAACATATTTACATGTTTTACTAATGTAGAATTATTTATATAAATACTTACATTTTAATTTGCCTCGGACTTTATTGGCAGTCTTTTTTATGTCAGCCATCAGCTCTTCTAATTCTTCTTTTACTTCTACAAATAATAAAAAGAAAATCATATATATATATTGCTGAACAAATTATAAAGTAAACATTCATTGAAACAAATTAATAACTTCACTAAAATAATTAAGTGAAAGGTTCAAAATGTGATGGTGATGAAATACTTAAATATACAAAAACCTATCTACGGAACAAACAAGTCCAAATACGTTATTAAGATAATTCGTAAGCTAAATCCTCAAAAAATCATTTAAATGAACTTGTAAATAATACCCTATTTTTTTGGTCATATCATACTGCCAATTTATTTTATCAGATAAAAGATATTACTAAGATAATTCACAAACTAGATC
This sequence comes from Epiperipatus broadwayi, assembly GCA_028023455.1. Classification (NCBI taxonomy): domain Eukaryota; kingdom Metazoa; phylum Onychophora; class Udeonychophora; order Euonychophora; family Peripatidae; genus Epiperipatus; species Epiperipatus broadwayi. The sequence goes on along the minus strand of JAQFVV010000055.1, from coordinate 5,304,833 downwards.
CTCAACGAATCATTTGAAATGAACTTGTGTTTTATCACTACCAATCTATTTTGTCAGATAAAAGATAATTTTTTAATATGATGTTATTTAAATAATTCTTTCAGGACTCTAGCTAGTGAATTATCTTACATATTATTTATTCAAACTTATTTATTCCATGAATAGGTTTATATTCTTAGTTATTACATATATGATAAGCTGTAAAATTATTTAATGCCCCTTAAAATCACTAGAATTAAATATGTATATATAAGTTAAATAGAATCAAGTGCTTATTACTGCTACAAAGAAAAAAAAATCAAAAAAATATTTAAATAAATACAAATCTATTAAGAAATCGTGTAGAATAATATATAAGATCCTCCATTTTAAAATTAATCAATTTTTTGTTTTTCTTTTTTACTTGTTCATTAACGATATTAAGACTATATACTATTTTCATATAGATTACCTTTAATGCATCATTTTATGCATATATGAAATATGTGATTTATACTTATTAATATAAGACATATTTCATGCAGTGATATAACACCATTAATGTCATAAACTATATGTATATAATTAATTATAATTTTCAGGGTATTTTTTATGCATATATAAAGGACATGCTCCATATTCATTAATAAAAAATAAAATTTTCATATATAAGATGTGATATGTTGGACTATAATATATCATCATTACAAACCTTCAGATAGAAAAAATTCATTGTTTTTAACAGTATTTGGATTGCAAAATAAACATTTTTAAAATGTTTATCATGAAATTAAAATGAGTTTCTGAGTTTTTGTTTAAATAGTAGATAAAATATTATAATTAAATTCCTTTTTTAAAAAAAAAAAGGCAGTAAAACATGTATACTGAGAATTAAATATATTTAATAAAAAAAATTTAATATTATAATCAAAGTAGAAATATTAAATCATGCGTACATAAGCTGTTTACACAGAGGCAAAATTCTCCTTACAGTAGCGCCATTCAGTGCAAAACTTTCTGCATCTGTTGATTATTCTGGCTTGCACTGGGTGGCGCTACTGTATGGAGAGTTTTGCCTCTGAGATTATGGGAAAACTTAGGGTGGACATGGAAAAGGAAGGTAAAGTGGCTAACAGGTTTCTCTGAGCATAGCTGCTGAGAGATTCCTGACTCTGTTTAAGGAGAAGTCACAGTGCATCACATCACATCACATCCTCTGTTAAAGCAGAAATAGATGCTTAATAAAATAAATGATTTTTTTAAAAACTACTTATTTTAAAATGAGATGCTTTTTAAAGATAGAAAACATTAAAATATGTAAATTAACTTACTTTTTTTTTAAAAAAAAAAACCCCATAAAACACAATATAATATACATCATTAAAATCAAAATATTTATTAAATATTTTTTAATGAAATTAGTAAATTGAAAAATAGTAAACTAAGAAATTGTTGATTAACAAAAGAAACGCTAAGGTAATTACCATTGATAAATTTAAAAAATATTTTAAGAGATGCAACTTTTAAAAAGAGTAAAACACAAATTAGTTTATATTTTTTAAAAATATAAAATAATATACAATATGTATCACTTAAATAATAAGTGTAATAATGCTCAAGATTAAATGAATTTATAGGTAATCATTGAAAAACAGTCAAAAACTAGACGTTGACTGATTTTTAATGAATATGTATCACTAAAATTAAAAATGTTATTCAATAGAAGTTTTTAATTGAATTAGTAAACTAGAAGTAAATTATTAATCATTTTACCTCACTACAAAGTAATATTTTCAATATATTAATGCACTATTTTTATTTACAATATTTATATTTACAACAACAGAAAAACATTATGAAAAAACACTTCATATTTTTAGAAAATATAATAAAGGAAGTTTTTTTTTCTTTAACAAAGGATTAAATACAAAGATTTAATGAAAAACTTTTATAGCAGTTTTACAAAAAGGTATTTTGCGGATTGAAATGAATAAGTTAAGGCAGGGGTGGCCAATTGTTTTGGCTTGGGGCCGCAGAGGTTGGCAGAGGGCCGCATCGGGGGACCACTTTGTGAAAGCAAAGGTTAACAGAGGGCCGCACCTTTTTTTCATGACCCAATAAACACACTGCTTTATTCCCTGTATTACCAAAGAAATATTTGTTTGTCCATTCTCCATTAAACACATGACATTCATAATCAATTTTACATTTTTTTGGAGAGTTCATGGCTTCACTAAAGTTGGAAATGTATATATTTGCTAATGCAAAGACAAAATTGAAATTAACCAGATCAACTGGAAAAGCACTGCACATCGTATCTACACTGTGCATGTGTATTGATGTAGCCATCCTAGTGGAAAATATGAGACAAATCTTCAGGCACGCATGGGAAGGAAGTCTCAGTTCAAGGCAGATTTTTCTGATTGTCTTGGCGGGCCGCATATGGCCCTCGGGTCGCTATTTGCCCACCCTTGAATTAAGGGAATAAAAATATATGGATTTTACTTAAGTCATTAGATTTTGCAGTTGATATGGTTGTTTCTGATAATAATGATCTGAGATTTCAATAATTCTTGCAAGAGTTATCAGATAAAAGTAAGAAAATAGGATTAAAAATAAATGCTTATAAAACCAATGTTGAAAGTATTTCCACAGAAAAAATAAGATTGACATTATGAATTAGAAAAAAAGTGAATGACTATAAATACTTTGGTAGAAGTATTAATACAGAGGGAAATATAATGAATAAAATTAATCATAGAATTGGAACATCATTGTAGAAATAATTTAAGATTAAAACAAAATAGGTCTATTTGAAAAGAAAGCTTTTTAAAAGATGTGCCTTATCTGCTCTTATACATGAATCTAAGATATGAATGCTTAATAGAAAGAAACTTGAGACTATTCAATATGAAGAGATGTGTGCTAGGAGAAGCAAGAATGAATCTAAAATGAAATATGTGAGTGAGCGAATAAACAGATATTACTGATATCATTGAAAGAATTAAGAGATTAAAATGGAGCTGCCTGGACATATTGATAAAAGAGAAGGTGGATAATTTTAAAGATGATTTCAAGAGATTGTAAAAGAGCTAAAAAGAGATCATATATGAGGTAATGGTGTGGAAAAGAAAAGCTGTAGATAGAAGGAACTGGATTAAATTTGGAGAAACATTCACCCTGCTGTGAATTGACAATGGCTGAAAATAAAATTGTTGATAATCATTTGTATTAAAAATATTATTTTGTTAATAAATTAGTTATATGTATATTGAGCTTTCAAGCAAATGATTTTCAGATAATTGGCTTTCAAATGATTGGCTTTAAGGAATTTTATTGGTGCCATTCATTTATGAGGTAAATCGAATAAATAAAAAGAAGTTAAAAAATTAATATCTTTTCACACTTCTACTTTTATATATACATGTTAATACAAATGATCTTAATGAGCACATAAATGATTTTAAGGCTTATCAAATACATAACGTTAAGAATATAAATCGTTCACAGAAGTAACAAATCCAGCTATTTTACTAAGATAATTTATGAGCTGAATCCCCAAAGAAAATCATTTAAATATATCTGTAAATAACGCCCACATTTTATTATATCAATACCAATCTATTTTGTCAAATAAAATAGATTGACAAAGTAGATTAGCATTGATATAACAAATGGTAGACATTTAGGGGTTTATTTAAATGATTTTTTGGGAATCTGGCTTGTAAATTATCTTACTAATGTACTCGGACTTGTTTGTTCCAAGAAATATATTAGTACTTTAACTTTGAGACAGATTTGGATATCCCGTCTTTTTGAGAGACAGAATTGCTTGTAAATAGATCTTCTTAAGAGTTAACTATTAGATAAATGCTTAGCTTGAGTTGGTGTTTTGAACCTGGTGTCCTAGCACTTCACTGAAGAGAGTCATAGCTTGAAACCGGTCTGGAAATGGTGACAATCCTAGATAAAGATGATTTGAATGCCTTCTCTTGTAGCATTTATCATTTTAAAAAAAGCTTGTTTAGAGCTATTGGCATGCTCTTTATTTTACATATTTGTAAGTGCAAGCTATATAAGTCATGTGAAACATGACTTGATTTTATAATTTAATAAACATATATACAGTATATTTAAAAAGTAACTTGACAGATGTAAAGTAATTATATGCAATTTTTATCAACCGGTTTGCATTTGGAAAAATCAACTACACAAACAAAAAAGGAACTAAAATTATGATAGATAAAAAAAAAAAGATGTAATAGGGTTCAGTTATATTAAGAAAGAAAAACCAGTTAAAAAGCAAAACATATTTAAAAAGAGAATACTGCATTTAATTGTGATCAGACTAAGTGACTAAATAATATATATACCCACATACATGTAGAAAAAATGCATTAGTGAAACAGGCAGTGCCATTGATGAAGAGATAATAATAAGAAAAAAAAAGATCAAGGTAGGAGCAAAGAATAAAAAAGACAAAAATCTGTATAGGAATATGATGATGATAAGGAACTATTTTATGGCAATAAATAAAAATATGCCTATATGCGCACCAATGCACATCTTTATGAATTATGAAAAATTTATCACGTTAATACACATTTCGAAAAGACAATGAAAATCATTTTTTAAATGACAAAAGTATTATATATTAATAATTTTGACAAATCTTTTCCATTTATTATATACTGAATATCAAATATATATAATATATATTGATAACATTAAATTAAAATAGTTCAATATATATGTGAGTAAATCACCCCCCCACACACACACACACACATCAGGCTATGAACAAATAATGCTCCGTGATAAACAGGGTCATTAAAAGTGAGAATCAGTCTCCATCCGTGCATAGTTGGTTATTAATTGAAAGTTATTAATGCTTATTTTTATCTGGTTAATCAAAAGCCTACTGGAAAGATCGATCATTCTTATCGCTTTCTCAACAGTGTTATTTGTTATAACCTGATGGGGAGAGTGGCTCATTACTTTAATTACATACACATAATAAATTACAAAGAAATAAATATTTAAATGATTGAGAATTCATTAAGAAGTTCTAGTGCCAGAAACTCCAGCATAGGTCGATCCTAGGACCCACATTCCCAGGCTGACAATCCACCATAGTACTAGCAAACATAATTAAAAAATGATTACGTAGAACAAGATTTTAGGTCTAAACAAAAATAAGTATTCTTCAAAATCTAATCAAAAACTATAGTATTAATTAGATTTTTTTAAAAAAAAAAATAACCATTATTTAAGAAGTTAATTGAAGGCTGAATGCCTTAACTTGTGATACAGACCAAATTTTAAATATTTCAAGTTTAAAAAAATTGTAAAAAATGGCATTTCATTAAATGTTTATTGTAGTTGAACTGAATATAACACATATAAAAGTACATACATGTGCAAGTTAATTTTTTTTTTTTTTCAAGTGTCATAGCATCGGCCGGGACGCGAACCCGCAACCCGGGCAACTGCTTGTAAGGCAGTCGCGCTGACCTCTCGACCACCAATGCAAGACAAGTTAATTTTTTTGTATGAAGGTAAGTTGTATATCTAAATAAGCAAACTCGAAATCTTAAAAATTGCTGGCTCAAGTATATTATCACTTGCATTTTTAAAGTAAACTTTATCAATAATATATATTAGAAATCAGTCAACACTTAGACAATCCCAATCTAGATAACAATCAACAATCACAAACTGTTGTCATGGCAATCTCCTTTTAACAATATATGTAAAGAAAATGACATTTATTATATGAAATTCTAAACTACTCAAGTGTTGCCTTTTATACAATTAATAAGAGCATATGGAAAAATATTTTAATCCGCTAGAAAGAATAAATGACATTTTATATAAGCATCACTAATTGATTTAAATATGCATAAAACATAATTATATAATTCACAATTAGAAGTTGTAATATGAATGGAATGAGAATATTTAAGAATTCCTTATTAGATTATTGTGAGAAAAAAGATGTTTTATATATATATACAGTAAAGTTCAGAATTGTAAACTGTTAAACCTTCACAAGACAAGGCACAGCAGATTGGTTTAAAAGGAACTTCCTTTATCATTTGTTACAAGTCCTTAAACATCATCATCCATAAATCAGAAAAGCTTGCATTTTATTTATATTAAGAAGATTTATTTGCTTTATTTTAATATGTGAAAGATGAAATACAGGCAATTTTTAAATCTGAAAGCTGTCTACAGTCAATACGTATATATCAAATTATTTTCAGGATAGAAAGGAATTATAAACAATTCAATTTACATGAATTCTAATATTCACAGCTAGGAGTGTGTTATCCTTTTACACGACTAACAAATATCTATACACATTAATAATTTTATCAATAAAACCTTCTTTATATATATATTAATGGTAAGGTTTTTAAAAAATAGAATTAATTACAATTTCTGCCTGTATTAAGGAAACATACAATTATGTATGGTTATCAATTGTTGAGGCATGTCTTTCACTGCTCACACTTTAAAATAAAACACATAAAATCTGCTTTAAGCATTTAACACAGCTGATGAAAAGGATTTGTCCTGAACACTATCATCATAATATGCAATTCAACCATTGGTCATTATACATAGCCTCTATTATTCTACCTTCACAATGAGAACGCAGAATGCTTAAACGCTTTTATTTCCATAAAAGTTAATATATGAGGTTATGACATGGATGGAAAAGCTTAAAATCTACGGGGAGATTCAGAATAGATTGAGTTTAGGAAGATAATTTACTTACAACTCAATTGAGAGAAATGTTTCATATAGAACAACACTTCTTAAAGTGAACCGTGGCTCCCCAGGGGTCCACAAAACTTTGGGGGTGTGTGATAATTTTTAAAAATGGTGGTGATGAAGGTCACTGACAAAAAACAAATTTGTATATAAAGAACAAATTAAACACATTTGCAGTCATCTAAAAAGAAAATGAATTAATTTTTAAGCGAATATTAGATAATATTCCGATTAAGCGAATATAGATAATATTCCGATCAGGAAAAAGTTGTTCACAAAATGCTATCATCATTTATCAAAAATTGATGGATTAAGTTTGACAGAAAATCCTCTGCAGATGTTATTTTACGAGATCGCATGGTTAGAAAGTTATCACTGGACTAGGGCTAATACTTAAGTACCTGTGGTTTTTATGTGAGAATGTGTGTAAATACTTGGCTCAAATATAAAAACTTTTATTGCCCCCATTTTCATATCACACTATGTATATTACATTGCAAATACATTGTTAGTCGATGGGGCTGAGATTATTGTTTTTCAGGGAGCCCTCATATCAAAAGGATTGAGAAGTACTGACATAGAAGACAAGCAACTATTTATTGTGCTTTTAGATACAGAAAAAGGCTTATGATATGATGGATAGGAATAAACTGCAGAGAAATTTTGAAAACATGGGATTGCTACAAATAATTAAGAGTCTTTACAAGTATAATTTAATAAATATCAATTGTATGATATATAGAATTGGTTTGGATATAAAATTAAGTTCAAAGAGAATTATCCTTATAGCCCTGAATATTTATATGATTTCTAAAATAAAATAAGACTTTGAAATACTAAAATTGGATACTGGGATAAAGATTCCCATAGTTAAAAACAAAAAAGTATATAATACAGTAACACATTTTTTGGGTACATTACGACATTTTTTGCAAATAATGCAAAAGACATGAAACTGTTAGTAGATAAGTTGGGAATTAAAACTGAAACAAAAAGCAAAAAAAAAAGATTGAAAAAGAATGATGGTATCTGCTGTTTACGTTCAGAAAAGAGACTATATTGGCCAAAGAATTCAGAAATTTTCAGATAGAAATAAAAACAGATATATAGATATGCAATTGGTGGTGAGTTGAGGTCAGCAAATAAAGTTATTCAAAAGGAAATAAAATGATAGCAAGTAAAACGAAACTACAAATGTTTGAAAAAACACAATGATGAATAAAAGGATTATACAAATAGCGTTTAATTGGATTATGCAAAGAGGACAACATTCTTTTTAAGTTAGAAAAGGCTTACTAATAGAGAATTTATTTCTATGCTTTAATTTAAAAAAATGTATGAAATACATTTCAGATATATATTCTGAGAAATGGAGAAAAAAAATAGATTAGTTGATTAGACAAAAAAAAAAAAAGTTATGGAAAATATATACAAATAAAAAAATTAGTTTAAAATTATATGCGACTAAAAATATATATAAACTATTAAATTGCATATGTTAAAAGTAGATAAAGTTTTTTGTTATTTAGAATATTTTTGGATATCAGAAATAAAAGCCAAAAAAGGAATAAGAATTTGGACTGTAGGTGTAACTGATGTAGAAATACAAGAGGAAGCAATAAATACTTATTTTTGAAATGCAGGGATGTTAAAAAAAGATAAGGATAAATTAAAAATAGAGTGGGAGAAACAAAAGAACAAGACAAAAAAAGAGATTTTCTTAAGGTTTTTATGATAAAAATAGAGAATACGAGGGTAGGATATTGGAATTACTGACACAGCTTTTATTAAAATGGAAAAAGACAGCAAATATATAGAGTTAAAAAATATTTACAATACACAAAATAATCGTGAATTTATTCATATATATTTATATAAAAATAAACGATGCAACAGATCTACTGTTTTGGAGAGGGAGTTGAACCTTTAACTTGCCCAACAGGGTTTCTGACTATATATGGCTTATGCACTATAATTTCTGAATTCATTTAAAAATAAACCAATTTATAGTGTATTACAATATGTATTATTGGAAATAGAAATGAAAAGAATATGTTTATATTTTAAGAAAGTATAAAGAAAAGAATGGATGAAGATAGAATAATGGATGATGTAGGGGTAAAAATGGAATTTTATACAGATGATATATGGGAATGATTACAAAAAAAGATGGTTCAAAATTAATATAAAAATTGGGTTTAAGAAATATGCAAAGAGGTAAAGCTGTAAATGGTGGAGAAAGTTTGAAGTTTTGTAGGAAAAAGGTTTAGATTTGTTAACAGTAATTGACATAAAGTTGAGTGATTAAGAACCATGTTTTCAAATATGGGAATGAAAGAATGCAAATATTTAGAAGCGATAAGGATGCAGAAAGTAAAAGAGTCATTATCATTATTAAAGGCAATATTTTAGGTGGAAATAGCAAAAAACATGGGAGTTTAATTGCAAATTGCTAAAAGAAATGAATCTGCCAAATGGGGAGGATATGAAAATATGTAATGAGAGTATTTGGGAAAATAATATCTTTAGAAAAAATATTAATTATAGGTGATATGAATCACCATGTTAATAAAATGGACAACACAAAAGAGACATTATTGAAAAATCAATACAAAAAAAGTAGACAAAAATTGGAATTATAGGTAATGTATATAATGGAAAGTCTGTATGATCAAGGAAGAATGTGAAGTAGACTGGTGATTATGTGTCATTGATTAAGAGCAAGTAGGACTGATTACAGGAAGTATTGAAAGAAACAAAAAAGGATTTAATACTGATCATTATTTCATGCTGATAAAATTAGAGGTTAGATAAAATAACTTTATAAATGAGTTGACAGGGGTGGAAAAAATAAATAAAGGGATGAGCCTAAATTGAGAGGGTTTGGTAATATGATGAATTTAAAATGTATGAAAACAACTATATGATGAGGAGGGTCGCAAATGAATATTTATTTAAAACGAATAGAACAAAAAATAAAAAAAGGAAAAAAAATACTTGAGAAAGTGTAAAAGAAAGAAAAAGAGTGTGTATAAGTATACAAAAGTTGTTAAAAAAACCAAATGGAAGAAGAGATAATGATTACATGGGAAAGTAAATTCAAATCAAAAATTAATACAATTGAAAGACTATCCTTTTGTTAACTGCAGAAGATAAAATATGTGAAAATATGTAAAAATTTAAAAATACTCATTAAATATGTAATGAAAACCTTGGCAAGGGTAAGTTGATAGTTGAATGTGGACGATTACAAAAGTTGATTCAGGAGATGGATAGAAAACAAATTTAAAATTGAATAGAGCACTAGGTAGATTGGAAAAAAAAGAAGAAAAAAACCTAGATGAATATTAGTAAATATAAAAAGATTTGTATAGAAAGTTTAATAAAAAGCATTAATAAATTAGAGATAAGATTTCAGACAAATGGAAGAATATGAGAATTAGATTATATAAAAGAAGAGTGACAAATGTTTTAGACTAATTATAGTCGCTAGCTATGTCTTCCATAATTTATAAAATAAGGAAAAGGAAACAAATTTTAGATCGACTATGATGGTAAGCTATATCTTCCCATAATTCATAAATATTTAATGAATAGGGATAGTATTTGAACTGAATAGTGTAAAATCTTGGAGCAAATTCGAAATAGATTTTGTCCACAGAATATACTGTTAATCAATTAAAATGTTATACAGAGGTTGAAAAAAAAAAATTATTTTTACATTTTTAGATATAAAAATTTTTTATGATAGCAAGATAATAGAATATGGAAAAATCTTGAAAATATGGGAAAAGATTTAGAATTATTAAAAATAATTGGGGGCTATGAGATCAGTTAAGGATAATATAACTCCTTTATAAATTATTAAACAGAAAAAAGTTAAGTAATGTTGGTCAATTAAAAGGTTTTAAACAAAAAATAAAAAAGGACAAGGAATATAAGAAGGAACATAATTTAACCTTTTATAAAATATGTATTTAAGGAACAAACTAGCTAAAAAGTTAATAGCTAAAATGATGTGAAAGTAATTGTATAAATTAAATTGATTGCGAAGATCATTCTTGTAAATATAATTTATAAACATATATGGATCAGTAAAATTATTAAAAATTATTATTATGCATTTATATGTCTATGTATAACTTAAAAAGCTATATATATTTGTAGGTATATGGAAATAGATATTAAAAATGACCCGAGTGCTGGTTCAGCATGAAATGTGCGTCTCGGAGATGATACACCTTTTCCACATATCATTCCTCCTATGCTTATGATTACATCCCTTCACAAGATGTTAAAAGCGGATAGAAACCAGTCCCTACCATGCGTGAGTGGTGTAGTGAAAATTATACTCCAGAAATATTCATTAAATGGATAATCTCTGGTCTAATGAATGTCTAATAAAAATTATTAATATATTTCCATTAAGTGATTTGTGTCAAAGTTGTGAGGGCAGTAAGTTTGATGCATCAATTAAACTGGAGTAAATGGCTATATATATATAATGAACAATGATAAAGATATGTTTAAGAGATTGTGATCTGGGCCAACTGATGAGTGCTGGTTCACCACAAAATGTGCATTTGGGGGATTATACATCTTTTTCACATATCATTATGCATATGTTTATGATTGCACCCCCTCCACAAGATGTTAAAAGTAGATAGAAATCAGTCCTTATCATATGTGAGTGGTATAGTGAAAATTATACTCCAGAAATATTCATTAAATAGATAATCTCTATCTAATGAATGTCTAATAAAAATTATTAATATATTTCCATTAAGTGATTTGTGTCAAAGTTATGAGGGCAGTAAGTTTGACGCATCAATTAAACTGGAGTAAATGGCTATCTATATATATATACTGAATAATGGTAAAGATATATTTAAGAGATTGTGATCTGGGCCAACTGATGAGTGCTGGTTCAGCACAAAGATATAATGGATATAGAGAACTTTGATTCGTGGAAAAAGCAAGATTTATATATAAAATGACAATGAGTATGTGAACAATAAGTTTTATATACTGTTTTGGACAATAAATTTTTATACACTGGTTTGTGTTTGAGAAAATTGGAGATTAAAAAAAAAAGATTGACAACAGGCTTAGAGATTCTCATAATCAGAACAAAAAATATGAAATACGGTTATTTCCTTTTTTGCAAAAGATAAACATTTTTTTGCAATTCTGTAAAAGATATAGAATTGTTATAAATATATATTAAATTCTGTGAAAAAAAAAATCTAAAACATAATTATTAAATGAGAAAGATAAACCCCAAAGATATTCATCGGGAAAAATAATGGATCAGACCTTTAGATATATAATAGTCATTATATTGATAGTTGAGAATTAGAAGTGGGCAAAGTGCAAAAAATAAAAAGGAACTATTTAAGAAAGTAGTATATTTTTCATTTAACAAATATAATATATATATAGAATAATATCAAAAGAGATTTGATATTTGCAAGCTAAAATTTGAAAATGAGTTTTCATGCTGGGCAGAGGATTAAGATATTTTTAAACAAAATTCAAAAAGAAAGTATATATGCAACAGACAATCAATTGTTGACATCAAATGAAGCTATTCCGGATGAAATAGGAGCTGACATTTTTAATGAAAGGAAATCAAAGCAAAACTAATAAGTAGAGAATTCATTTTTACAATATTTGTATAACAAATGAAAATAAATGATATATTGCAGATATATAATTATGGAGAGGATAGCTATGTTAGTTAGAGAAAAAATAGAGTCACAGAAAAGAAATATTTTATAAAAACAGTTTGTTTATTTAATAATTAAAAATATACAAAATATGAAAGAATGTAAGAAATACTGGAAGACGCTTATTTATTGCACAGATAAAAACTTTGGATATCAAGAAAAGAATGCAAAAATAGAATACAAATTCAGATTGTAAATGTGATTTATATAAAGATGCAAAGGATAGCATTGAATATTTGATTTTGTAGTCTAAAAACTAGAATTAATAATATGGAAGATGGGAGAAACATAAAGGAAATGTAGAGATTTTTTTTCTATAAGTCTTTAATGACAAGAACGGTAAATATGAGGATATGAAATTGATTGGGATTATTGAAATTGCTTTTATAAGAACAAAAAAAGGGAGAGATAGTAAATCAGTTGGAAGAGATAGTAGATCAGTACAGAGATTTGGCAATAAGTCATAAAAAATAGGTTTATTGTGGTATATAATGCTTTCAAAGGAAGAGAATTATTACTTTGACTAACAAGAATTCTATCCATTTGGCCTATGTTCAGAAACCTCGGGTTTAATCTAATAAGAAATTATTTTACATCACATCAAATTTGATTTTTTTTAAAGTCAGAATTTTCCACTCATAAGTGTATGTATATTAGGCAAAAATGTTTATAGCAGAAAAAATAATACGTATAAGCCAGGGGTGGGCAAATAGCAGCCCGGGGGCCACATGCGGCCCGCTAAGAGTTTTTATGCGGCCCGCCAAGACAATCAGAAAAATCCACCTTGGATTGAAATTTCCTTCTCATTGCATGACCTAATATTTATCTCATATTTTCCACTAGGATGGCCACATCAATATACATGTGCAGTATAGATACGATGTGCAGTGCTTTTCCAATTGATCTGATTAATTTCAATTTTGTCTTTGCATTAGTAAATATATACATTACCAACTTTAGTGAAACCATGAATGCTCCAAAAAAATGTAAAATCGGTAATGAATGTCATGTGTTTAATGAAGAATGGACAAACACCTATTTCTTTGGTAATACAGGGAATAAAGCAGTGTGATTATTGTGTCATGAAAAAAAGATGCGGCCCTCCGTTAACCTTTACTTCCACAAAGTGGCCCCCGATGCGGCCCTCCACCAACCTATGCAGCCCCCGATCCAAAACAATTACCCACCCCTGGTATACGCTATTGAAAATAAAATACATGAATGAGAGAACAGGTGTTTGTTACTCATGTTTATTGCAAGAATTAAAAGACTGAAGTGGAGGCGGGCTGGACATGTTGCTATAAGAAATGATAAATGGATAGTTGAAATCTTAAATTGGATTCCAAGAGATTGTAAAAACATAAATGTGAGATGAAGAGATAAACTATGGAAGGGTGCTGGAGTGATGTGGAGAAGAGGCTAAAGATCAGAGATGGATTAAATTTGGAGAGACCTTCATTCTGCAGTGGATTGATTATGATTGAAAATGGTGATCATATGTGTTAAAAGATTTTGTACACAATGTGAAATATTTATAATAGTTTTACAAATTCAGATCTATTCTTAAAAAAATTTAGAACAAGTAAAATCATTTTTAAATATAAGTAGATTATATATAATATAGTTAAACTAATGTTGAAGGATTTCATGATATAATGCCTTCCATTCCTACAACATGAGGTTTAAATATAAACTAGGTAATAATAAATTATTATAGAGAGCCAGATTCAAGAACTAAAGGTTCAAACATTAAATCTCAACCCATCATGTTGGTGCTTAAATGATACAATTTTTTGAGCAATTAATAATTAGATTATATCTCTTTTTTAATATAATTTAATGTTATAAAATTAACTTTCATATAGATGATGGCAATGTTTAAAATATTATCAATTAATTGACATTTAAAGATTTTGAATCTAGTATCTTTACCAGTACATTATAGTCCATTGATTCAAACCCAGTAATTTTACTTCATCAAAATAGACATTTGCTTCATAGAAAGAGATATTTGATACACATACATAATAAGCCTGTATTTCAGTTATTACATAGTAGAGATGTCTGCCCATCTCTTGTATATGTATTAAATGGATTGTCCTGTACATGAGGGGTCAGATTGACTTTAGGTCAACATGGGTGTGATGAGAATCTCGGCCTCAGGGTGGTCTTTGAGCATTCCATCATCACATTTTCAATTGGATGGACGGTTGAAGAGTTGGACTGTGGAATAGATTGAAGCCTACCCATTAAAGTATGAAGATTGGCTATCTTAATATATATATATATATATATAAGCACTTATTGTATATATGTATAGAGATGATAATTTGGACCAACTGATGATTGCTGGTTTAGCATGAAATAGGTATATTGGTGATTATTTATATTTTCGACATATATGTGTTCAAGTGTATCAGTGTTATGAGATAAGAGTAGAAAGTGGTGGGTTGTGTTAAAGTCTGTGCTCATATACCCTATATATCACATATGTTGATACAGGTATATAATAAGCCTGTATTTCAGTTATTAAGTAAAGATTAGCAAATGTTTAATTTATATAAATTAAAAGCTATAGGAAATCCGCTGTGGTTTCCTTATTATTGTAAAATAAATAATGTATTCAGATTTGTTAAACCTGGAAAAAAAATTTACAACATTTTTTGAGAGGAAGAGGTGTATGTGAAATTTTTTAAAATTTTATACTAAATTTCTCTTCAGTGAATTTCTGAACAAACAATAAAATATATTTTGGGGATTATTGTTTATGTTTTTTTTTTTTTTTTTTAAATGTAAGATTTTTAATCTATAAATAGGAATGTTGAATTGCCATGAAAAAATAATATTAATTAAATGAGAAGAAAAACAACAAAAAAAGGAAAAATCTAATGAATTTTTGTTTTCGGTTTGATCTGATTTCATCATGGATTAATGGATATAAATAGGATCATTTTCATTTTTTTCTTTCTCTTTTTGGCTGATTTGTTTAGATCAGATGGTATTAATTGCTGAACAAGCTATTATTGAAATCATCTTAGCAGCGAATTAAGTTTCAATCACCAGTGAAGGATTATAGATTGTATTAATAATTTCTAGCGAATAAGCTGCTAGATTACTGTATAAAAAATTTAAAAATTTTTTTCACTATTCAACAATAACTTTAATAATAAAAGATTAGATTACCACTTCAAGTGTCAGGTGTCACTAATCTTATCTGAAAAATATGCACCTACCATATAAATTATCTGGGACATTGGTGTGTGTGTAAAGCTTGTCTGGAATGAGAATATTTTAAAAGAACTTTCTAGAAAAAATGAAACCCAACCATTAAAATAAATATTATACTATCCGCTTCCAGACAAATGGGTATTTTTTTTTTACTTTTATTGGAAGTCAATTTATTGAGAGAATAAAAAGATCAATGTAGTAAAGAAATTTAAAAGCAACTCAATAATATATTAATATCTTTAAGAAGTTGTAGGAAAATGGCAGGAGACTCTTTAAGATCCCTCTACAAAAAAAATATAAAAATATCAAATCCCAGACTTCATTATTTGCTTATGTACAATGCAATCACATATACACATAAAAACTGGTAGATATATAATTGTATATACGTGTTTTTTTTTTTGGTTTGGTTTCATAATTCAGTTCAAGTATACAAGGAGGTGAGATTTTTATTTATTTCTTTTGTAAAAAATATCTTTAATTATTTATACTCAAAGTAATCAATTTTTATATACCAAAGTAATAGACTGATGCATATTCTTTATTTTTACACATAAGCATAGTGTGAGTATAGATTTTTTTATTGTTGTGTACATACATTTTTATTTTATTTTATATATTGCACATGACAGACAATGGATAAATAACAAAGGGTTATTAAGGATGAAAAACTTAGAGAATAA
Organism: Epiperipatus broadwayi; assembly: GCA_028023455.1. Taxonomy (NCBI): domain Eukaryota; kingdom Metazoa; phylum Onychophora; class Udeonychophora; order Euonychophora; family Peripatidae; genus Epiperipatus; species Epiperipatus broadwayi. The sequence goes on along the minus strand of JAQFVV010000055.1, from coordinate 5,288,434 downwards.
TTTATCCCTTGTCTAGTCAAGAAAATGCTTTATTATTTATTTAAGATTTAAAATCCGTTTATACTAATTTTTTAAAATTTTATTAAAGTTTAGCAACGGTAAATGTCTTTTTTTATTCTATGTGGGATTCAAAAATATATTTAGATATATCATGGTATAAGTTATAAAATTAGGTGTATGTAATTTCCAATATTCATTACATATATGTAAATTGAGGAAATATAAGCTAGCATTATGGTACTAATGGATATTGAAGGGCTTTGATTCATCATGTGATGATTGGGGCACTATAATGACTATTATAGCTAGGGATCATTAATACATAAATCTATCATCATTAAATCACCCATAAGCCAAACACCAGAGAGATGATATTGAGAGATATGGTTGGTTAATTCAAAGTATATTTTCCGATTGCGTACGGCTGACTTAGTATTACCAGTTATCCATTTTCCGACTTTGTTACAACATATGGTCTATAGTAATCAGTAGTCATACAATTTCTGGCTTAGAAATAAATATGCTTTTTCAACTTAATAATAAATGCTTAATATTTTATAGAGCATTAGTGGGAATCAGCCTTCTTCAAATTCTGAATTGCCACTGGGGAAGATTTTATTTTAATAGGAGGCTCAGAACTTCATGTTTTAGTGTGCTCAAATGATAAAACTCATTAGTGACATATAGGTTAAGTTATCAATTCAAGAATCGGTTATCAGGAAGATTCTAATAAAAATACTGAATGACAATATTCAATGAATTCCCTTATTTTTTTAATAATCTTTTAAATAAATATTTCAACATCAATACTATTATTATATATAGAGCTTGCAAAATAAGCTCTTAACAAGCTTTGAGAATATCTTCAACCCCAGACCGGTTTCTGCTTCTGGTGTTGTCAGTGAGGTGCCAGGATATTCAGCAATAGATTAAAAATACTAGGACAAGCCCAGAACTTTATCTAATGTATAACTATTGAGAAGAAAATCTGAAATTGTCAGACATCCATATGTCTTCCAATATAGCTATCTAACTCAAATAGCCATACGGGACTGAACTAAGTTCGGTTACACCATATATTAATAGCTTTAGCAATATAAAATCGCCAAAGCCATAATAGCCAAAAATAAAATGATAAAAAATCAGTTAATGTCACATGACCTAATTTAATAAAGCTCGTGTTTACAAATGTTATATATGGAGCTTGCAAAATAAGCTCTTACAAGCTTTGAGAATATCCTCAACCCCAGACCGTTTTCTGTTTCTGTGTCGTCAGTAAGGTGCCAGGATATTCAGCATTGCATTAGATTAAAAATACTAGGACAAGCCCAGCACTTTATCTAATGTATGACTATTGAGAAGAAAATCTAACATGAAAGTAAACTCCCACTATATTGCAGCATATTAAGCTATTATTCATTGATGGATCTTTGATGTCTTTGGACGGATTATGATTTGGATAGTAAAAGTAGTTTGTATGCCTACTATAAATTTATTTAATTACAGTTTAATAAAGCATTCAAGTGACAGCATTACATGTACTTTCATGATTATGATTTATCATTATACTTTTTTAAACTAATGATAGAATCTGCTTGAAAAATAATGGTACTTTTAATTTAAAATCTATCAGCTGCTTTTATTACTTGTGAATTAATCAGATTAAAGATTACAAGAATATAAATTACAAAAACAAAAGTATTTACCATAGACAATTGAACTGAAAAGTATATGCCATCGTGATAATCTTTTGATTTCTTTTAAAAGACTACCATAAATAGAATACGAAGAGAAAGATGTTAGCAAGAAGCTTAAGCTTTGTATTTGTTTATTATGATAATATCTATCAATTATGATAATATATTCAATAAAATAATTGAATGATTTATAGTTCAGGGGATCATAAAAAGTTTGACCACCAAAAGCGACAGAGCTGCCACAATTCTAAGGAGTTCCAGAATCTGTCCGTGTACCAAATTGAGCAGGCTGTATACCCAATATAAAATTATCTTAATGTGTACTTGTGATATTTAAACAGTAGCTTTTTTGATACAGTATTCATTTTTTTCTTTTCTAAATATATAAAAGTAGCTTCCAGTAACAGAATAGTGAGGAGTGCCTTCAAATATGAACATATCAAAGAACATTACCTTTTTTTTAGAATTAATATAGCAAAAGATTTTTATAACAATAACCAATGAATTTTATTTAAATATGGAAGATGTTTTTTTTCTAACTAAAGTGAATCAGATGTTAAAATTAAATATAATGACGTCTACTAACATGCCATTAAACTCTTTTACACAGATCTGTTATGATAGAGCTGTGTTGATGCACGGATTCTAGTTTCACTATGACTTCTTCCAAAGTTAATATTATCCTAGTTTTGCATATGTAACAGATATCACCTGATGGGATACAGCACTCCTGCTCTCTGAATAAAAAAGGTTCCTTGCATTTCACACGGTAAATATCCAAAACCTATTAATTAATAATGTAAGGAAAAGGTTAATATTATATTTCTAACAAATAGTCCATAGTGGGGCAAAGGCCTCTCCAAATAACCTCTCACAGAGGAATAATATGTAGAAGGTAACAATTATCATGTTTCCTAATTGTCAAGTGGTAGGAGTTTAAGCAGTTTTACACCCTAACTCTCATTTACTAATCAATATTATATAATATTAATATCATCTATATTCTTTATTACTTTTACAATGCTTTTTTATACTCTAATATGACAGTTTTGATTGCCCCAGCAATCTTCTTCAGAACTATAGCAAACAATACAAATACATGAATAAAAATATACATCAACATATAATTTTACATTTTATATATATACATCTTATAATCATTATTTAATTATTTAACCAATATTAAATGATTAGCTGAATTCATTATGGATAATAACCGGAAAGAAAAATCTTGAGCCGTTTGCATAAAAAATTCATTTGAACCAGATTCAAACATCAGATCTTAGGCATGGCAGATGCACTGTGAAGCCCTTCCATTTGGTACAGCTACATATATAGAGATATATTAAGTATTTACACTACTAATATGTAACAATTTACTCTAGATAAATACTTTGCATATAATAGAGATATATATGAGATAGTGACCTGGGCCAACTGATGAGTGCTGGTTCAGCACGAAATGCATCTTGGGGGTCATTTGTCTTTTATTATATCTTTATATGAATTTGAAAAAAATGGGGAAGTGTGGAGATGTTTATTATATCTACTAAATATATAAATAATTACTATTTATGTACAGTCGAGCTCTTACAAATAGTTCTAGTACTCTATTATCTTAACACTCTTAATATGATTTCTGGAAAATTAATAGTTTTATGTGTGTGTGTGTGTGTGCATGTGCAGTTACCTCTGTTTGTAGATTTATATTGTTACAACATAAAATATTGAAAAAATGAGATGATAATTCCGTTTAATATTAATCAATAGCTTTATTTATAAATTCAACTTTCCATAAGCTTTTAAACAACATAGTTAAAAGCATAAAAGACAATGTTGCCAAATCAAATTATTTCTTTAAAAAGACTATAAAAGTGTTGTTGTTTTTTTTTAGTTCCTTTTAATATGAACTTTTTTTTTAGAGATAGTATTCAATTATATGTCAAACGACTATAACATTTAAATCAGAGGGCTTCCTGCAAAAAATAAAAGTCACCTAATTTATAACTTTTAAAAAAATTTTTGGCTGTTCTTTTATTTATTTCTATATAAAATAACATGTCATTTCCCATCACAGGACTCATCATTAGCCTAGCTCAACTAACAAAGTTTTTGCTATTTCATGCATCCCATTTGTCTTCACTTCCCTTTCAACATTTTTGTCATAATTCCCCTACTTCTAAGAACATTCTCAATTGAATTCATCTTCTTACAATTTTTTCAATATGTTATTCTTTTCATTATGACATTTCTATTTTATAAAAGTTATCTTTCATATATATAAAAAATAAACAAAATTGTTCTCTCCCCTTTTTATTTTCATGAATCCATTTTTTAATACATTATACGTGTTCCCAATGTTTCCACTACTTCCTTGTAGTCACTATCAAGAATCATCGCTTGTTTCTGCCATTTTATTAAGTAAATCTTGTGTTAAGATTTATAGAGGTCCCTACTGTAGTTTTTCAGGCGCATGGTCTTAAGGTTATAGCCTTAATATATAATACTTTACGTAATGAGTATGCACTTAACAAATTTAATTATTACAACTTTATATACGGTTATAAACTTTTTAAAAAGCCTTTCTTAAATGTACTTTCAATGAGTCATAGAATATCATGTATTACAATTAAAACTTTTTTGCCACTATATTCTAGATTATATTTTAATAATGTTTCTTTAAGCTTAAACTTTAGACTTGTACTCTGAAATAAATATGAAAATGTTTAAAACTGAAGAATTTATGATATAGAAACTGATTGTGCATAATATAAATCGTGAAGATAATTTGAAGAGCACTGTATTATGTATTCATTCAAAATTTTATTTAATTAACAAAAAAAATTGGAATACAGATGGCTAACTAAAGATGCTAACATTATTTATATTCAGAATATTCAATTTAAGTTCAAGAAAATATTTCTACATAAACAGTCCAAGCTAGTACAATTTCAGATTAAATTAAAAATTAGATAATTACATTTTTAAACCCAAGTAAAAGAAATTCACCTATTTGTAAGCATACAACAATTAAAAACATTGTTGCAAATATTATTTATCAGAAATTTTTTTCTCTCTTCAAATTTTTAACAATTTCACATCGTTAAACTTTTAAAAGTTGAGTAAAATATATATATATATATTTGTAAGCCTTCAACAATTAAAATTATTGCACAGAGGCTCCGGAAATTAATATTCTACTTCTTAGTTAAATTTATTTTTAAATATTACATTAGTTGCTTGTCCATGTTCATTCTGGTAAAATTATGACTGCACTTAATTTTGAAGCTATACAATGGGGATCTTCACATATTTATCTAGATATAATTCAGCTACGACATTACCTTACAAATACCTAATTCTTATTATAATTTCTGCAACATTACTTCCGATATCAGTTAAGACAATTTCTTGGCCGATTCTCATTCTCAAATTTTTATGTTTTCATTTATTTTCTTAACATCACTTTTATTTGCACTTAGTTCCATTCTAAATTTGTCAATCTTGTTTATCATTTTAACTATCATAGTTATCAGCACTATCATATCTCCAGCAAAATTTAATGTAATAAACTTTCCTTGTCAAAACAGTGTTTTTAAATAAATATTAAGCACAACCAAAGATAAAAGCTATAACTTTGCTGTATACCCTTCCAGTTATATCAAGTTTCCTATAAGTAAGACATTTAATCATACAAAAATATTCTACCCCATATATAAATTCTCTATTATAATTATATTAATCTGGTACTAAGAGTTCTCAGATTTTTTCCTCACACGAACAATTTGTCAGAATAAAGAGAAAATGAGAACTAGTTCAACAATTCACTTCTTACCACCATTATAGATGCCCTACATCCTTAAAGCACACAGACTACTGAAAAATTAATAATTAAACAACAATAACCTTTAATTTTAATATCCATTGGATATATATCAACAACAAGTTTGGTGTAGTGAGCATTCACAGTAATCTCTTAATCCATCATTTACTTTCCTTAATCCTAAAATCAGTTCCACAAAACTAATGTTATTTTTTCATGGCTCAATAAATTTTCAAACTATTGCTGCATTACAACTATCATTGACAAATCTCAATCTAGATTCAATATTTTTTACATAATATTTCTAAATTTAATATCTGAATATTGATCGTTGTAAATTGAAAGATTTCGCAAATGTTAATCTTTAATAGAAATAGTGGACTTAATCAGTGAAGAATTTATTAACTTCATGCTCCCAAATCAAAATGCTTTAGATTTGCCTATATAATTAAGAAAAATAGGTTAGAGATAAGAGGGTCCCTCTTATTTTATAAAGTCGAATCTTGTGTTATGATTTGTAGAGGTCTCTCTTGCTAAAATTAAGCACTCAAGGCGCATGTACTAAGGTTTTAGCCTTATAGAAGTATACTTTTTTTGTAAAAATTACAAATGACATTCTTATTGTATTACTTAAAAAATATATCAATATTAACTTTTCTCTTTCTTCTATCTTTAATTCATATAACTTTTTTTTAATTAAAAATATCTTAAAACCAATTAACATTGACTCCAGAATTTTCTCACTTTGCTACTTGTCCTTTAAATATATATATATATTTTTCATTTATGAAAGCAAGCTTTTGACTATCTTAGTCTTACAAATAAATCCTACATTTTAAGAGAACAACTGACGCTTAAAAAGTTATCCAAAGCAAATAAATATTAATTATTATTAAAAAATTACAACTTTGTAGAATAAATTAACAAATGAATATTTTTTTTATTAAAAAAAAGTAATCTCATCTGAAATGATGAAAACTCCAATTTTTTAAAAAAGTATAATTACTATGATGTTAAAATTATATACTGCACGGCATATATCTGCACGGCATATATCTACACGTCATAAATAATAGAATGTTTAAATTATAATCACTATCACAGAACATTCTCCATAATGAATCATTTAAATAATTGCAAATACAATTTTGCTTTATTAAAGGATTCACTGCGAGTCTGCTTGAAAATAAATCCGAGTAAAATATTTGAACGAGAATGTCCTGTGATATTATTACAACCTAAACATTACATATTCAAGCGGTAGTAAAAATTATTTATGTGCTGTTGGAATTAGTAATGTTTGAATTATAATATCTTAGTTGTGCTTGACGGTTGTATACAGTAAACAACATCAAATTATTCTTAATATTGTTATTAATAACATTCTGTTCTACAACGTTCCATATCTAATGTTTATTTTTACTATTTCTTTGAAAAACAATAGATTAAAAATTTTAAAAAAAAAATTTTTCTCCTTCACTTTATTAATATAAATATTAAATAATACACAAATATCTGTGATAATCCCATCACTGGAATGTAATAAATTAAAGGCACTACTAATATATATTTGGGGAAAACCTTGAATAGTTTATTAAATACAACCTTAATTACCCTTGACAAGGGTGCTCAACACCAAAAATACACTAAGGAAGTATTTAATATTTTCCTCTGAATATACATTAATATTGCCATTCATATATTAATTAATTACTATCAATTTTAATATCTACAGATTTACGATACATTTAATTATTATATTAAACATTTATTTTTATATCAAAACTAACCCCTATCCCTCCTTTCTTGTTCTTCAGTGTAAACTTCATATCAGCTTATTTAAAGATTACTTCTTTCTCTCTTTTGTCATCTTTAGTATTCATACCAATTATTGAGCTTTTTTTTTTAATTCTCATGTTTTCTTATTAAATGATTGCTACTAGCTTTAATATTTTCATAATCAGTTTATAACACAGAACTTTATTTTAAAAACATTCGTGAGAGCTAGTGCTTGAACAAACTAAAACACACAATTATCAGATTCATGACAATCAGTTTTATTAATTTACAGATAATGAATGAGTCGTCGTTTTTTTTTAAATGTGTATATACAATTTATATAAGTGTAATATATATATTATTCAAGTTTTGATTTTAAAAAAAATGCTCAAATATTTGTATATTATGCTAAAAAACTAAAGTCAAAAAAAGGACCTTATTCTAGTTTTGATCATATTAAAAAAAATACCAGATTTATAATTTGACACCTATAGTCTTCCATAATTAATCACATTTTTCTTTTTGAAATTAGTCTTTTTATTCCATTCTATCATCTGCATATATGTCATTATCACTGTCTTTACAAATTTTATTTCTTCTAGGAATCAATATTATTTATAAACATCTACAATATATATCTGTACCCGTATCCATCCATTTTGTATCTCTTCTACTCACAACAACCATTCGGTTAAATCATTCTTTCCATCTCTACACTAATTTGTAAAAACTAAACACCACATGATCACCATTTCCTATGGTCAAGGCCTTTCAGAGATAATGCAAGGCCCAGGGCAACTAATATTAGAGGCCCTTCAAAATTTAAAATAAGAATGTGGGGGAACGAGAGAGAGAAGAAATGAGTTTTAATTTACAGGGCCGAAAACAAGAATCTGGGAGCAGTTAGTTACGAGTTGCAGAAACGAGCAAGCGTATCAGATCCAGATAGCATATGGAAAGGGTAGATTCACTCTAGCACTGTTAGTATTGTAAAATACTGTTATCACAGAACTGACTGACAGGGAGATGATACTCTTAATTCTGCCAGTCGTCGAATGCTGCAGTCGCAGTCAGCAAATTGGCACCTCATCCTTAAACTGGCTTATATTTTTGACTCATGGTATGCCTGCTTGGAAAAGTTTTTCTCAAATATTTTTTGGAGGAATTTAACTGTAAAATTAAGGCCATTCTACAATGTGTGACATCGCTTTGCCTTCTATATTTTTGTTTAACATATTGAGTTGCCAAGTTGAGACCCCTAATATTGCAAGGCCCAGGGCAGCTACCCATCCTGTCTCTCCCCCCTCTTATTGGTCCTGCCTATGCTTACATAGGCTGTTAAAACATTGACAAACTCTTCATATAGAAGGGCCACCTAGTGCAACCCATAGCAATCAATTGATGCCAAATAAAATGTGGCTGCTGGAAGGTTGCATAAGATCCTAAGATCTAGATGCAGTACTTATCAAATCCAAAACTCCTCACTGATAAAAGCAACAAACTAGAAATTAATCTGAAGATATTGGATGAGTAGGCACTAGATAGGAATTTTTTGCACAAACCTTCTTGCATCTATTGATTACTGTGGCTTGCACTGGATGGCACTACTTCTTACAATTTCTGTCATATAATTTGTTCACTTATCTTTTTCCTAAATTCAATTTTCATCAACATGTGAAAGTGTGAACTTAGACTAAGTTATTCATAAAGATGAATTCCTCTTCATATTCAGCCTTTTTCTCTAATGAAATCAGAAAAATCAAAAGAAAACAGATATTCAATGAATGGTACTTAAAAAAACATCAATTAGATTTTTCAATCAAGGTTTCGACAATTCAACTATAAACATATCAATTCTCTACATTTTACTAATCTCAACCATAACATTATCATTTATGTTTTGGTTTTTTTCAGTTATACTAGCAATACATTTTCTTCTTATTTTATTTTCTTCTTCATTTTAGCCATTTTCCATTTTATTTCTAGTCTATCATTTCGCATATCTCCCATTTTTACTAGCAACCTAATTACTAACTTGAATAGCATAATTTTCCTAAACAAACTATTTTACTCCAACAGAAATAATATTCACTTTTAACAGCAAGTTCTATATTCACTATTCAAGTAATTTTGATTATCTTTCACTATTTCTTCAATAAGTTTTGTGTGTGCTGTTCTTTTTTCTATTCATTGTTTTTCTTTATTGATATTTTATTTCTTGCTAACTTCAATTCCAATTTTTTTACAATTATAACCTTAATTCTATTACTAAATTATAATCAGAACTTATGTCAATTTCAAGACATATGTATACCAAAAATATAAACCCTTTCATGTACATGTATATGAAGGCTTCTAAATATACTCTGAATCAATACATATTCTAAACGAAACCTGTTTTATCACCCGAAGCCATTGTATATTCTCTATTTCTTTTTATATAGAAACTCAACTTTCTATACTTTTTTTAATCCATAATCTCTGACTTTTTTTCTACAACTGTGTTCCAGTCTACCAATGTCATTAAATCAATTTCTCACTTCATCTTTTCAATTTTTCACAATCTTAACTTTATTGCATCTATTAACTGACATATAAACTTAAAATAATTATATATATTTTTTACAAGTTTTCAGTCTAATCATCATCAATCTATCATTGACACAATACTGATTCAAACACTTTCTGATCCCAATACAATCTCAAAATTAAAAAAATCTTATATTTCCCCTCTTGCCACTTTGGTTTTCAGAATCTTGCAATATATAATCTTTTGTCTTTCATTTCTAACAATAGACGATCAATCTTTTATCAAATATGCACTACTCTAACCTTCATTACCTATTAATACAACATTTAAAAAACATAATGGTTTTTTTTTATTTATAATCATATTCAGTTTGACATGTTCAATCCAGGAATCAAGTTGACAGGAGCTCAGGTAGTTTTCCGTTTGTTCTTCCCAGTAATTTGATATTTCTACTTTAGACACTTTTTTTTTAAATTAGCCACTATATACACGTTTAATGGTGATTTTTCTTTCCTCTGCATATAGCTAATTTTTTCTCACCACACAACATACATATAAATTTCACAATATTTAAATACAAGTATAGTATATATACTTAAGCTAGATGTAATTAGAGGGGATTTGAACCCAGGCTTTCAAGCTCCCTTCAATCATCCACTCCATCTTATACAACTAATCCACATGACCATATACAAGAAAAAAAGATAAATGATCTCTGATATACATATTTGGTGTTGAAGCAGCACTCATCCGTTGATCCGGATCATCATTTCTCAAATATATATACATATAAAATCTGTGCTTGATTTATATAATTAAGATAGCAAATCTTCAAACTTTAACAGACAGGCTTCAATCTTATCTTTTCCAACTTTTCAGCCATCCACATCATTGAAAATCTGATGATGGAAAAATTGGTAAACAAGGGCTTTGAACATGCTATCATCAGAGATTTTCCATGATATGGATGGCTGAAGAGTTGGAAAATGGAGAATACTGAAGCGTTTCCATTAAAGTTTGAAGATTTGCTATCTTAATATAAACCGAGCGTAGATTATATATATATATTTGAGAAATGGTGATCTGGACCAACTATTAGAGATCATTTATCTTTTTCATGTATGTGTGGTCATGTGTTTCAGTTGTACAAGATGGAATGGATGATTGAAGAGAGCTTGAAAATCTGGGTTCAAATCCCCTCTAATTAAAATTTCACAATAGGAAAATGTCTGTAAATTTCAAAATGAGCATCTCGTGTAACATCTGTCATAATAGAAGTCCACAAGGACTTGATATATCAAAATATTTTTTTGTCAATATAAGATCATTTTTGTCTGGCATTCATAAATTTACATATATGGGGTTGAATTTTTTGTGTGTATTTGTAATTGTAGGAAATCATTCACATTAAGGAAAGAAAAAAAAAGGGATAATCTTTGACTGTTTGCTATGTGACAAATGTTGTAAGTTTTATATAGAAACATATTAAATCTAGAAAAAAAAATTTGCATAATGAAACTGAATGTTGAAAGTGTTTTATTCAAATTAAAATATAACTTTCTGAATTAAAAAAAAAAAAAGTTTATATTCAATTAAAAAAATCGCTATTGTTTTGAAATCTCTATTTATTAGAATTAATTAAAAGATAAGACTATGATAGTCTAAGTCATGTTAATTAACAGGAGGACTTGATATAATTGAGGACTAATGGGAATCATTAAGGTCTAACAATTTTTGATTCTGATAAAAAGAAACCCTTTCTAAGCAAGACATGTGATTCAATTAATCAATACTACTGATATTAATCAAGGCACTTAACACAATTAATCAGCTGTTTTCTTTATGAAAATAGTAAATTTATATGTGTGCGAGTGAAAAGGTGACTGTTTCTCTCCCCAAGCTACCCTAGTGGCAATATCTAAATCAATGCATGTGTCATGTAGTAAATAATCGACAAAAATATTAACATGCTAAAATATCTGGAACATAAGCTGGTAAATGAAATGTGACAAGTTATTTCATATCTTCACTGATCGCCTTCGATGCTTTACCTGCCATTATAAAATCTTGCAAACCACTTGAAAATGTTCTTGTGATTTATGACTTATAATGTGAATCATTTCAAATGTTCCGGTAGCAGTTTTGACCAATTTAAAACAAAATTTAATGTTATTAGAACATTGTTCCATTGTGGGTTATGATATACTGTCACATTTCAAATTGTAACTCATAATCTAGACATACTAGCGCCTTATGGTAAATGATTAAAAGATGTCACTATGTAATATGTATTGATGATTCAGAGATGGTGTTGCAGGCAGCTTGGAGGGAGAACTGAGACATTGTATATATATATATATATTTTAAGTGTCATAGCATTGGCCGAGACCCAAACCTGCAACCCGGACAACTGCCTGCAAGTGCAAGGCAATCGCGCTGACCTCTTGACCACCAATGCAAGACGAGACATTGTATATTTGTATAGCTTCTATATAATGGAATGAACAAACCATTATGACTATAAGTGAATGATCTGAGGCTTTTGAAATAAAAACTGGTGTCAAACAATGATGCATATTAGCTTCAACTTTATTTTCAATTTTTATGACAGTCTTCAGAACTGTTTGTAAGCGGCTTCATGAATCAGAGATCAAAATATGAGATAGATTTGATGGTGAAATTTTTATAGAATTTGAATAGACTAAAAGCAAAAACAAAAATGACTTCTGGATTCATCTTATGTTGATGACTATGTAGTATTTGCCAATTCAAAAAACAATCTTCAGAATATATTTAATTTCACCGAATGCAACTTGTAAAGATTTGGTTTTTGAGAAAATAATGTTAAAAAAACTCAAGTTCTTTACAAGCTAGCAGTAGTTTGGATGGTTATTAACTTGCAAATGTGAACCAATTTAAATACCTTGGTAGCTTTATAAACAGAAAAGTGGCCTTAGATGTCGATGTGCAGCCCAGACATCAATACATTTATTCTGGCTTTTAGCTTTAACAAGTTAAAAGATAGGATATTTCACTTCCGTAACATAAGTATTGGAATTAAATTAACTGTTATTAACTAATTTATTGTATGAAAGAGACTTGGACCCTCTACCAATGAATATAGTAAAAAAAAAAAATTCATCCGAAGATGCTCTAAAAAAATCCCAAAAATATAATGGTAATGTTATTTAACTTGCTAACTGTGTCACTATCGAGTCTGCTATTGTAAAATCACACCTTTGTTGGACTGGATATGAAAATTGAAAAAAATAATACTAAAAAAAAGTACTTTATTATGAACATGAACGTAAACTTCATGGGTGAGGCAGAGTGCATTTATATGATAAAGATTATCTCAAAGATAGATCTAAAGTGCAATACTGACTTTTCCCATTAGGAAGATAAGGCTGAGTATAAGAATATAATGGAGATCAACAATTAGACAAAGTATTAAAGTCCTTCAGAAAGAAAAGTTGGCTGCAGAAGTAATTGAAAAGTCACATTGCTGCAAAAATCAACTAATAGAATAATGGACCAACATGTTCTATATTAAACGTATCTATGGTTCAAAAATTGGCTTGTATAAAATTTTGCAAAAATCGACCATTGTTATTTATCTTTCTAGTTCTTCTTTTCTTGAAATTGTAACAGTTGGCAAGTGAATATTGTTGCTAATGAGATCAATTTGTAAAAGAGAATGGTAATTTGCACTACATCTTGTTAAACTTTTAATTAATCCAGGCAAAGAAATTTTAAAAAGTTTAATAGACAGAATGAATCCATTACAAACTTACGTTAATATGGGATCACGTGAGTCGTTTTTATAAATAAAATAAAAAAACGCTGATTGAAAATTAGTGACAAGACACTCACACTGGAGCTTGTTTAATTAACTCCTCAAGTGGCTATGTGATTCTTTCCATGGAAAAAAAATACTAAATAATGGAGAAATGAGGGGGGAAATTATATATATATAGCTTATTACAAAAATCCAAATTCAAACTAAGTTATTGAAATCAGGATGAGGGGGTGGACATTAAGTAAGCAGGGGTCCTATGTCATTAAAAAAAAGTAGTAGTTCATGTAAAGACTGTTGATTAAAGGGAATTTGTAGAGAATGAATCTATCCAAATTTATAATTGTAAGTCGTCGTACCCCCCCCCAGAAAAACTTAAATTAAACCAGCCCTAATAGTCGAGATAAACGGAAAAAAAATCCTACGCTAATGGAAGTTTCTCTTTTAGAAGTGCACATGGGAATTTACTATTTGCTCCGAAAAATAAAGTTAAAAGAAATTAAATTAAAAAAAAAAAAAACAATTCCCGAATCTTTTTTTTTTTAAATGTTAAAATATTATTGGTTCAAATATTACGTAAGAGAAAAGAGACGCAAAAATGCTAAAAAAAAAAAAAAAAAAGGTAGAAAGAAATGTAGCTTGTAAAAAAGAGGAAGTATTTACTTCAAATTTTTTAAATAAGAATTTGCTATCTTTGGGTAATATATAGCAATCGTAGTCTAATGTTTTATTCAATATGTTTGTTTAGAAATAAGCCAAACCTTTTTTTTATTCGTCTAATATTATATTGATAAGTCAATGACTTGCTTTATAAATAAATAAAATTTATGTGCGCGCGAGTACTTATCTAGAACTTTCTCCATAATAATTATGTATTATAATTTCAATTCGATATAGTTACTTAATCGAGTTTATTTAAATTACTCACTTTAATCTCTCTTTGTCTAAATTAAGAAGAAAATAAAAATTCAAAAAATGATGAGTTGATACACTTAGTAGTTTAATATCTAGAAAACAGGCAAAATTCTACTCAGTAGTGCCACTCAGTGCACTACTGTATGGTATGGAGTTTGGCCTGTATTAATAAGTTATGAGCAAGCATAAGAAATGGTGATCATGTGATATTTAGTAGTTTAATATCTAAAAAAACCACTAAACGACCAAGAGTCCCACTGATGGAGCCATGTCCGAAAGATGCATAAATATTAAACACACACATATAGGTCATTATTTTCAAACATTATCGATCCACTGCAGAATGAAGGTCTCTCCAAGTTCAATCCATCTTCTATTCCTAACCTCTCTTCTTCATATCATCCCAGCATATTTCGATATTTCATCCATCCATTTCACATGGTATTTTTTTAGGTCATGTCTTGGAATCTAATTTAACATTTCAATTATCCATCTATTATCATCTCTTCTAATAATATGTCCAGCCCAACCCCATTTGTCTCCCAATTCTTTCAATGATGTCAGTAACACCGGTTTGTACTCTCACCCGTGTATTTTGTTTTCTATCTCTTCTTGTTACTCCTAAAATACATCTCTCCATACTTTGTTGGGGGATCTGAAGTCTCTCCAAAGTATCCAAGTTTCAGATTAATTTGTAAAAACTGGTACACAAACATTTATTAAAAATCTTCCTTTTCAACACATAGGCATATTTCCTTTTAATATTACATTATTTCTACCAAAAACACTTCAACCAAGTTGAATTCTATGATTGATTTCATCTATTATATTTCCAACTGTAGTAATAATCTGACCAAGATATTTGTAGTTCTTAACTTCTTCTAACTTATCATTATCAATCTTTATTTTCTGGTTTTGAGAAAATTCACTGAATAATTACTTCAATCGTTTTAACATTTACCTTTAATTCCATTTTCTTACTTTCAACAGATAACTCTTGCAACAGTTCCAGAAACTTTAAAGCATTATTTGCAAAAGCAACTACATTATCTGGAAAATCTAGATGAGTTCAATAATCTCTGTTTTTATTCCCTTAACTTCCTATTTTAATTCACAAAATACTTCTTTGCAAAACTGCTGTAAAAAGTTGTGGAGATATGGAGTCACCCTGCTGTACACCCTTCTCAATGTTAATCTTCCTAGTGTCATTATGTAATATTATTGTTGCTATTGCATTTTTAAAAATATTCTTCAGAATATGATAATATCCTGGGTCTACATCTTGATAATCCAATACTTTAACCATTGAAGAAATGCATATAGAATCAAATGCTTTTTTATAATCTACAAATCCAAAACATAATGACAACTCATATTCATTGGCCCTTTCTATAACTTCTCTCAATAGTTGAATATGATCCACTATATTAAAACCACTTTTAAAAACAGCTTGTTCTTTTGATTGGTTGAAATTCAAAGTTCGATGTAGACGAGTTGTAATTATTTTGGTAAAAATTTTGTATAGAAGTGATAAAATATTGATAAGTCTGTAATTTCTAATATCTTCTTTGTTACCTTTTTAAAATATTGAAACAGTAAGATTCATATTCAAAT
Organism: Epiperipatus broadwayi; assembly: GCA_028023455.1. Taxonomy (NCBI): domain Eukaryota; kingdom Metazoa; phylum Onychophora; class Udeonychophora; order Euonychophora; family Peripatidae; genus Epiperipatus; species Epiperipatus broadwayi. The sequence continues at coordinate 5,272,280 of JAQFVV010000055.1, read as the reverse complement.
CTTAAGTTTCACCTTTTTTCTATCGTCTCTCACTCACCGCTCTATCTTACCCAAATTTAAACTTTTTGGTACCGAATTGTGTGTGTAGCAATATTAAAAATGTATAGATATATGTAGAATTCACCATAAACACGCATACATTTCGATATCAAATTTAAGGCAATAAATAAAGATAAATAATATAATTTAGATTTCTTCTTTTAGTTATATAAAAAAATATAATTTTAACTATTTATTTTGAATTGTAAAATCCGTTATTTATTGCTTTGTTTAAATTTCATTTAGTAATAATTTTAGAAATAGATTGTAATATTTAATTAAAAGTAAAATTAATCATATGTTCCCTTTTGTATTTGAAATTTTAAAAGCAATGGCCGGTGAGAGATAATAGATTAATTAAAAAAAAAAATTCCCTAAAATGTAATTATAAAATGTAAAATGTAAATGTAAACAATAGAAAGGCAGCTTTCTCTATAATTAAAATTAACAAAAATGCATTGATTATCCTCGGGGCAGATTAATTGGAATCCAAAAGTAAACTAACAAAAATGTAAAAGATGTAAAAGATAAGATCTAAGAAAGGAGGCAATTTTAGACTTTCTAGAAACTTTCAGTTTAACTTTAGCTGTGCTCTCAATCAGGTGAGAGTCTCCAAGATCTTAAATTAATTTTACCTGCCACGATATGGTCGAGTAGAAAGCGCCCAGACTATTCTGCGTCCGGAGATGGCCTATCGTATGCCAAAGCTTCCATTGCCTTTCATAAATTCAACCACGAAGATCTGCTGCCTAAAATAATTTGAAAGCTGCTGCTGTTAAATTACATGAATCATCTAAATGCTGTAAAGAACTGCTAATGCTAGAATCATGAACAATTTGCTACTGATCACTGAATCGGAAAACTTCTCATAAAATAGTTACCTGTATCCAAATTCTCTAGAGTACTCTACTAACATCCCGCTATAGTTTATTCATTCTTTATATAATTTATAAACTGTAAATTCTCATTTGTAATACTATACATTTAATAATTAATATGTAAATTTCTTTAATAATCTAGCCTGCCTAATTCTATCTTTCTTGGGTGTGTATTTCTAAAATCTACATTTTATTATATAATTATCGCATGCTTATAATTTTCTAAATATAAATCTATGATTAATTGAAGCAGTGGATGCGCGTCAAATCTTCATTAATATTTACCTCCATAAACTATTTAATATTTTCATATAAATCGACACGCATTCAATGCTTTCCTTTATTGTAATGCAAGGGTCTACTGTTTAGCAAATGGCTGACGTATTAGTTGTAATAATCACCCAGTTTATATATTGTTTTATATTTTATTAAATCTTGATTAATAATTCCATAAAATTGCATTTCTTTGAGAGTCACAAACGTTCATTAATAAATGTTGATAATGTAGGGCCGAGTTATAAAATATATTTAAATCTTAACAGAATCGTCTGTACATTATACATGTGTTACGTTTTAGAGATGCGATGACCCATTATAAGCCTTGAATATTCCGGATTCTATAGGGTTGAAATTAACCCCAGTCGTCCTACACAAGCGGACATAATAAATGCTCCCGTAGGGCTTGATGAAAGTCATGCAGCCAGCAGGCAATCGTGGCACAAACCACTTGTCCCTGGTTATGCTTATGCGACAACTTACCTCTTTGGGCCGATGGCAAACGCCAGCCCGTCGTTCTTATAAACTCATTCACGGCTTTGCAGTTTCAATACTGCCATTCCATATCGACTTTCTAAAATGTACCACGTGTTTCTTTTATTAACTTTATTATTCTATGTATAACTCCGTTCCTACATTAGTGACATAATTCACTCTCAAATAAATGTTTGCCCTTAGTTATTAGTAAATATCTTTAATTAAATAAATATATGTCCACTGCTACTCTTATAAATCTTACTTTAGACTCTTGCATTGCAAAGGTATAAATCCCTAAAGGCATGCCTTAGAAATACTTGCTCAAGAATTTTAGGTAGCTAGATTACGTCATCAAATAAATGTATTTCTCTTTGTAAACATAACAGTTATCGGAAAATACCGCTACTGAGGTCTTAAATATAAAGTATTATTGGTAAAATGATTTCGTATATATGTTTCTAAATAAATAAATGTATTTCTTGAATATATAACTGTATCGGAAAATTCCGTTACTCAATTTAAATACTAACAAATATTATTAGTAAATGATTTATTATTAAAATGTTTCAATAAATAATTTCAAACTATACGTCTGCAGTTACGTTTTATTTATTCGATACCCATTCTATATAATATTTCCTCGATATTGTAAATATAAGTGTTTAATTAATATTAGTGTTATTATTGGCTAACTCGAAAATAAAATCATGAATCTCTTGCAACATCCCTGACCATTGTGCCTAAAGAAATGTTTACTAATGTCACATCAGATGCGTTGTTTCGTAGATTGTATTGTGGAACCGATAAACTATGTTCGAACTTAGTACTACGAGTGGCTTCGCTACCTAGATGGTGCTGCAGTTCTGTGCGGTGGCCGAATTCTGCACTATTAACGAATCACATGTTTTCTGACCGTTACAATATTAATATAAATACTGCATTCTTCCAATCATCTAGTAATATTTAGACATTTGGTATATAACTTTGCCAAAAAAATGTCTTATTTCTTCACCTGCTTCTTTTAAGATAACGATTATAATTCCATCATTACCTAGAAAGAGATCGTGTGGGAGATGAACAGAAATAAGAAAGTTTGTTGATATGTTGTGAAGAAGAGAGGCTAGGAATCGAAGAAGCCAGATTAAATTTGAAGGGACCTTCATCCTGAAGTGAATTAATAATGATTGAAAATGTTACTGGTAATATACAATAGCATTCTTTTTTTACATAAACATTTTAGAATGAATGTTGAAAGTTTTTAATTGATTACAGAGACTATTTTTATTAATTGTTTTGTAAATAAGAGAAAATGAGAATAAATTATGTTAATTAATAACCATCTGATTCAAATCATTTCATGTTGATTACCTTCTTTGGCAAAAGAAATCCTTTTGCAAACATTAAACATATCATGAGGATTTGAGTTGCTTCATTTATATCCTGCTAAAATTTTAATTAACATATACAAAGGAATTTTAATGATTTAAAAAAAATATATATTAAAAAGGATTCATTATGACTTCTTAAAAAGAGATTAAAGAAAAAAAAAAATGCACATTAGAGGAAAAAACATCTAATTCCTCAAATGGTTACTCAATTCTTTTCTTTAGTGAAGCAGCTATTTATATTAGTTAGAGGTGAGTTAAAAAAAAATATGGACAGTTACCAAAATTACCAACAAATATTCTAATGAAGTTAAAGATGAAAAGGAATGAGAATATATTCTATGTCATAAGAAGAAAATAGCAGTTCAAATTAGAGAATGACAGTTTAAAAAAAACTAAGACAAGAATGAATACACCATTTTTATTACTCATTGGAAAAAATGTCTAGCTGCGATTAAAATCTGATTTTAACATAAGTCAACCCTGATAATCAAAAGAAAAAATACTGCATTTATGTGCTTTCATACAGAACTGATTAAGGATGATCATGTTATACCTTTAAAAAATGTTTACAAAACAAGATTTGATATTAACTGAAAAAATACTACCTGATTTCAATTTATGACATTAAAATACCAATTAGAAAATTTCTTAGTCTACTCCATATATTCTTATTGGTACAATTGTTGCTACCATAGGATTGATATCATAATAAATTAACATGAATAGGGTACTCACAAACGGATTTTACCCTATATATATATATAATGAGTTTGTCTTTTATTTTTGGACTCAAGATCAAAATCTCTCAGGTGTCTGATAGTTCTTAAGTCAGACATTTATTGGGTTTTCTTGAAGGTAGGATAGTTACATCGTATGGGTATGTCGGTTCTCTTTTATATTTACAATCATGAAATAAATAAATAAATAAATTAGGGCAAAATAGTGGTTAGTGAGTGTAGGCAGAGAGTGCTAGTCCTAAGCTATCATTTGAGGATGATTTCCTGCTCAGAAATTAAAAGAGGCAATTTATTTGACAGGTGGTCATGTATTTTATTACAAAGCACAAGTGGGGTGGGATTCATTGTAAATAAAGGGTGGAAAAGCAACATATTGGCAAATGAATGATATATTTGATAGAGGATTCAACACAATGGAGGATACCAAAATCAGATAATTCAGGTTTATCTCAAAATGAAGAAGACAGGATTTTTTATAGGTACATACAGAAGCCTTTTTATCGGTTCAAACAATATTTTAAAATTGTCATGGGAGATTTTAATGCTAGAATTAAAAAGAAATGGAAAGACGAAAGTGCTGTGAGAAAATCTGCACATAGATACAGAAATGATGAATAAAAATGGGAAATGGAACTAATTAAATTAAGATTGAACAGGGATAATTGATTATATTTTGACTAAGAAAAAGTATGTGTCAAGACTATAATGTGCTAATAGATTCAATATAAAAAAAGATGATGCAAAACAAGAAAGACAAAAACTATTAGGAAAGACTAATTTCAACAACTGACATCCTTAGTCTTCTGAAGTCCTTCAATGAATTTAAATTAAAACTTACAAATTGTTTTTTGCTAGGTTCAGAAGAGAGCAAAAACAAAAAAGCAACAATTAATCAGTACTTTCAAGTGAAATGCAGCAATGTGTGTGGAAAAAAAGAACTATTAAAAAAATGATCCATGAAACAAAATTGAATATCTGAAAATCTGTAGATATCCAATGAAATACAATTATGAAATGATAAAAAAAGCTATTTATAGAAAAAAAATAAAAGTATCAAAAATATACATCTTGATATTGACAAAAGATATTTTAGCAACAACAAAAAAAAAAACATGGCACTATTGTTAAAAAAAAAAGAGGGATGATGTAGATAAAGAACAAGAAAAATAAATAACTCATTCAATTATAATCTCCTTTGAAATGATAAGTTTTTAAAATGAAGAATTAAATCATGCAATTTAATCTACGAAAAGCAGGAAACTCTAAGAAATGGAATTGTAACAGAAGCAGGTGAAGAAATAGCAAAATTTTGACAATGTAACACACCAAATATTTAAATATTGAATATATGTCAAATAATTGGTAAGAATATAAAGGTGATATTCCCTGTGATGGTTTGGCATAGTTGGTAGAGCATCCAATTTGGGATCAGAATATCCCAGGATCGATTCTGGTGCTCGCAGATCTGGCGTTCAAACTTCTTAAGAACTCCAGAGTGATAAAGCCGTATGGTTTTTTTTTTTAAAAGTGGATATCAATTTAAGAAAAATAAGGAAGATATTAGAAATTAAAGGCCTACTAGTCATTTACTAAATCTATGCACAATCTTTGTGAAAATCATTACAACTCATTTATGGAGAAAATTATACTTCATACAACTAAAAGAATAATATGAATTTAAAAATGTTAAAATAAACAAGATCCTATCCAAAAATTAAGAAGTTTTAAAAAAAAAAACGACAGATGTGAATTGTCATTTTACATTGGATTTGTAGATAACAGAAATGCATTTGATTAAAGCATCTGAAATATCAATATAAAAATTCAAGATATCACTGAAATAATGTATTTTATTAAAATATAATTATATAGAGACAGAAAATAAAGATTTATGTAAAAAGCTAATTATAATACAGTAAACTAAAATAATATATATAAATAACAATTTTAATATGTTAAATATATATATAAGCTATGTGTTCTCTATACTGTATTACAATTTATTTTTATGTCTGAATAATTTAATTTTATAAACAGTTCATATTAAAAAAAATATATTTTGAAACAGTGAACTATGCTGTACCAAAGTAAACAACTTTAAGTATATGCTATCACAAAAAACAAACCAAAATGTAAATAAACAAATTAAAAAAAAAAAAAAACATTAAAATATTCGCCAATTTAGTATATTTTACCTATTTAATTAACCATTTTTCATTTCCGAGCACCATATGTGATCAGATTCAAAAAAGTAAAATAAAATTTGTAAAAAAATATTTATATTACGCCAACAACTATTGTTTCGTCTTGGAATATGTTAACGATCATGTTCATTAATAAAATTTTGTCGGTTTAATGTTGAAAAGACATACATTTTATTCTTTTTTTACTATTCTTTCTGAATTTTGACAGTATTTTGCCTAATAAAATATTTTCTAAATGTAACGCTAAAAGTTTTACAAAATTTTACAATATACCTAAAGTTAACTGACTAAAAAAATATCAAAAACAATTAGAGATCATAATTTCTTGATAGATTAGACTACTTTGTTTCTATAAGAGAAAAAGTTATTGAAAAAATTAAAGAATATCATCCAGAGTATATCTAATTACGATAAAAGTCATATATTTTATTTACTTTATTTAAAAAATAAAAATATAATGTAGCAAATTTTTTTCATTATTTTTTCAGTAAATGAAAAATATAGGTAAATGTATCCTCTCTGTTTATTATTAGTACAGTATATTATTATCCTTTTTTTAATATTGGTTGTACTATAATTTTAATTTACATATGCATGTGATACATACAAAAAAGGTTAGTATTATATGTGCATGTATGTTGAAAAGTTGTATATTTGTAATTCAACAAACAAAATACATTCTATTAAAGTTTATCAACAAAACGTGAAAGGGGCATGGAACAAATATAACGCATATTTGCAGTTCCTCTGTATTTAATAGTTAAAGTTCTTTTTTTTCTCTCACCTTGTTGGATTAGTTGGATATAAGAATAAACTTTTTTTTTTACTTTATTTGAAAATTTAGTAATTAAAGTTTCTTTTCAATTTTATTTATTTTCCCCTTGTTCTACTATTTATTTTCTTTTACTGTTTTAGGTTTTGATTTTGTGGAAAAGCAGAAAGAATAAATCATTAATATTAGATCCAAGAATCATATTCAGTACTCAAATGCCATATGATAACTTGAATGACTAACCAAACGATTATTCATCTATAAATAACTGCAGCAGTTGGAAGGTTTACTTTTATGGCCAAAAAGAAAAGACAAAAAAAAAAAGGAACATACACTCATTTCAATTGAGCCTATTAATCAACTGACTGCCCTGTGTAGTTTGGTACAGTGGTAGAATAACAGACTCTGGCGTTCAAAATCCATGAATCATGACTCGGTTTTATCAATCCTATGTGCAAACTTCTTATGAACTCTAAACAATAACCTTTTTTTTAAAATTGTTATTATTGATTATGTTGCGTTAATTAAATTATTTTAAAATATATACCTATTTATTCAAATTCTAAAGTAATATTTATGTATTTCTGTCTATTAACTGTTTATTGATATATTACATAAAAATACAGCTGCAGAAAGGAGTTTACTGTTACTTGAAAGGAGACTTTGTTTCCTGAGGCCTTAAAGGAACTGAGCAGGGAAAATCCTAATGACCACTCTATACATTCTTGTCATCAGTCATTATTACGAATTATTGCTAAAGTATACAAACATGGATGGGCTACTCACCAACACATGTCAGCCAGCATGGTGAGTTTATTGGCCTTTTACCTCTGAATTTAAAATCCAAGATATTCCATGGACTTTGTTCTCATATGACTAATAGTTCTTAATTGAAATATCAATTGAGTTTCTTGAAGGCAGAAAAAAATTGTGTGCAAATTAATAAAAATTAAATTTGGATGGAGCACTTTTGGTAGAAATAACTTAATATAAAAAGAGAATGTGCTTATCTATGTGAAAAGGAACATTTTTAATAAATGTCTTTTATCAGTTATTATGTATTGGAGATTTGGACATTTAGTAGAATAGCAAAAACACTAGATTAAGTATATAAAAATGTATGTTCGGCAGGAAGAATTAGAACCAAGATACATGGGTGAGAGAACAAACAAGTATTACTGACATCACTGAAAGAATTTCCTGAATTTGCATTAGGGCTGGACACATTAGTAGAAGAAATGATAATAAGTATGACAGTTGAAATTTTAAACTGGATCGCAAGAGATTGTAAAAAATCTGGAAAGTGACACGTGAGATGGATAAAAAAAAAAGTTTGCTGGTATAATTTGGAAAAAAAATAGCTGGAGATAGGAGAATTCGAATTATACTTGAGAGACTTTCATCCTGCAATGGATTGATAATGGTTGAAAATAATGAAATTATAATTCAAGATTGCAAATTATATTTAAAAACATAAAAATGATGATACGATACAATCTCCAATTGCAGTGAAAGCTAGATTCATGTTAAATAGGAAATGAATAGTTTTCTGATGAGATTGAAATATCTATAATATAAACCTATACATTGTCAAGTAACAGTATAATTAATAGAGATTATAAATATCAGGTGTTTTAAAAAATGGATGCTCAGTTAAGTATATAAGAAAAAAAAATCACATGACATTACTTCCACTGATCCAAATTACTTGATAATATTTAAAAAGTGCTGCATGTATAAGTTAAAATAAGAAGAATTAGATTGTTTTTTTTTTAATATATCTTACTACACTATTGATGAAAGTAATGATGACCTTGTACCTTTCTTAAATTATACACAATGAGTCACAAGGAAGAGGTGACCGGTTCTGCAGCACCATAATTTAAATCACTGCATATGTTATGTAATAATAATTTAGCTATTTACTACAAAAATTGTAACACAATATTAACAGTTACAACATGAAATACAATTATGAGTTTTGCATCTTAACCCACAATGGAACAAGGCATTAACATTGAATTTTGTTTTAAATTGGGCAAAACTGCTAATGAAATGTTTGAAATGATTCGAATTAAGTTTATGGCAGTGAAACTACAATTAACAAAAATGTTTTCAAATTTGCAAGATTTTAAAACAGGCTAAACTCTATATACATATTGCCACCAGTGCAAGCCAGAATAATCAATGGATGCCAGAAGGCCTGTGCATAAAATCCCTATCTAGTGCCTACTCATCCAATATCCCGGAGTAGTTTCTGGCTAGTGGCCTTCATCAGTGAGGTGCCTTGGATCTGAGAGCACTGCACCTAGATCTTAGGATCTAATGCAAGATTTTATGATGGCAGGAAGAACGCTGAAGATGATCCATGAAGTCATAAAATACACGGTCACATTTCATGTTGGATTTTAAATCCAGTCACATTAGTGCTTTAAAATTTCAAGAATGAATAGCTCTAGGTCGCTACATAACACTTGCATTAATACATAAATGGTGCTGCAGGCAAAATGGAAAGAGAACCAGTAATCTTTTCACTGGGATACAATCAAAGGAAGTGATGAATCACTATAAATTTTTGCTTTTAAATCAGTCATTAGATATTACATGTCTGAACTACATCATAGAGGACAGTAGAACTAGTTATCATATTTTCAGGTAGAAGATGTAAGATGCATATCATTTACACACACAAAAAAGTAAAATCCAAATTTAGCTTTCCCTTTCAACTTCTCTCTTTAAATATTTGTGTATTTTTCGTCTTTGCTTGTTTATAATAATTCCTATTAAAAACATAATTTAGAATAAATTTACATATATATATAAAGTAAAAGATCGATTAATTCTCTATTTCAGCTACAAAACCTGAATAGTTGCAGTAGTAATAATCAGTTTATAGACTTCGAGCTGGCAGATTTCAGCTAATTAAGAAAGCAATTCTCTCTTTACTATTACTATTTATTATTTGTAATCAAGAACAAATTATTTTTAACTAAGCTGCTGTTATAGATGAAAATACTAATCAGTGAAAGTTATCTGCTAATTAATAATTTGGAGTTAATGAATATATTAATCTAATTAAATAATTAGTGAGGCACTACAAATGTCCAATCTTCTTGCCATAAAATTCTTCATCATATATATATATACACGTGTGTGTACGTTTTAGTTTGTCAATAGAAACAATATTAATAGAACTAGGAATAATTTTTCATATTCGGATCACTTAATCAAACAAAGTCTCCGCAGTAAACAATGTTTGATGTGATATAAATAAATAAAAACTACGGGTTATTCCCAGCTTACACTTAATGATCTTTTACGATTTCAGTACAAGCATCAGATGGGTTGTCACATGTTGATTATCTTTAGTAACAGATATAAATATGGATAGGGAGTTTGTGAAAGAAAAATAACTACAATAATAAAAAATAACAAAATATATTTTATAAAAAACTTATTTTATTTAATTTGAGGGGAGTTGTTTTTAGTGCATTCGTTCTCAAATTAATTAAAAGCGGTTTTTATAAAATATTTTTTATATATACTCTTTGTATATGTGCATGGCGGTCTCCATGGCCGGGGGAAGAGTCATCAGCATTCTTATGCAAAACAGATTGGCAACCCTTCCCTTGAAAAAAAAGTTCTAAAGTTTTATTAACGATTTTTTTTTTTTTACATAATTTAAATACAAGTAGTGAACGTTAGATATAATTAGAGGGGTTTGAGCCAAGACTTTCAAACTCCATTCAGCTATCCACACCATTTTATATAACCGATAGACATGACCATATACATGTGCAAAAGATAAATAATCTTCAATATACATATTTCATACTGAACCAGCACTCATCAGTTAGTCTAGATTATAATCTCCCATACACATACACAATCAGTGCTCAGTTTAAATTAATATAGCAAATCTTCAAACTTTTCAGGTAGACATCTTGGAATTTTTTTTTAATTTTGTTTGATATGGTAAATTTAAGATATTTTTATAATAAGTCAATAAAAAATTTTGCATTATATAGCAATGTGATTTGAAATATGCATCACGTAAACCTAGCATAAGAAGACAATTGAGAATATCATAAGAAAAAAACAAACGGTAGAAAATTATAATTGACAAATCGTATTTCAAGAAGTGATTATTTATCTTAATATAAACATATTTCCTTATTTTGTAGAAATAATGAATTAAGTCACAATAATTGTAACAGAATAAAATTAAATGTATTCTTAATTCTGCACCTTTCTTGTATCAGTGCTCTCAGGACTTGCTAACCACCTTCCTCCAGTCCTGATGATCTCTATCTTTTAGCTATTCTCACTCCACAAACCATGAACTCATATTTCTAAAAATAATAGCTTGCTCTTATATCTGAAAAGTAGCAGTTGACTTTGGGAGGGAGAAACAAAATATGGTAATGATTCCTAAAATATACTTCAATGTACTAAGTCTGTCTATTGTCTGCACCCATAGTGATAGTCAGACATAATTTTTAGAAATATAAGAATGGAATATATGAACAAAAAATTATATATAAATATATATTATATATTTGAATACAAGTATAATTTATATACCTGGAGTTTAGCTGCAATTATAGAGACTTTGAACAAAGACTTTCAAGTTTCCTTGAGCTATCCACTCTTATCTCATACAATTGATACGCATGACCACGCATATGTGAAAAAGATAAATGATCTCCAATATGTGTATTTCATGCTGAACCAGCACTCATTAATTGGTCCAGATCCTCATCTCCCACACATATGCACAATCAGTGCTTGGTTTATATTAAGATAACAAATCTTCAAACTTTAATGGACAGGCTACTCCACCCTCCAACTCTTCAGTCATCCATATCGTGGGCAGAGCACTCAATTTTCAATGGTATAGGTGGCTGAAGAGTTACAGGGTGGAGTAGATTGAAGCCTGTCCATTAAAGTTTGAAGATTTGTTATCTTAATATAAACCAAGTGCTGATTTTATATATATATGTGGGAGATGATGATCTAGACCAATTGATGAGTGCTGGTTCAGCAAGAAATGTATATATTGGAGATCATTTATCTTTTTCACACATGTGTGAACATACATATTGGTTGTATGAGATAGAGTAGATAGCTAAAGGGGGCTTGAAAGTCTATGTTCAAATTCTGTATAATTACATCTAAAAAATATTTTATAAAAAAAACTCATTTCATTTGAGAAATAATGCACTAAACACCAAAAAATAAGTTTTTTCATGGACTACAATTTGTGTTGGTTGGAGACCGCATGTTTATTTCAAATTAAATATACCAACCCAAATTGCTAAGACAAAAAAAAATATTTTGATTTTTAGTGCAGTTTTCCTCAAATGAAATAACAGTATTTTTTTATAAAATATTTTTTGCATAAATTATTTTTTACTTTTTAGTTATAAGATATATCATAAGAAACTTTCCATAACTATTCATATTCAAATTTAAATATTAAAAATGTAACAGTATCATTGCATTTCTAGTTTTTGAAATTAAATGCATGTGCATTAAAAAATTGTTTACAATATTTTATTTTTGTTTAAGAAGGCAATGTCTTTAAAAATGCAAGTCTTATTGAAACAACCAAGAGAACTTAAAATTTCACTCTTCATTTATTTTCTTTCTATTTTAATTAACTGCAAATACTTTTTTTTTTTTTATTAAAATAAATTAAAATTTATTAGATACTATTGAACATGTTTATCTATACATAGTTATATTCTTTTTACACTGTTGCAAAAAATGCACTGTCGTCCGAAACTGGGGGCCTGCCTATGCCCTCCATCACTCCTCTGGGAGGATGACCTTAGCCCAGGTTTCATGGAAAAGCCAATCTGGAGCCAGCAATCTATCTCAGTTCCTGAGCTGCTTGAGTAATTTGATATAGATGTTGCAGATACCGCAATTGACATTTTACTTACCATCATCTAATTAATGTGCAGCACTGAAAACTTAGTGAACTGATATTACATGTTTTGAAATCCAACCCACCAATACTGTTAAACTGGACAACCCGAAATATTTTACTGTCATATTACATTGTCATCAATACTTAACATGTATGCAAAATTTGAAAGGAAATCCATTCAATGGAATTATGTTAAAATTTGATCATAAGATTTAACATGACAAACAAATATTTTATGCAATTTATAAATGAACCAATGAATAATTCAGACTTTTAATCTGTTGCTTGATTGAAAAAAATATATGCTATTTATTTAGTAATAATAACTTATTATTTGCAACTGGATGAATAAATCACTTTATTGAATATCATGTTAATTAGAAATGCTCTCGCAGCATAAATGTTCTTGGCATATTTAAATCCAATAATGAACCACATAAAAAATATATATATATAATTCGTTTATAAATAAATTTTATTTGATTGTGAGCAGAAATTATTAAGCTTCATCATTCATAAAAAAAAAAAAATTTCTCAATGCCAATTATGATGTAATTAGTTTGACTTGCATGAAGGTTAACAAGTTATCTGAATAATTTTTCCCAATAAAAAAAAAAAAAAATTATTAACACATTCCTGTATACATATTTAGTCATGTAATATTTTATTTAATCCCCAACATCTACAATGCAGTTTTATCATGTAAATGCTATAAACAGTATCTCATATCGCTTCTAAGATTATTTGTTTTATACAGTTATTATTCCAATTTTTTTTTATTATGTAAAATATTTATATAAAAAGAATTTAAAAATATATGGCCATAAAATTGCAAAAATGAAGAAATAAAATTACTTTTGCTTAAGTAGCTTCTAACTGGAATCAGTCTTGATTCTTCTTACAATCAGTTATTATAATAACTGAAACACACAAGCTTATTATATACCTGTGTCTATATATGTAATATATAGGGTATATGAGCACAAACTTTCATACAACCCATCACTCTCCACACTATCTCATAACACTGATACACTTGAACACAAACAAATATATTGAAAAGATAAAAATAATCACCGATATATGTATTTCATGCTAAACGGGCAATCATCAGTTGGTCAAGATTACCATCTCCATACATATATGCTATAAGTGCTCAGATATATATTAAGATAGCCAATCCTCATACTTTAATGGACAGGCTTCAATCTACTCCACACTCCAATTGTCCATCCAATTGAAAATCTGATGATGGAATGCTCAAAGGCCACCCTGAGGCCGAGATTCTTGTCACACCCATGTTGACCTAAAGTCAATCTGACCCCTCATGTAGAGGACATAATCCATTTAATACATATACAAGGAATGGCAAACATTATTATGTAATAACTGAAACACAGGCTTATTATATGCCTGTGTCTATAAATGTAATATATAGGGTATATGAGCACAGACTTTCACACAACCCACCACTTTCCACCCTATCTCATAAAATTGATACATTTGAACACAAATATGTTGAAAAGATAAATAATCACCAATAACAGTTGGAGTGTGGAGTAGATTGAAGCCTGTACATTAACGTATGAGGACTGGACCAACTGATGATTGCTGGTTTAGCATGAAATACGTATATCTTTTTGACATATTTGTGTTCAAGTGTATCAGTGTTATGAGATAGTGTGGAGAGTGGTGGTTTGTGTGAAAGTCTGTGCTCATATACCCTATATAATCAGTTGTAATAAAATAAAATAAAAATTTTATTATTGTAAGCATTAGTTATATTAAGTATTATAATATTTATTTTAAAAAGTAGAAAAAAAATATTGATAACTTGCAAAGCATCAAGAAAATTTACTTCTGTTTAGACTACAACTGGTATAAGATACCATTAAATTTGAAAAAGGGGGGAGAGGTATAAAATTTAAACAAATATGATTTTTGCAAAATAGGCCACATACCTAGGTGGGTACTGAAATATATACCTGTTCAATTTAAAAAATTATATAAAATTGAAAAATTTAAACTGGTCTCCCATACCAGTTGTAGCTGTTGCGAGTTATTCTGACTGACAGTTTTAGCTATAGAAGTTTTCCTCCAGCTTATCTCCCTGCTCAGCTAATTTGGAAAATTAAATAAAATATTTTATTGCATTGTTTTGTGTGCTTAAAGAAGTGTGTTAATATATATTACCTTAATATAACCAGTCTGCGAATTAAATAATAATCCCTAGGTGTTTTTTTTTGTTAAATAAAAATAATCTACATATTACAAATACAAAAGGGGGATTTGAACTCAGACTTTCAAGCATCCACTGACAATCCACATTATCTCATACAACTGATATACATGACCACACACATGTAGAAAAGATAAATAATCACCAATATACGTATTTCATATTATCTTTTCTACATGTGTGTGGTCATGTATATCAGTTGTATGAGATAGTGTGGAGGATTGTCGGTGGGTTCTTGAAAGTCTGAGTTCAAATCCCCTATATTTACAATTAAGCTCCAGGTTTGGGAAGAGTGCCTGGTTTTCAAATATTTATATTACAAATACAATTCTATGATAAATTGAAATTAAGATTTTAGATGAAAAAAATCACTTAACACTTCTTTAATAATGGACATGTTTATAGACTTTATACCCTGATATATATTAATGTTCTAATCTGAAATAATCAATACTATATTTAGGCTGGTAATGATATTTATATGTATTGAAAATTGATAGCAAGTAATCTTTAAAATGTGCAAAATGTGTAAACTCCATTTGAGTGACTGATTCTTATCGATTTCTAAGTTAAATTTTAAGTAAACACATAATAACTTTAATATTGATTAATTTTATAAGATTGAATTTTGGGAAACAAATGCAATTGCAAAAATAGGTTGAGGGATGGGACTTAAAATAAGCTCTAATTTTATTGCAAGCAGAAATAAAATGATTCATGCTTAAAATAAAGATATGGATTTTTTTTTTCCATTCAGTAATTAATATACAATACAAAAATGAAATAACTTTCTAAAAATAAAATAAAGAACAAGAATACATATATAATGAGAACAAAAAAAAAAAAATCAATGCAATTTCTTAAGTCGATTTCCAAAAGACTTTAAAAACATTTTTCCAACTTCTAGGCTCTAAATAAGTTTATATATGTTCTGTCTTCTCTCTTTCCTTCTGAAAAGCGGATGCTATTAGAGTTTGACATCATTATTATTATTGCTGTTGTTTTTAAACATTATTCTGTGAGGGTATATTTTTCTAGACAACACATGCAAATTTTAAGACACATTTAAAAATGACAAAAAGAGCAATATTAATTTTTAAAAAAGCTCAATTTAAATAGTCACAAGTCACATAAATTAAACTATATACAAAATAAAAACAGTGAATATTTATAAACACCAAAAAATAACCATAATTATATTTATTACCTTAAAACAATAGTGGTCACCATAAAACATTCTTAAATGCAATTTTGCTATTTCCTAATTGTATTAATTCATCATCACCCCCATCATTTTCAAACATTATCGATCCACTGCAGAATAAAGATCTCTCCAAATTTAATCCATCTTTTCCAATCTCCAGCCTCTCTTCTCTAAATCATGCCAACACACTTCTTTATTTCATCCATCCATCTCACATGTGGTCTCTTCCTACTTTTACAATCACTTGGAATCCAGTTTAAGATTTCAAATGCCCATCTATTATCACCTCTTGCAATATGTCAAGCCCAACCCCACTTCAGTCTTTTAATTCTTTCAATGATGTTAGTAACATTTGTTTGTTCTCTTATCCATGTAATAATTGCACACAACTTAATTTGAAAACTCAAATATTCAATCAATTTTCACACATATAGCAGTCTTTTTTCAATCAGGAATACGTGATTCCAAAAATCAGTGCTGATGCAAAATTCAACGATAATTATAAACCATATTTCTTTTAGCCCACATATAGGTATGTATGTCTGTATAAATTGTATATACACGATGAAAACATTTATAACACATAAATATAAGAATGTGTATAAGCTATAAACGCAATGTCAAGCGTTGTTAGCCGAGAGGTCATCGCAGCCGCCTCGAAAGCAAGTAGTTGGTTGCAGACGGTTGTGGGTTCGCCTCCCGGTCGATGCTATGACATATGGGGGGGGGGGACTATAAATGCAATTCAAACTGAAATGATAAAATACAAAATATTAAAATTTCTATTAATTTCTAATTTTTCTATTTAATATTTTGTTGAATCAAAGATAACCAAAATCATAGATATGGAAATTGTAAATTCAATAGCAAAGTTGGTGGCCGAGTGGTTAGTACAGCTGTCTTACAAGCAGCATTTTTATTAGATCTTCCAATGTTGTTTTAAGTGAGGCTTCCAATTTGCAAAAAAAAAAAAAATAATAATAAATAAATAAATATGTTATTTTTGTAATCGTATTTTCTTTTTAATGTTACTACTATTAATGCAAATTTTAAATTTAAAACTTCTATTTCTTTTATATTTTACTCAAATTTGAATTAAAAAAAAATTACATTGATATTTCATAAAATGAGTAATCAATGGGCACCAGATGGTTCTGGCAACCGTATCCTAATAATTGATTACTCTCGCTTACTTAGGCTGCACTAGAGTCGAGTGATATAAAGTGAAAAATTACTGCTTGCAAATTTTAGTGCTAAGCCAAAAGACTCCCATGATGCTTTGCTTTGGCATATTTAATACGGCAATGTTATTCCGCTCTAGTCAAATGATAAAATCCACTATAAAAATAATTAGAAATAAAAACTTTTCCAATTTTTGATCTAAATTTTTAATACGAAGTGCATTTTTTAAAAAATTAACAAGTACAAACATGAAACATTTATTATAGAAGCATTAATAAAATTACAGTGACGCACTTTTTTAAAAAACAATAAGTATATACAATAAAACAATATATTGGAATTAACTTTATAATTTTCAATATACCACTATATAAATAAATAATAACTCTAGTTAGTAAATAGTATGACTGTCATCTTGAGCAAGCTACTTATGCATGTTATTTTTTTTATTTATATACTAGAATATTGAGAGTTGTAAATTCCAAATTTAGAATATTGAAAGTTGTCTACATGTGTGAATGCGTGAAGCAAGAGGATACCATCGGAATTAACTATAATTTTCAATATATAAATAAATAACGGCTCTAGTTAGCATATAGCACGATTGCCATCTTGAGCAAACTACTTATACATGTTATTTCTTTATTTATATACTAGAATATTGAGAATTGTATATATGTGTGAATATCTGAAGCAAATTTATTCTACTTTGATCACATTACATGATAATTTAACTACTCTTAGATCCAGGTAGGGATAAGGACATTTTACTATTTTTGCAATACATGTCTTGCTTCTTTCATATACAATAATATTTTCATTGCTTATATTAAATTAATCTTTTTTTAAAACATAAAAAAAATCTTGTTCTTTGCATTTTTCACAATCTTTTTCATTAAATTACCTAAAAATTTTGATTGTCAAGTACAATAAAAAAAAAAGAAACAGCTCTGAAGAAGACCCATAGATAGTTGAAAGTATCCAGCATTGAGAAAAATGCAAAAAAATATTATTTTTTTTGAGACTTACTTAACACATAACAACATCAAACAGTGGCTTAATAATCAATGAATTCTTCTTTTTCAATAAATAAATAAAAACAAAACTATTAAATCAATATCAGAAAATCCCAATGAAAATTAAAAGTGCCTTGAAAACTCTAAAAATTCATATTTTGTAAAAGAAATAAACCAATATTTAAACAATATCTTAAAATTAAATAACTGATGTAAATTAATTTCAATTTGAACTTTTCTGGTATAAATGTGGAAGAATGATATGATTACAGCTTAATGAGAATGATCCACATAAAGCAGTTATATAACAGCCTGTGGCCATCTAAATATTACCTGAGTAAATAGTGATCAATCATACATTGGCATGTTATTAGTATGGAATCCAATATGTTTACAAGTTTTATTTAATCAAATCAATGAATAGTATTCTATCCTATGGGCAAGTCCAAAGAACAGTCGCATTACAAATTCATTCATTTCTCCACTTTGTTCTCTTCATTGTCCAGCTCTTCAATTCCATATATTCCTTTTTATCTCTTATCATCCAGAAAGGTCAGTCTTTTCCATCCTTTCTTCTTGTTTCCATTCTCATTCTCTCCAATTCATCTTTCATTAAACTTTTCTTTCTTCTTAATATATGTCCAACCCAGTTTCTTTTTCTATCTTTAATTTCCTCAACATATTTTCTTTTTTCATTTATTCTTTTCAAAACTTCTTTATTTGTCATTTTATTCATTCAATTAATTAGTTTCCATCCTTTTCCATGGCCACATCTCGAAGACTTCCAATCTGTTCCTAATTTTTTTATTCACTGTCCACGTTTCATAACATGCAATAGGATACTCGATACATAATATTTAATTAATCTTTACTTTAATTCTCTCTCCAAAGATCCACAAAATATTTTCTTTCTCCTAGTAAATGCCTTCTTTGCCAAGTTTTATTACAGTATTTAAAATAACTTCTATCCCAAAATTATACGGTTCAATGAATTCAACTTTCCCAAGGAAAATTAAGTAGTTTATGCCAAAAACAACACACAAATTGGGAATATCAAATATTACTAATCTATGGATTCCATTGGCTACTCAAAAAAGTATGGATAGTATTTATTCAAAATAGTTTGGTCTACGTTAGAAATGATACTAATTCGTTTTCATGCCCTAATTAAAAATGAAGCAGAATTATGGTCTTTCTGAAATTTATTTCCAAGAAGATGAACTAATTTGCTTTGTGATCGCAGAGCAGATTTTAAAAATTTTCATCTGTATTTGCTTCACTATATTTATGTGGTCTATCATTAGGATTTTATGATGTTATTGTTCGGTCTGCGCTTGAATCTCTAAGGAGAAACAATATTTGCATATAAGGGACATTATAAGAGTGTTCTTGCACAGCATTTGTATTCGTATTCAGGAGATTATTTACATCGTAATTGGTTTAAATTTTATTTATTACATTCCAATGCTTACTACTGCCAAATCTAAATCAGTTACACTTAATTGTCCTTATACAGATATACTCTAATTGTAATATATAAGTAGTATAGTAGTTCTATCTTTTATTGGTAAATTGTGATACACTATTATCTCATTTACTTTCATCCTCTATCATAATAATTAGTGATATGAATATTGATTTAGTAATTAAAAAACATAACTCTACTTGGAGATATTTGGATTTATTATATAACTACAGTTTTAATCAGGTAAATTTTATTTATGTGAGTAATGCCATCTTTTAAATCTTTAATTGCTTTATATATTCATTGAACTTGATCAGCATTTTAATTATGAATTTGGCTTATCTGAATTAGTCATTACACATCATTCTGTAATTATTTTTAACATATCCACCGTTTATAATAATCCAAGTACCTATTCTTATGTTAATAAACTATCATATGTTAAAATAAGTAATTTATTATCCAACCGGAACTGCAATTGTGTTTTTAACTTGAATAATGTAAACATGGCTTTTCTACAATTTTAGAATATTTGTATTTCTTTAATTAATAAACTGTGACTGGTCATATTAAATTGTCTAATAATAAGAAAAAGCATTCTCCAAAGATAATGGATCAGTTAATTAAAATAATTAATTTGAGAAAGCTTATAAAATATTCCTATGTTATTATACAGAATTTCTTTGTAGTAAGAATACTTTTCTGAAATAGAAAACAATTAATTTTTTGATTTAAAAAATCCTACAATCAAATTAATTTCATTAAAAATAATTATGACATATTAGAAGAATATGGCGCTGAAAAATATGTTGCTGATCTTTTTATAATTTCTTTATACATGCGCCACAAGCAGAGCCTTGGCTTTTAAGTCTATTTCTAATTCTTTCTTTTATTCAGATATTTTTGACTCAGTTATCACACTTAATTGATTATTTAAAAAATGTTAACTCTTCTTGCTTAGATTTAATTAATTCTAAAGGGCAATGTTTGTTTTTATACCTGTTCTAATTTCCTTTTTAATCTTTCTTTAACTGCACATATTTTTCCTGAGTGTTTAAAAGTTGGTATTATTACACTAAGTGATCCATTATTATTCATAATTATAGGTTCATTTTGTCTTTGTTATATTGCTAAGTTACTTAAGATGATGGTCAAAGACAAGATAATTTTGTTCTTGAATATGCATAAAGTAGTTTCTGTACACCAGTTTGATTTTGTTGCTGGAAAAAGGATTTTGGATGCTCTTTGTAATCATATACATAATTTAGCATCTTCGTAACATAATGGTCTTAAGATTGCTGTTGTGCATTTGAATTTATCTAGAGTATTTGATTCTATTCATCACACAATTCTTCTAGATCATTTATAATAATATAGTTTTTGAGTTCATTTTGCTATTAAAAAGTTACCTAAAAGACAAAAAATAGCCAATCAAAATTCACGGCATTATTAGTGATTTAAGTTTATTAATTATAGAGTCCGCAATGACTTATATATAATTTTGATTTATATGAATGATACTTTTGCTTTGTCTTTAGATTCAGAAATTTATAGTTTTGCTAATGATATTGCTCTGTCTTGTGATGTTGTTTCATATGATCCTGAACAATTAGTAACTAGCTTATGCTAAACTCTATCAATCAATCATAATACAATGAGAGATATTCTATTTCTTACAAATACCTTTCATATTGACTTAATATCTCCGTTTGTAGTAAAAGCAAGGTCCATGCCAATAGTATATATATATATTTGTGGTAATATTATGTTTGTTGATTCTTATTATGTCATACAGCTTATCTATGTTCTCAGTTATACCAAATTAAATATTTATTACCTAATGAAATTCCGACTTAGATTGGTTTTATAATATCCTTATGTAGGGTGGTCCTACTGTTTGCACACTATTCCCATTATGTACCTTGTAAAATTATATGGTGTGTATTATTTGTGATAGGTTCCGATTGATTTCTATGCAGAATATTTATAACAATTCTTATATACTGGACTGTTGTTAAGTTTGATAAATATCACAATTGTTGAAATATATCATCATCATCATCATCATTACTTTTTTATGTCACAAAGTTTTCATTGTTAATGTCTTTTTACTCAAAAAATTTCAATTGTTATTATCAGACTTCACTTTGGAGAGTAGTCGTAGACAATTCAGCTACAATGGTGCTAGATTGTTTAATTCTTCTATTGCTGTCTATTCACTAAATGTGGTTTATATTTCATTTTTATTTTAAAAATATTTGCAGCTTTAATTATTGTATCGCATGTAACTATTGTTATTATTTTATCAATTTTTGTGAATTTATTACACATATGTTTTGCACATGATTAATGTATATTTATTCTTGGAATTTGATAGCCATTTCCTATATATATAGTTTGCAATTTTGTTTATCGTATCGCATGTAACTATTTTTAATATTATTGTATTAATCTTTGTACAATAATTCAACATATGTTTTAAACATGATTAAGGTATATTGAATTTTTGGAATTTGATAGCTATTTCCTATATTTAAAAAGAAGAAATATATTTGCAATTTTGGTTACCATATTGCATGTAATTATTTTCATTTATTGTTATTGTTTTATTATTATTATTTTATTAACTTTTATAAATTTACTCACTGTATGTTTTGCGCATGAGTAATGTGTATATATATATTCTTTTTTTCCCAATTAATTTTGGAATTTGAAAGCCATTATATAAATAATTCCTTGCACAAATTTATTCTTGTGTAGAATTATTTTATTTTCTATACAGTATTTTGTAATTAATAAATAAAAAAGAAAATTCAATTATAAAAAAATGCATGTTAAAATAAAAATATATCAATTACAAATAAATGACACGATGATAAAGAGATATGAAAAAAAAAGAGAATAAATGATAGTTAGACATTTAACTAAAGAGAAAAATTGGGAAAAAAGAAACAATTGATGTATAGAGAATGGGATTACAAATTATATTTTAGACTTCGATCTTTGCTGAACTGAATAAAATCAAAATATTCATAAAACCCCCGATATAAATATTAATTATATTAAGTATAAGGGAAAACCTGAGGTAATCTAAACAATAGAGAATTAGATTTAACGAGTTGTGTGAATTGGAATAATATTAAAACATATGGAAAGATATATTTGAAAGCAAATCTGTGTAAAAGTTGAATGTCTCCGAGATTTCTTTTTTGCTTCAAGGAAATGCTAAAGCAATCATTAGAGCATCTAGCAAATACAGATTAAATTTTTGGAATAACTCTCTTAATATTTGGGTTCCACATAATAATGAAATGGCTTCATTGTTCAGGAGTTCATAAAAAGTTTGAGTGCCAGAAATGACTAAACTGGCATAATTCGTAGGCATTCAGTTCTAAAGTCTACCATTCCACCAATACATCAAACCGCGCTAAACACATCGATATAATCAAAGTTTTTAACGAAAGAAAAATTATGTCATGATTTTTTTTTTAAAAAAAAGCTGAGCAAATAATAATTATTAATTTATAAGATTTTATTTTTTAGAAATATTTAAATGATAAACAACAAAAATTTATTTTACATAACACTCTCTTATAAAACTAATCCTATTTGCATACGGCTTTTTTGTATTATGATACATATTTAAAACAGGAACATAGGATCGGTTTATTTACTGTTAAAAATGCAACAACACTTACCTTATTATATTCAATTTATTAAGAAAAAAACAAATTTCTAATAAAATACACTATATTGAACTTTTGCAGTAAAAGTTATAAATGAACTGTAAATATAATCAATGAGGATTACCAATTCCTCAACAAGCTTTGTTTGTTGAGGAATTGGCAATCCTCGTTGATTATATCTTAGAAGCTTAAGAGAATTGGGTCATGTGATCTAGAACTGTAAATACGTTTTTAATAAAAAATAAATAAAAATAGGTAAGATAATACAATGCAACCACTTTTATTATTAAGGCAGTGCATTGGGATAATGTGACAATGTATATATTTATCCACCATATTTATAATTTATATAAAATACACATGAATATTAATGCAAAAAAGTCAAACTAATTTTCTTCTTCCTTTTTCTATGTATCGATTTCTACTTTTACATATCATACCATTTACAACTTTCTTAAACACTTTAACAATATTATTTTTTATATAAAAACTTTATTCTTACAGTAGTTGATTTTTAAAAATAGGATTGTAAAGAGCTCTGATGATGAGTGCGGGACAGTCGAAACTGTAAGAATAAAGTTTTGATATAAAAAAATAGTATTGTTAAAGTGTTTAAGAAAGTTAAATGTTATGAATAATAATTGAAAGGCATCAAATTAAAACCAATACTAATACTATTTCGTATGTGGGAAAACATTGATAACATTAAATACAACTTTAATGTGTATGCAGCTCCTTTGATAAGAGTACTCAGCACCAAATTACATTAAGGTTATAATTAACATTTTCAATGTTTCTTCCAATAGCATTAGTAATCGCCTTTAATATAATGTAAGCACACAGACCTATTTTCAAGTTTTTTGTTCTTATCAGTGCGTCTTTCAATGAGCGATACGTCATATCCCATCTATTCATCAACACAGAAGTCAGACCAACATCTCTCACTGTGATTGCATTTTGAAACACCCCTTCACTTTTCAATGAGCGAGACCTACGTATCATATTATGCAATTTTTGATATAATTAAATATAATTTCATATATATATATTTAGGTACATTTAAATTTCTATTCCATCACACATTCCTGAAACATGTGAAAAGGACAAGTGATCCTTCAGATGAATTCCGTGCAGAATCAGCATTCATCAATTGGCCCAGATTACTGTCTCTTAAACTATCCTCTTCTGTTTATAAAATCTCTATTTGGGTTAGGGATAATCTTTAGTTTTTAAATTATTAATAATAATCATTAATATATTTGCATAAAATAGTTTGCATCAGAGTTGTGAGTACAGACAGTTTAAGGCTTATAAATCAAAGTGTAGTAATTTGTTATCTGTAGATACTGAACAAATGATGAAAACTTGTTTAAAGCAGTTGAAAATTACAGGCTAAAATAAAATAATTCACATAAAGCAAAATACATTTCTTAAATATATAAGCAATAACGGAAAACGTACCGATTTTCTGTTTAAAAAAAAGAATTTAATTGGGGATAGGAGATAACATTTACTAAGCTTTATTAATTAAAAAAAAAAAATTTGTTAAGTTTGTCTGCATTAGTCAAAAAAAAAAAATTCTGGAAAGAAATATTGGGACCGGGAAAGGGGGGGGGGGAGGAACCTCGTAAAACTAATAATCTTGTATTTTGCATTCAATATTTAGGAGATAGAATATAAATGTTTAAATCTTAAATTTAACAGACATATAAATAAATCTTACTTTCATCTGGTTGAGGTGCAGATAAAATGGCACTATGCTTTTTCTTGACTTCTTCTACATTACTGGATATTTTATCTATATTCCCTCGAATTTCTTCTACCTACATATAATAAAAAATATTTTTACATATATTGATATTTAAAAAAGGTAACTACAAGTAAAAATTACAATTAAATTTTTTAAATAATTTATCTTGTAACAACAACAACAACAAAAAATCATATAATGAAAATGTTATTATTCGAGGTATAAGCTAAGAATAATTTCAAAATAGTATACTATGTTCAAGGCTGCACTCAAGTAGGTGGTTTGATATATGCCATCGTTTGATATATGCCACCACCCATACTCACATAAAACTTGTTTAATTTGAAAAAATGAGAATGTGAAACTGTTGATGGATACAGATCTACTGATTTTACCCTATTCCATATCAGAAAATAAGATGTGAAACAGTTACAGGATACTGTTCTAACGACTTTACCCTATTCCATAACATGAATCAAATTGGAGTTGCCTTTACTATCCTTAGATGAATTTAAATAACAGCCTTCAAAAAAAAAAAAAAAAGAATGCTCTCTTTAATCTTTTATATAAAGTTTAAAAAATATGATTTCCTAACACCAATTAAAAGATTTTTTTTTAAAATGGAAAAAAAAAAACATATGCACAAACATAAATAATCTATGTGGGCTTTAAATCTAAACTTTGTCTTCCTCAATAGGTTAGGATTTGAAACTAGACATACATTCATAAGATTTATCTTATAGTAAAAACAATTAATTATGTATTTAACAGTGAATAGTAGTGAGCAATCATCACCCTGATATTTATTTTTATTACTAAAAGACTCAATCAGCCTACAGTGGGGAATCAGAACAAAACTTAAAACACTTCATGCTTGTTTACCTTATTTTGTTGTCTGAAAAATGAAATATGTCTATGAAATGGTTTTACGTATAATCTGAAGATAATAAATGAATTTATTTAGACTGTTCCTTTCAGGATTATCAAGTCTAAAATATATAGATCCAGTTAATGAACTGCTATTTTCAACAAATGAAACATTACAGATGAGAAAAGAGATAGTATAGCTTTTCTATTAAATAATTTTGGAAGATTGTTGAGGAAGATAAGCCACTCTTCTTAAATAATCCTGGCAAAAGTCTACTCCTTGTCCAATATAAAGTCTGAGCTGTTGGCCCCTAGAAAACCAGAAGAGAACCTATTACAAGCACTGCTATTCCATATGTTCACGTTTGAGTCAGAATCAATCAGATTCCTTCTTTAGAATAGATGCCATTGTATCAGTTTTCTGTGGTGCCTTTGTTTAGTAGAAACAATAGGATATACTCATGTGTTTTAATAAACACTACACCAGTGGTCTTCAACCCTTGGTCCATGGACCGGCGCCGGTCCACGCTAGACTGGCAGGAAAGTTTGTAATAACAAAATAATAAGATTTTAAACTTTTAATTAATATAAACAATTTTTATTTATTTTTTTATCGCAATTGTTTAAATAAAATTAATTATAAATCAAAATTTTATTTAAATTATTAGATAATACTATAATTACTAAATAATAATCAAAGGAATTTATCTGAAAATGCAATCTTTAAAAGACAAAGCGTCAATCTCATGATAATTGCACCACTCCTTACACGTCAATTTTTATACCTAGTAGGCATTTCTGTATTGCGTCAGCTTATTTATTGGTCACATATAGAAAATTTTTTATTGCATTTGTATCATCGTTTTATTTTGTGTGTGACATTTCTTTTTGAAATTGTAAACTTCACAAAATGGAGACAGATCATTGATGATGATTTCCCTTCATGGAGAACTTCAATCTATCATCTTTTTTTAAAAAAGCAAAATGACATCTTTATAATGATTGTTTTATTTCTATGTGACAGTTTACCAAAACAACTTTTCGTTCTGTTTCTTTTTTTTTAATTGGATAAAAATGAGATTAAAATAACATCAGATTCGAAATTAAAAAAAAAAAAGTTTTTTATTATACAAACTCCATATACATATAACTTCATCTTGTATATTTGACATTAAATACAGATATTACATTTATCATAATTATTATCATGTAATTACACTAGCTGTGATATTTTCCAACATTCAGGTGAATAACATTTTATTTTTGCATGTTTTAACAATGAAATAATAAACATAGCAATGCAGGCACATTAATGAGAACATACTGTTTTCTGTAGCAGTATGACTGCGCAACTCGAGAAAGAGTGTTCAGCATGTGAAGACAAGCAATACCATTACAATACACAGTAACTAGTGTGTTGCTTTCGTCAGTTATAACAATTATGCTCATCTAAGGCTAAGCAGTTTAAATCTTTCAAGAAAATTTATCTGTAGACATTTGCCGGTCCGCAGGTGTGAAAAGGTTGAAGACCACTGCACCACACAATGGTTCAACATGATAAGATTTGAATCATAATCACAATAACCAACTTTATACCATATAATACTAAATCATCCATGCACTTTATTACTTTTACACAATGCTTTATTTACCACCCTCTTTTACAGTTTACAGTTTCGATTGCCCCAGCAATCTTCTTCATAACTATGTCCATCTTTTATTTAAATAATCCACTGCTTCTTTACCTTCCTTCTCTTTAACATCAACTGTAAAAGAGGGTGGCAAATAAAGCATTGTATAACAGTAGTAAAGTGCATGGCTAATTTAGTATTTTATGGTATACATTTGGCAATGCAATAAAAAAGAGTAGTTAATAACCAACTTTCATTTCTTATATCTCAATAATACTCAATAGGTAATCAAAAGTGAAGTTATTTGTAATCAATCTCCTATTAAAAGTCAAATAAATGTTTCAAAATTCAATTTTATTGCATAAAAATGACTTAACAAATTTAATAGAATCTTCATAATTTGGATATGAATATTATTACATTTTTGGATAGAAGAGATCTCAGAGTTCACTGATATGGAAACAGAAGGCAAATATTGAAAACTGTTTATATAACTCATGCAATTTACCTAAATAAACATATAAATAAAGACCAGTAAAAACTTCTCAGAACATTCAACAGATTTGAAAATAGTATCACTTCTTAACAGGAAATTAGATATGCTTACGAAGATCATTCTGAAATTTAAATGGCCTCTTAGAACTCAACATATTATTTTCCAAGACATAAATCATTGTCCAATCCATATGTAATATTTGATTCCAAAATTTTTTTTGCGTTTGCAGTGATTTCAGTGTATAAAGACATTTACAGCAACTACAAAAAAAAAAAGATGCTAAAGTTAAAACCGGCATTCTTCTTGAATTGTATACCCAAAATTTAATGTCACTTCATAATCTGAGGTAACTGAGTTCACTTATGTTGACAGTTTAGATATATTTGTACCTGTGGTATACATTTTCTTACAAAGAATTTTAGAATTATACTGAGCTTACCAAAACATGGCATCCCATATGTTTTTAAACATTTTGTTATACTTGCATTTTAACTTCTATTATAAAACCTTTAGATCAGTATGTTAAATTGCATAGGGAGAAAACTATTTAATTTGGGTTATATACACAGTGTGTCTTAATAAAACAGTAATTAATTCATTCTCCAAGCGGCCTGCAGTGCCATCTATGAATTAAAGCATGTTTATGTGTATAAATTGTGATGATATGTTTCATACCTTAACCTATTATGAAACAATATGCTAACATTATATTTTGTTTTAAATTGGGAAAAACTGCTATGTTTCGCATTTGAAATGATTCAAACTATCTATGTCAGTGAAGTCATGAATCTCAAGAACATTTTCAAGAAGTTTTCAAGATTTGTCATGGCAAGAAAAGCAATAAAAATGATTTTCAGTCAAGTGTATCAAAAACAACTACAAAAACCATGCAAAATATTGCCAAAATTTTTCAGATTATTTTGTAACTGCCACATTCTTTGAAGAACTTACTAGTATTCCCAAAACTATTGTCCTTCATATGAAAGAATTGAAAAAGGAGAACGTGATCAATACTTTGTGTCTCACTTGTTGACAAACAACCAAAAATAGTACCAAAGTGAACACTCCAACGACATGCAAAGAACCACAATGACCGGATTTCTTGTCAAAATTGTAACAAGTGATGAAATATGATGTTTCCAATATGAGCCATTAACCACACATTAGAGTGTGGAATGGAGATCACCAAAAAAAAAAAGGGCAAACCAAAAAAATTGTGAATGAAAAAAAGTTGAATCATGCATTGTTTACCACAAACACATTTCTGAAGATGTTTTGAATTATTTGTGGATCAAAATTTTGCATAAATGATTTGAATACTGTAAGCAAAGACCTTGGTCATTATTCTGCAATAATGCACTACGCTAAGACCGCACACAAAGCTTTAAGCATTGCAACTCTGAGCTCCTGTTGACTTTTGGCTATTTTCAAAATTAAAGTTAGCCATAAAAGGAGTATATTATAAATCAATTCATGACATCCAGAAGCTGGCAACAAAGTTTCTGTAGGTGATTCCAACTGAGGGTTTCAAGGATTAGTTCAAACAATTTTAATTGGGTGTCAAAAGTGTATTGATCACAGGCGTTATATGTTTTATTTCACATTGGTCACCTTTTTACTAGGACACACTACATAAATGACTTGAAAAATATATGATGAAATATATAATGCAAACAAAATTTACTAGCCATGATGATCGTTCATTCTGTTTAATGAATAACTATAGATTAAAGAAATAAAAATAGAATAGTAATAACTTACATAATACTAATATTATTACATGCACATTATTAATCATGTTCGCCCATCAATCAATCAATAGTATTCTGTCCAATGGGCAGGTCCTGGTGAACTTACTTTTAATATAACTACTTTTATTTACTGTGTAGTAATATTTATTATTTATGTGCTATAGTCCTGTTTTTACTATATTCGTAACAAATAAAATGCTGGATTTATCATATGCTCCTCTTTGGCTTGTTATGTCATAAGCAGTCATCTAATGTAAATATTTCCCATATCAGCCTCTTCCACTAATAAATGTATTTCATGGATGCTCCATTCATAAAGTAAGATATATGCTAAAAACTAGTGCTATACAGAAACTCTCTATTTGGAGATCTTGATTATGATATATAAATAAAAAAATGGTCGGTAAAAATTTTATGCAGGATGACAGATCACAAGTAGATAAGTCGGTGAAGAGTGATTGGTTACAAACATTTTCTGGAAAATTAATCACTTTACCACATGTAATTTTTTTCATACCTGTTTTTTTTTTTTTAATGAATGTTTACAATTACGGAAACTTTTTATCACATACTCAATAAAAGAATATTTAAACTAAAAGAAAAATATTTACTAAATGTCAAGTAATTAAATAAATTAATTTTTAATTCCATGCAGTCAGTACATATTAATTTATACATTAAAAATATTCAATATAAACTATATATCCCATCAGCGAAAAGTTGAACTATTAGCCAGTATTTTATTATATATATGTATGAAAATGTATTGGTCCTACATACAAGATCAGGGTATATAAAGCGTAAATTTTTTTGTTATTGAGAAAAAGTTGGTATAATTATCGCTCACATTTTAATATTTCCCAGTAAAAATAAATATACATATCAGAAATCTTTTTTAATTTTTTACTCTTTGCAATTGTAATAGCTATATCATCGTAAAAATAATATTAACATTCAACAAAATATTTATAGAGAAATATAAAATTGTTGAAATATCACAAGAGTGTGTGGACAATTAATGGATAACATGGCTCTCAATGCAAAACCTCTTTATTAAAGCTAGATTCACATCAATAAAAAAGCACTGCATCAAAAAATCCTGGCTTCGCACTTTTTTAAAAAATTTATAGCCATATTATTTGAAATGATCAAAAAATGAAATATTTACTTAAAAGGGCTTTTTTTTTTTTTTTCGTATTAACATGATACATATGAGGATGAGTAAGAAATTATCAGCCTCTTCCAAACTTTTCAAACCCCGGGTCTATCATGTGTATGTGCATGACTGATTTGTTAATGATTCACCACATAATCCACTGTCACTCATCTATCTGACAGAATCAGTTCACATGCATGCTCAATGTTATTATCAGCGTGAATATGGATAAACACGTGGCTTCTTCATGGCTGACACTTGTACGACCTTCTCTATCCATTCACACCCACTTCTTCATAACAAAATATTTTCTCTGGACTGGCCAAAGCCTTTAATAAATATTGGCTAGACACATTTCCGGACTACAAAAAAGAAATCCTTGCATGCTGACCTTCTTTCGTGAAAGTTGCAAGTGGAATAGCCATTGTTTCTCATACAAACTTCGGTCCTGTTTGAATTGATGTAACATATTCAGCTGGGTAGACAGCAACCTTATATGGCAAGTGCTGATAAGGTAGTGCAGCCAACAGAAATTTTAATCTAACTGGAATACGATAATTTTTAACTCTTAAATCATATTCGTATATATATATATATGTATGTGTTTAGCTGTTATATAATGATAATTTCTATTATTTAATAACAATGTTTATTTTAGAAAAGATTGGATACAAAGAAGCAAATGCCTTTTTAATATACTTTATTAATAAAATGGCAAGTCCTGGTCAGGCATTAGTGGCCTAGTGTTTAGTATAGCTGCCCTCCAAGCAGCTGGCTCGGGTTCGCTTCCCGATCAACGCATTTGACACATAATAAATAAAATAAATGGCAAGTCCTTTGAAATTTGCTTATTCTTACATAGTACTTATTTTTAATACTATTATTAACATTAACGTAATTCAAGTTTGATATGTTACATTAATCACTTACAATTAGAATGAATATCACTTAATTATTGGAGTTTTTGCTATTTTTAGATTACGATTACATTTGCTAATATTTTTTTGTTTTTTTATATCAATAAAAAATGTCTAAACGAGAATAAAGTCATAGTAGAAACTTGACATTTTTCATTCTAATAGAATTAATATTCATTATAATTTCAAAGATTATATTGATTTTTTTTTTTTTTAAAAAAATAAATCCATTTTTGATTTTTTTCTCACCAAATGCAAAATTTTTTAGGCCTTTTCATTTCACCGCTCAGAAATATTATAAGCATCTTTGAGACAACGCATATTATTTTAAACATTTTTTTTTTAAATAAAAAAATTGCAATAATTAAAATTCAATAGACAGATTGTTTATTTTAACAATTAATTTAGCAACGAATTTACAGCTGTAAAGTTAGCTGCAAAAGCAAATGCTTTTTAAATGTCCTACCCACAGTATAAAGAGTCGAAAATTCTAATCATGTTCCGCCATCACAAGTACCATTGGCATCAACACTGAACGAAAAAAAAACCTCTGTTCTTTAGGTTTTTTTCCAGTAATTGGTTTGAATACCAATGCATATATTTCTGTCTACATATATCTTAAAATATATAAGAAATTGCAATACTCATATATATATACAATGAAATTAGAATGAGAAAGTAAAAACAATATATACTTCAGACCACTCAAAGGAGTATGGAGAGATGTATGTTGGGATTAACAAGAAGAGATCGAAAACACAATGTATGGGTAAGACAACAAACAGGTGTTACTGACCTTATTGAAAAAATTAAAAGATTGAAATGGAGTTGGGCTGGACATATTGCTAGAAGAAATGATAATAGATGGACAATCGAAATTTTAAACTTGATTCCAAGAGATTGTAAATGACCCAGAAAGAGACCACATGTGAGATAGATGGATGAAATAAGAAAATGTGCAGGGGTGTTGTGGAAAAGAGAAGCTAAAGATCGGAGAAGATGGATTAAACTTGGAGAGACCTTCATCCTGCAGTGGATTGATAATGGTTGATGACGATGACGATGATTTATGACTGTAATTTACTTAAAAAAGAAGGACTAAATATGAATATACTAGTAATAATCAAATGACTTTATTACTCGGAAGTTTGGGTGTTAGACATTCCCGAACTGGAATAAATCCGAGGACTTTATTCCAGTCTGCCATTATGGCACTTTTATTGCCACCATGGGTTTCGACTATTATTATCAACTATGGGTTGAAAACCTCATTGAATTCAGACTAGTTTTCCATACGCTATTTCGGCGAACTTCCTTACTTCAGCCAACAGTATATGTTATTTCTTTCTATGTCTCTTTCAATCTTTTGGGATCTCGTTTAGATCTTCAGTCCATTAATTTTTATAACTTCCAGCCCATCTATTCAGCCACTTAATTATTTCAATAACAACAGTAATAACCATTAATTCTTACTTGTTAATCCCACCATACATTTCCCCATACTTGATTATACAATTTATTATTTCTGCATTGCTTTTTTTAAATGTCCCTATATAAGCACTGGTAGATACATTTATTAAAATTCTTTTTAGAGAACAATAGATATATTTCCATTTAATATTAAATCATTCCTATTGAAAATTCTCCATCTGAATTTAATTCTATGATAATTTCACCATTATGATTTCATCAATATCAGTAACCTGATAAAGGAGTACAACTACTTCAACTTTATTACTATCTGTTATTTTCTTTTTTTTTTTTGAAAAGCCATTAAATCTTATTTATGATTTTTAATATTTAACCCTATATTTTTGAGTTTATCTGATAATTTTTGTGCTGTTTTCCACTGCTTAAAGCAAGTATGGCAGACCTTTTCAACTGGCAGGCCAATTTCAACTTTTCCCTTTTAAACGAGAGCCATAATTTATTGGAGAATTAAAAATAAAGTATCATTATTAACAATTGTTCCACATTTAATGATAATTTTTCAATTCGCATTATAACCATTCTTTGATACATTCTCAAATTTCTTTTTGTGTTCTGGGAA
Source organism: Epiperipatus broadwayi (assembly GCA_028023455.1). Taxonomy (NCBI): domain Eukaryota; kingdom Metazoa; phylum Onychophora; class Udeonychophora; order Euonychophora; family Peripatidae; genus Epiperipatus; species Epiperipatus broadwayi. The sequence goes on along the minus strand of JAQFVV010000055.1, from coordinate 5,238,164 downwards.
GATTAATTCTACAGTAGCTAGGATGCAATCTTTTACAAACACTTCCACAGAAAATGGTTTCAAATTTTTTGCTTTTTTTAAAAAAAAAGTAACTTGCTTTCACAGAATTTTTGGATTTGTTTGTACTTTTTATAAAACATGTCAGCCACTTGATAAAGCTCCTTTTTACGTTTTCTATTTTAACATTTCTTCCTTCTCCAATAATTTTGTTGCAATCCGAATGCTTTGATAAATAGTATCTCTTAATATAGTGTCTTTTATTAAGTGAAATACTTTCCAGATATATCAAGCATATCGATTTTTTATTTCTTTCCATTAAAAAAAAACATGTTGTTCTATTTTTTTTGAAATGCATGATTTTCTGCGGCAATTTTTCTTATCTTACTTGGCATGGTCATCCTAATAAAAAAAAAAGTAAATGCATTAATAATATCTGAGTTTTATTTTTTGCTAGTATACATTCGTCTGTGAAAATCACTATAAAACAAACAAACTGCCTTCATGTCATAAATTAAATCTGTAGTCAGATAGACTACATAATATACATAATTTGTTGGAATATTGCACCTCTGATAAAATAAACTAGAACTATTATAAAGTTTGGAGAGAGAAAAAGATATTGAAAAAATATTTTATTTTAGTTAACTCTTAATTCAATATTTGCACTATCCATGTGTTTAAAACCAAGTTTTATAGAGGGTCAATTTATGTTTTTGAAAATGTCCATGGATCGGATTGAAAGGATTATTTGTGAAAACAGCTACATCACCCAGTGAAATCAGCATGACTTAAGTAATCACTTGTATTCTACTCATGCTTTCCAGTTTAATCTACAAAATACTTTATATGCTGTAATAAATTTTGCTGAAATAAACACGTCGCATTACAGTCTTTTTGTCACCGTAAAATCTAATGTATTTTGATAAATATTTATCAGGATTAACATCTTGGGCCCATATTATGATGCACCAAAGCTTTAAATATGGAACCAAATGCAAAATGATAACTCATAATCACAGGTCTTTTCTACGCATTTTCTTCATATTTAAATATGATCTGGTGCGTTATAAACTTTAAAATCCAATTCGTTTTTTTTTGGTCAAGCACAAAACTCTACGTAAACAATCTATAATAAACTTAGTAAATATATGTGATAGTTCTGAAAATCCTACTATCTGATTTTGTTTTTTACCTTTCTTAGATAGAAATATCATTATACCATTTTGACAATCATTTGAGACATTTAAATTTGCTACTAATTTTTTGGGTTTTTTTTTAAACTTGCTTTTTTTAAAAAATAAAGTAGTATTACATGATAATAGTTTTTCACTAAAATAGTGCTACTTTTAGATTCTGCATATTTATGATTTTCAAAAACATGCACTAAGGCTATTAAGTGCCAACCTGTTTACTACATTCGCACATAGATCTGTGTTTAATATATCTTTTAATATTTTTGCATTAATAAAATAGCATCACCGTCTAGTGTGGTTGAGATAAAAAGAAAATTTATGAACACGATTCATGCCAAGTTGTTCAGTATTCATCTGCAAATTAGTTGGAATATCCTTGACAAAATAGTAATAATAATAAAATAAAAAATAGTTTTACATCAACACAAACAGAACACTGGAAGGAATAAAAATGAAATTTTATCTGAAAGACATGTATTCACAAATTTTTATTTTCCTTCATTTCATATTTAAAAAATAATTTCCTTTGCATGTAATGCAACACATATTATTTTCTATTGCTATTAGTGCAAAGTTTACAAGATTCATTTATGAAATGTACTTTTCAATGAATATGAGGGCTTTGACCCTTGAAAGTGCTTAGCCACTTAATTAAATACACCTGGGTCTCGTTTTACACGATAGATAGGTTCCTCAGAAAAGACGCGCAAACGAAATTGTGCAAAAATAGACGTAACTTACCTTGAAAAAGGGGGGATACGGACTGTGATTTTTCAAAACTCGCGTAAAAGCAAAGCACCAACGTAAAATTTACTTTAAAATTCGTGCAAAAAAAAAAATAAGGAAATAAAATATGACTAATAAAAAATTTCAAATTTGAAAAAAATTGATACAAGACAAACTTTTTTTGACTATAATATTTAATTTTATTCAAAACAATATATTTTTATGCATAATTTACATTTTAATTATTATCGCTATTGGCCGATAAAAAGGTTCGTTGCAAACTGATAAAAAAATCAGATTCTTCACAAGATGAAATACAACTAGCGCCAACATCACTTTCATGTTGTGTTAATTAATGGTTTTCTGGTGACAACGTAATTAGTAATTAATCTAACAACTAAAAATTAAATTCTTATTTTTGTCGTTAATTTTTAATTTTAATTGTGCCCACTGCTATTACTCATCTTTTAAAAATAAACTTGCGGACACTAAATGATTAATAATTGATTAAACGTTCTTTTTTAAAAAGCAAAAACAGAATGTGATTTAAAATGCAAAATTAACACGCACAATGTTTGAACAAATTTACATTATAATCTTGTAAAATTTAATGTGTGTATACATAAAATGTGGAAATCATGATTTTAATTTCATTATTGCATAAAATCTTACTATTATAAAGCACTGAAAATATTGAAATTACTAAGTGGAAAGTCGAATTTCAATAATGTGCTATTACTTTCAATATAACGTGAGTGCGTGAAATTTATTATTTAAAGTAATAGCGTAATATCGGAGTTCGACTTCCGGTGCAACCCAAATCGCGTAACTCAAAATCGTGTTAAATAAGTCCGCGTAAAAAGAGACCCAGGTGTATATATATTAAAATAAAATAAATATATACCTCGGTCTCATTTTATGTGGATTATTTTAATGCGATTTTGAAGTTATGCGATTCGTGTTTCTTCTTAATATTTTTCACATTTTACTATATTTATTAGATATCAAGAAATTTAAATTATTAATAACTTATTTTGACTTGAAATACTTTTTAATTCAAAAATATAACATTATATTAGCAGCTAACGTGAATATAGCCTGAAGCTGTATTTATAATAAATAACCTACTTATACTAATGAGTAAATAATAATAATAGATTTATACTTATATATAAAAATATCGCAATAAATATTCAAAAATTTTAAACTTTTAAAATGTATTTTGTTAGGTATAACATAAATAAATAATCGTAGATTTTTAAAATAAATAACAAAGATTTTATTGATTTTATAAACTGAAAATAATATTTCTAATGATAATATATAATCTTTTTATTTTGATTGCGATCTCATTTTTTTAAATATAGAAACAAAATGTGAACATTTAAAATTTATTTCAGTAGTAAAAATCAGTTGTCAACAGAAAACCATTAACACAGCACAAGACTGAAAGTGATGCTAGTTGTATTTCCACTTGTGACGAATCTGATTTCTTACCAATTTATAAACGAACCGCATATCGCGATAATGATTAAAATACATATGAAATAATGTAAAATTAAATACTATAGTTAATAAAAAAAAGTTTGCATTGTATCAATTTTTTTCAAATATTTGAAATTTTTTATTTGTTAGTCTTTATTTCCTTATTTTTTTAATCTGAATTTTAAAGTAATTTGCTTTGCTTTTATGCCAATTTTGAAAATTATAGAACCTATCCCCCATTTTTCAAGGTAAGTCTATTTTTGTGCAATTTTTTTTAATGCGGCTTTTCTGTGGAACCTATCTACCGCATAAAACGAGACCCAGGTGTATATACATTTCTTTATTTGCCTTCAGCTTTGTGTGCTTGTGCATGTTAGCATATTTTATATTTTGCACTTTAGAACAATTAGCCACGAAGTTTAAACTGTTTGCTCATTTCAAATATACCTCAATTAAATTTACTAATGGTACTGATACAATTTATTCCCAGGACCAAATGTTGTTGCATGACATTTCTAAGACTAAAATAAATCATAGTTAAAAGTACAAACTAACATGCACTGTATAATTAATAGATACAATTAAATACATTTTATCATTTACTAAATATAGCGAAGCTGCAATATCCACCATATTTTGTTCCAAGCTTCTCGCATACAGGGGAAATTGTGAATAACAGCTCATTTTATTAATACATGCTTTTTAACGCACACACGTATATCACATAATACAGATATTTTTATAGATACACTATGCAAATATAAATTAAAATTATAGCATAAAGAAAATTTTAAAAAGATAATGCAATTATTAATAATAAATTGACAGCGTATATTTACGTATACATATTTACTATGTGATTACTCATTCACTTAAAAACTAAAATCAATAGCAGAGCGTCGGACTTTGACCTGCTCAGGTGATTGATGTATGAAAAAAATTCAGTTTCAAGGCAATTAAGCACATTCTGATTATTTTTCTTCAATACTTTTTTATTTTCTCTACGGAAACATAATAATATTCTCATTATTGGCAAATCTGAATCCCCTCTTGTTTTGATGTTTTTAATTCCATATCAGCTCAGAATCTAATCACCCCTTCTTGCAGTTACCTATTTCAGATTCTTAAGTAAACTCTTTCTGAGTGATATAAGAGCATTTATCAGTATTTTTTCTTTGTCAATGTTAAATTGGCAACTTTCATGTTATCGCTTAAAAAAATTACTTTACAAATTTGCTAAAATTTTGCAAAGCTTCTAATTTTAGGCTTAGAAAACATTTTACCAATCTGAAGAAATGTTATTAATAAATATGATGATATATGTGTAAATAGTAACAGTTGAAAATTTGACTTAAATGAGGATGTTTTGGGATAAAAATATATAGTTGCTGTCTTCGTAAAATTTATTACATTTACAAATTTTAATGTTTTATTTATTTACATTTTTATTTGGATAGCATATAATTAAAGTAGTTGTTATCTTGTTGAATTTCACTTGAAAAAGTCTATTTGCTAATAGATGAAACCACTGTCATGGAATAATTTTAGTAAAACTTTGTTGTTGTTTTTTTGGACTAGTACTGTAATGTTATATGATTTTCTATTTTAATTAAAGTAATGTATATTGATACAGCATATATTGTGATTTCATTGTATGATACATTATGACAACTGTTTTGAAGGAATGACCATCTTTTTTGGTGTAGATGTCTTAATTTAAAAGACAAATTAGAAATAAACTAAATGAACAAGGCATGTCTGACTGTCACAGACCTAACTTAGAATTGGCTTATCAAAAAAAAAAAAAACACCACTAATGATTAAAGAGAAAATTTTAAAAAAATGAAAACTATTACGTCCGTTAATGCTAAAATAACCAGGAAGCACAATAGCCTTATTATGATGTTGGGGGAAAAATTATTGATATGGACTGAAGATTAAAGCAGCCATAATGTTCCACAGTTTGTTTAATTCCCTCAAAAATAATTTCAAAAATAGTGAGGGCTGATAATTTACATTCAAAAAATCAGCAGTCTTTATAAGAATATAACTGAGGGTCAATTTGCAAATCTGCCCAAATAATTTGTACAGAAAAAAATGATGCCAAAAGAAAAGTTAAAGAAGCTTTCTATATAGCAAATGACATTAATGCCATTAATAGAAGAGAGGCATGTTTTGCTCTCTCTAAACAATGGACTAATTAAAAATTCAAACGCATTTGCATAATCATAACAATCGTTAGTTACAAAGCTATGAGTATGAGATTCAAACATGAAATCTCGAAAGCGCTTAGCAAAACTATTATAAATTAGAGTAAAATTATAGCTTCACTATTTAATGCGGAAAAAAAGTCGCATACTTATAATTACAATTTTACTAGTGAAAACAATTTATTAATAAATAATGAAATATGAATAATTAATAACAAAACTGTGATAATAATATTACAGTAAAAAATATGGCTTTTAAAAACATGTCAATTTATCATTATATACATTCATGATTGAGCCTAATTCACTTAATGCTGAATTTTACTTAATGTTTGAAGAGGTTGCTGCCATTTTGAAGTTATTGTTAACTACTACAATATCATCATGATTTTCCCATTTCCTATGTTTGATTTTCTTCAGATTTAATTCCATATCCCACTTCATTTAAAATGTGTTTTAATTGATGCTATAATTATCTAAAATGCTTTATTTTCCTGATCTTTATTACTTAATAGTTCTTTGGAGAAAGTTCTATACACATTATAACATTATCCCTACTTTTAGTAATTAGAAATCATTTCATCTCCATATTAAAATGATATATACCTTGTAATTTTATTCTCTTCTATAGTTTTCCTTGCCATTTAACAGTTGTTTCATTTTTTCTAGCCCACTTTATAAAATTCTGCATATTTTTTAAATGGATCAATTAAAATATTTCCTCTTATTTCTTACTTTCTGACATTTTTTGGTCACCTTATTATGCTGTCTTCAATAGGGTATTGTCTTTTTAATGATCTCTTTAAATCTAATTCATCTCAAAAATGTGACATTTTTTCCAATTTAAACAGAATCAGGATTTCTGTCAAATAATTATCCCATAGTTAATCCAAATAACCATCCAATTATTGGTAGTAAGGAATATCTAGCTATTCTTAACTAAAAGGTAGTCCAAGATGTTAGTAAGTCGAGTAATAGGTTTTCCATAGTTCTTTAGAAAACTGTTTGACAAAATTTTGTTTTGCAGAGAATTAGTTAAAGGCTTTTTACCACATGTAAACACAGCATGGTTATGTACTATTCTTATATTTTCTCCTTTACTTTTTTTGCATTTCTTCATATATTCATGTATATTACTTTTTTTATAAATCTTCTCATATACACTTTAATGCAATTTTTATATAATTCCTCTTTTATTTTTCTAATAGTTTCGACTGTCCTGCAGTCTTCATCAGAGCTTTTTATACTTTCTTTTAAAATATAAATGTAAAAAGGAAGTAGAAGGTTATAAAAAGTTCTGATGAAGACTGCAAAAGTCAAAACTGTTAGAAAAATAAAAGGAGAAATTATATAAAAATTGAATTAGTGTATATGAGATTTATAAAAAAGTAATACATTTTTCATATAAGTATATTTTAGATACTTAAATCACTGTTTTAAGTTTATATAGTTGTAAAATCATTGTTTCACAGTTAAGTTGCTAGTATTAAAATTAAATAAAATTGTTGTTATTCCTATATTGTTAATTCTTAATTGGAATTAATAATAGATAATTTAATTATTATATATTTAAGACAAATTTGTTATAGTCCTTTTGAAATCTAACTTGCCATATTACAAAAGTTGGAAAAACAATAAAATCTCAGTTAGGCAGTAACAATAATTGGGACATTAACTAAATTTTAAGACAATTATTCATTAATTATTTTATTACAAATCAATATTATTTTTTTATTTTACTTCCAGACTGTAGACAGATTTGCAAATAAACTAATATATTCAATCAGAAAATAGAATTACAATGATTTGGAATAATTTTATATACATTTATTCAATTTACAGGATTGTTATGCAAAGATCGGTTTACTCACTAATGTTTTATAAAAATAAAAAAAATGTGGACATTGATAATTTTAATGTACTATTTAATAAATGTATACTTCGTACATAATACTGTACTCATTTTCATCTAAGCATGTGTGTGTGTATATATATATAATTACCTTTACAAATAATTTAACAAGAAATTGATATCTAGTAAATATTCTTACAGACAATAATCATGGTCATCCTTTGTCCATATTAATTTCTAGAGACTAATTCATATGAATTAAGGAAAATAATTTAATATACATATAAAATATTTGTTTGTCTGAAAATTTAAGATGAGAAGTGATTTATTTATGCTTATATATTGGACCATTCCTATAACCTAGAATTAATTGTTAAATATCTTTAGAAAAATTCAATCAAACTTTATTTAAATTTTCCAATACATTACAACTACTAGTAATAGCACATAGATTAGCATATAACGTTTCAAGTGGTCTTATTCTCTTTTTCTTAGATGTTGCTGGCTAGTACTGGTATGAGAACTGAACCTGGACCTTTTATATTCATGAATATTGAATTTAAGCTGAACCAAAAACAACTAGATTATTCTGTCAAAGGCAACAATCGATAGAAATTTGATAGACATATCTATGAGTGTGGGTGTGTGTGTATATATAAACTCTGAATCTAGGATATAACTTTTTTTTTTAATATACTTCGTAAAAACAAATATAATTTTCTTAAATGTATAATGTTAAGAAATTAATTAATGCACTTTGCTGGGTTTACAAATTAATAAAAATCCTAAGAAATGAAATTAAGAATTGGAAAGATTTTTGTTCACCTGACATAAGAAAATATTAATTACTTTTAAACTTCAAGATTGAAAAACTATCTAGCCAAGGAGAATATATTAAAAGTAAAATAAATTACTATTGTATAAAAGTGATGATTTTATATTAGTTCATTAAAAGTAATTAATTGTAATTTCTTATTATAGCATTTTATTTAAGAAATTTTTGGTCATTAAGATGAAATAAATTTTGAATTAAGAAGACAAGCATGATTATGTAAAATAATTAAATAACAAGTATAAAAAATATAACTTAATTTTGTCTGCTTGATTTTCTTTTTAAGAATATTTGATGACAGTGGTTCAACTTACAAAAGCCATTGGACATTAGTATAAAGCAAGACCATGCTGCAATAATTCAAGCAAATGAGGTAGAAATTGAAAAGTTTTTGCTATAGAAGCAGGCAGAATTTGGCAAAACATACTGGCAAGACATACTGGCAGTGATAACTAAAATGTCAAAGTCAAAATGGGAAAGGCAATGGAAGCTGTTAGTTAATATGAAATTGGGGAAGTAGAAATGAAACAACAGAATAACTAATAAGTTTTTAGAAAATCAGTTGTATTTTTATTGCTAATATATTTTTAAAACAAGCAAAGCTTTTGCTTATACACACAAACATCATTGGGCATCAAATTGATTACATTCTTAATCACCAATGAAGAAAAACTTCAGATTTAATAGCAAAGACATGATCAGAGATTGTGGACGAGATTGTAACTTATTAATGCATGAAATTTTAAGGAAGCTTGTCTTAACATGTCAACTATAAGTTAGAGAACATTCTTATTGCTTTTAGTAATAATATCAGAAAATGATTTGGGGTTTTACGTATAACTTACAGCAAACCATATAAACTGTGAATGAAAGTAACAAATAAGATAAAACAATCAGTAAAATCAACATAGATGTCAACAGAAGCAGATATAATTGTAATAATAAAAAGATGTCAAAGTTAAAGATCTTTTAAGGGAATTCAATAAAAAATTTCAAAGAGCATCAGTAAAGACAAATAGCAACACCATAACAGTAGCAGCAAAAACAATAAAAATGAAAGCCAGCTTAAAAATAGTGAATTATTTTTCAGATATTTGCGAAATCAAAAAAGGCTTTGTGTACAAGTAGATGTACAGAGAATTGCCAAATGAACAGGATCTAACTAATGTAACAGAAATCAATTACACACGAAAGGAATATACAGAAAAAGTAATATTAAAAGAATTTTAATTAGTGAATGATGAAGATCAGATTAATCTTTAAATCATTACTAAAATAAAATTACATGACTATTGGAAATGACAGTTACAGAAACGTTGCAGCAGAAGATTGAAAAATCAATAAAAGAACTTATTAAATAATGTTGATTAATTCAGAGAACTGTTCATTGGCAGATTGGTAGTTTGCAATTTAAGAGAACATAGTAATAATTTAATAGTATATCTCTTCTCATCAATCATTATAAACCGGCCATGTCTTTAAAGCTGTTGAAAAGCTTAAATATGAAATATTTTGAATAGTATGTCTAATTTTAACATACATGTGTACATTGGAAATTCATCTTAACATATCCCTCACCCCTTCCTTCCCTTACTTTCTTTATGGAAATGTATTTAAGTAATTCAAGTTTTGAAATGATTACTGGTGTGATACACAACCTACACATGCTTTTTTCTTAGAAATGCAGCTAAATATGGAAGTCATTAAAGTCTTCACTTTGATGAAAATCAAATTAAGAAAAGAGGTTGGGTAACTTTTAAGTAAGATAAAATAGAAACATGGTGTTCACATTATTTAGATTTATCATTTTTTTAAGTATTGAACTAAACTGAATTTTTCTTCGATTTTATTTTTAAATATACATATTATTTTGAATGTGTGTGCAAAATATTAAAAATTGCAACTCTTGCTAAAATAATGAAGTTTGGGAAACAAAATTTTGTTTGGATTTTATATCATTGAATTAGTAATGATTGTATAAGCACATATCATAATATAATATTTTTAAAGATTGTTTAGATGGAAATATTTAGTATGTGGAAATTATCCATTTATAATTATTTAATTAATATTCAATTATACTAGCAAAATGTATAGATTGTAACTATATCAATCCTCCTCACCGGTGCCATTAAATAGGGTGTTAAAACTAAAGATACTCTCGCCCTAGTCACAAGATAGAGACTTTAACGAATTAAAAGCAACTGTCTTATTTCCGAACTCAAATGTTATTATTTGAACCAATCTTAAGTGTCTAGAAGTGTGAATATATAAATCATTCACTTCAAATCCATTTCTTATTTTAATAGTCTTATTAGCGCTTCTGATGTATATATTTACGTTCTCACTTCTAGACACTTAAGATGGGTTCATATAATAACATTTGGGTCTGGAAATAAAGATGGCCACTCTTATTTCCTTAAAAGTCTCTATTTTGTGGCTAGGACAAGAATACCCTTGCAGTTTTAACACCCTGGTGAGGAGAATTGATTGCCTTCTATATAGTTACAATTATTTAATTAGAAAGCTCTTTACTTAGGACAGTAACCAATCAAGGTTAATTGTCCCAGGATAAAAATGAAAGAAACACCTGTTAGGCTATTGCATTCAAATTTTCTCATTTTCTTTCACTCTTAGCCTGCAACCTTAACATCCTTAATTTTGATTGGCTACTATCCTAAGTAATGAGTTTTCTACTTAAATACTTATAAATGCTTAATTCCTCATATATATATATATATTACAGGTATGTTCTCAAGATGAGATTAGAGGTACCTGTTTTGATATCTTAATTAAAAGAATTAGTAATCAGTGAAAGCATGCATCAATTTCAATTAAAATGTCATTCCTGACTTATAATAAATTACACTCATATTTACGCACTAACTTCAAGATACAAACACATATCATCTATTACACAAGTGCAAAATAATAAAAGTTCATTATGAAAAATGTCCCTGCAAACATTTAATGGGTCTTTGAATATTAGATAATGTTGTATGGTTGCAATTCAGCAAACGAATTATTACAAAAACCTATAAAATATTCCACTAATCTATTATTCTGAAAGCATGTATGTAATATGATAACACTGTACCATTATCTCTGCAGACAAGTTATTTTAATTGAAATATCAAGATGGGAGATATGCTGCTGCAAATAAATCATTCATATCAATCAAAAGTAGTTTAAATGACTTAACATTCTCAAATGATAGATCTGTTCATTTTAAATTCTCATAATATTAATTTAACACGATAAAAAACATTTTATGGTAAAGTAATTAAATAATTTACACTCAAGAGGTCACATGATAATCAAGCCCAAAAAGTGACGAGACTGAGCTGTAACCCACCGATTGGCTTTCTAATTCATCACTACAATAGTATAACTAAATTTATAAGTAGTCATTAGTTTAAATTTTACTCTCATTGTAAAATTAGAATACAAGTATAATTCTAATATACTTAGAAATTAGTGGTAAATGTAGAGGATTTGAAGCCAGACTTTCAAGCAACTTTCAGCTATCAACACTATCTCATATAACCAATACACATGACCACACATATGAATATGATAAATGATCTTCAATATACGTATCTCATGCTGAACCAGCACTCATCAGTTGGTCCAGATCATCATCTCCCACATATATATATATAATCACTGCTCAGTTTTATATTAAGATAGCAAATCCTCAAACTTTAATGGACAGGCTTCAATCTACTCCACCCCCCAACTCTTCAGCCATCCATACCATTGTAAATCTATATACATCCAAGTGAAGATGTTTTATAGCAGTCTCTCCAAGAGCAATTGCCAATCCCAAATGCTATTAGTGGTATCTCTCTTCCAGCTCGAAACCACAATATAAGCAATGAATAAAATCAATAGATTCTTCTTAAGTCCGCAGGGCAAGTAGACTCCTATGGTCAGTATTAAGAAGATCAGCCTTTTTCTGGCAAATGGTACTGGATTTGGATTATTAAGCATTAGAGGATGATCCTTTTATTCTTAGCTCCTTTTCCAAACTAAAAATTTCAAACATTTTAAAGTTTTGAATCCTGGCCAAGCAAACTTTTACCACAAGAGATCAAACCAATTAAAAACTGGCCACAGAAACTTGGTGGCTTGCACTTTCACTAAATGACTTGCTTTTATTTGTAATTTATGTGATGACTTTAGGATTGCGAGAGCTGGAGAATTGAGTCTAATTTTATTATATGCCAGGAATGCTACTTTACCTCTAATTAAAATCTGATCTTTTCATTGATTACAGATTGAAACAATATCCGCAAATCAAATTAACTCCACTCACAATATCATTACTGCTATCAACAATATATTCATATATACGCACACACACTAAAAATACAATATCATTAATCTGGCTGACCTAAACTTATCAACTTTTAAAATCTGTACAAAATTAGGAGAAGATGGATTTCAAATTTTCATAATGTATTAATTTTAATTTGCATAATATATATTTTCAAGTTTTATTCTTATCTCGGTACATCTTTCACCTTAGCTCAATCATATCACAACCATCTATTGGACTAGAAGTCAGACCAAACCTCTCTCACTCTAAATGCATTTTTGAAAGACCCAGTTCACTTTTTTTCAAATGATTATAGGTAGTTTTAATTTCATATACATATATTTGTAAATATCAATTTCTATTTTATCACAATTTTCTGAAACATATGATCAAACTTGTGAAAAAAATTAATAATCCCCAAGAAGTGCATTTTGTACAGAACCAGCACTCATCTGTTGCCCCAGATCACAATCTCTTACACCTATTTTCATAATTTGTGTATGATATTATAGATAGCAAAGTACTACAGTTTGATTAAAAGAGTCAAACTTTCTGCACTCACAACTCTGACCAAAACCTCTTTAGAAAATTATATTAATGATTATTACATACCATTTCTTAAACTCGAGATTATTTTTAGCCCAAATATACTCTTTAATTCTCAATTAATAATATGTACGGATTGTTATAGAGACATTAACATCTGAGTTTCCTTGCACACTGACAGTTTTGATAACTTTCACCTCACCACTCTTCTTTAATTTAAATACAGTATACATGACGTAAAAAAACATATAAACAATAAATTAATATGTGTTTATATACACTTAAAATAAAAATGAAAAAAGCAACCACAAAATAATAAACCTAATCGACAAGATCACCATGTTTCTATTTTATTTTTTTGTTTTGTTTTTTACATAAAAAGTTGCTCCATCACTCAATTTGATTTTCATCAAACTGAAAACTTTACTGATTTACTTTTTTTAAATATTGCGAAGAAGGTACAAACCTCTTAATGAGTTAACAGTTGAAAACTTTAATGCTGTTTTTAAATACATTTTCATAAAAGAAAAAAGAAATGATAATAGATGGGCAGCTGAAATCTTAAACTGGATTCCATGAGATTGTAAAAGACCTAGAAAGAGACCACGTGAGATGGGTGAAATAAGGAAGTGTGCTGGGATGATGTGGAGAAGAGAAACTATGATCAGAGAAGATGGATTGAACTTGGAGAGATCATCTGCAATGGATCGATGATAGTCGAAAATGATGATGGTGGGAAAATATGACAAGTTTAACATCATATATATATATTAAAATTAATAATTATTATTTCAGTTTATCATAACTGAATAAGAAAGCTTTATAGAGGGGGGAAAAGTCCATTGCATTACTGAATTATTGCTATCTTCTTATTCTGGAAAGATTAAAGAAACAAGAATATAAAATCAAATGGTATTACGAGTGCAAATATAAATTACCACCATGATATTTAATTGGTAAACGATTTTTTTTTTGGGGGGGGGGGGGGGATTATAGCAATTTTTTTCTATACAAAGAGATGCAATAAAGTTACTAAATTATGAAATAAGCAAAAAAAATTCTCATCCAGCAACATTGTGTTTAAAATTTGAATAGAATTTTATTTAAAGCTAAAAATAAATATATTTATTGCTTAATAAAATTATAAGATTTCAATTAATAGAAATGGTTTTACAATTCACTCATGCTTGCAATCATTAAATTTAATTCATTACTTGGATTATGAATGTTCAAATTTATTACTTTTGATTCAATTAAATATTTGTACTCCCTATAATATATATATAATAAGACAGTTGATTACTACCTAAAGTTCAAATAATTTTAAAACAATGTATTTCCATAAGTGCTATTTATATATATGTAAAATTGGAGAAAAATTACTCTTCACACGCTCTACTCAATAACTGTTTTAAACCAATAATTATTGATCAGGGTTTTTAACCAATTTTTGTTAATTCTCTCTCTTTATATATATATATATTATAATAATATGGTTCATCTATCTTTTCAGGTCATGCAATGTCCGAGTACGGGAAATGATAAAGTGAACCTGTGACCCATGGATATTTAGCTCAGTCTGACAGTCTACATCACATCAGATCATGCAGGAAACTTGCATTTAATGCTACACAATGAAACAAATGTTTTCAAAAACCTGTATATAACATAAAAAAGACAAATAGTGCAGTCAATGCCAAATGTAATTTTTTTTAACAAAAAAAAGAAGGCTATTCATTTACAAAGGCTACACTAAAAGCCAGTTAATGTTATTTACTATATGATGACGGTAAATATTAAATTTTTTCAATTCTGTTACTTATATCACTTTTTTTATTTGTAAGTGTGTGTGTACACTTTTGCATGTGATATTTAAAAGATAATACATAATCTTGATTAAAGGTTTTGCAATTTGAAACAACACTGCAAAAATAGTGATTTATGCTGACAAGTTTTTATTAAAAACATTTATCTGCTTTTAAAGAACATACCAATTTAAATATATTTATTTATCAATGATACTTATAATAAAATTAACAAGTAATAATATTTATACTGGCTACAATATTATTGAAATACAAGTAGAATAATCTGGATTCCTGATTATACATACAAAATTATAACCTTTGATTTTGTTATCTCAACATGAGTACTGACTTATTTAGATAATTTCTTTTGATTTAAGCGTAGATATACACTAAGTTTAAAAAAAGTACCATGTCAAGGTCCCAAATCTTATAATTCAATTTTTTAAAAAAAGGAAAAAATAAATAAATTAGAAATTCTCATATATTAAATGGGTGACATAGTAGTGTCCATTTTCTTATCTTGAGCACTCAATGATATTGTTGCAATTGCAAAGTCAGCATTTGCATTCATGATATTGCATTGCCACTGCGAATTTGAAAATCTAAATTTTATTTTGAAATGGCCTCAAAGTGTAAAGTTGATGATGACAGTAATTCTGCCAAAAAAGTTATGACATGCTTTCTTTACAGGGTAAAATAAAAATAATTGATTTCCTTTTTGAAAGAACATCATATGCAGAGAAATGGGCCGAATGTTCTCTAAGAATGATTCTTCAACTCATGAAATATCGAAAATATATGAAAACTAGTAAATGATCTATTAAAAAGAGTGATAGCAAATTTACTGCCAACAAAAAACAGTGGAATGAATTCAGAAATCAGTATGAACTTAAAAACGAACTGCTTCTTTTAGACTTAGAAGAATTGTTATCATTAACTTTCTATTTTGGGGTAATTTAAAACAAAATTTTCATTTTCTAAGGTGCTATCACCGTGATATTGAAAACCTTACAAGAAAATGGCTGAAAATTATGAAGGTAATAGTATGTAGGTATTGTGTATTTCATCAATATCATTAATTTTCATCATTAAACAAATGAAAAGTATATATTTTTTAAAGTGATTGAGTAAACATATTTACATAAAAACACATCTAGATTTGAGCACATACAATGCGTAAATATATTCTCTCAATTTATCCTTCACTGTTTTTCATGTCAGCATTATTTTACCCTTTTTGTTAATGTCTTAATATGTATAAGTATAATGTTTAACTGAAATTGTATCATAAGTACAGGAGCACAGCAAGGATATTTACTGTCTGGATATAATAAATAATTTGCTGCCCTAAGCCTTTATACTATTTTTTCATCAGTCACTGAAATGTGTGTTTTGTGAGGTTTGGAACAGTGATGGATTAGCGGATTCTGGAGTTCAAGATACAAAAATTGTGGATCGTTTATCACTTCCTGTGCTGAAACTTCGTATGAAATCCCAAACAACAAACTATTTGATTATTCATTTTAAAATTAATAAAGATGAGTCACGATTTGAATCTATATCTTATAGGCCCATATCTTTACATAAACCCAGGAAAGGTTTGATAATGACTTGTCATGATCATCTTAATCATCACACAATGGCCTGAAAAAAAAACAACCAATGTCTTTTCGATTACTAAAAGCAAACTTATTTATTTGGTGTCTGGAGAAATGAAAGCACAACTAATAGATATTCTTTACCAATTTCAAAATTGATCTTAGATATCTGGATTTGAGTATAATCATAAAATATCAAATTCTGGTGACAATTAAGTTCTGGATCATTTGAATAAGATAACTGATATTCTACTAAGGACTGCTACACATATAGCTAGTATAAAAACCTGCAATTCATTAATAAATTTTAAATTGAGACACAAGGAAAGAAGGAATATGAAAATATTTAAAAACAATATATTCAAAAAAACTAAATATCTAGAATTCTAGATATTTGATTCAAATTCTAAAAATTCACGAAAATAAGATCTTGTTCAATATACACCTAATAATTAACGTTGCGAAACAATACAACGCATGTTATCATGGCATCATAAAATGAGATCTTGTCCATAACAAAGAAGGCAGAATTGTAGGTATGTTGGGTCTTCAGAGAAAGTGTAGATCATTGAGTCTTCACTTCATCGGTTAATGATAAATATTTGTTGAAATAGGATATTCTTTTATGTTTTCTACAAAAACTTCCTCTGAAGTGGAGAAAGATGCAGTTTGAAATTGAATTGTCCATTCTGAGCATGACTATTGCTATTATTTATTATTTGTATCCTAAAAGCAATGTTAATATTATCTTTTTTATTCTGATATTTATTAGATTCCATTTCATTTAGAGAAAAATTATCAACAACATTATCACTAATAAACTATTCTGTCCTACTTTCAAAATCTACCATTAA
Source organism: Epiperipatus broadwayi (assembly GCA_028023455.1). Classification (NCBI taxonomy): domain Eukaryota; kingdom Metazoa; phylum Onychophora; class Udeonychophora; order Euonychophora; family Peripatidae; genus Epiperipatus; species Epiperipatus broadwayi. The sequence continues at coordinate 5,220,739 of JAQFVV010000055.1, read as the reverse complement.
ATATTTCTGCAGTTTTTGTTCAAAAAAAATCTGGAAAAAAGAAAATGAAGTCCCAAATAGCATGGATTGCTGAGAATTCACAGTATTCTTTTTCAAGTTAGTTCTTAAATGATCCTTTCCCTTCTCTTGATCTACTATGTAGAGCTAATAAGACTATCATAACTACATCACGATTTTTATTTAGAAGAGATAAAGTAACCCTTTTATAACATTTCTGTAAAATTGTACAAAGAAAGCTGTAAAAGGAATCTCAAAAAGTATGACTGGAAGAAAAGTTATTTCAGCAATTAGAAAGAAAAAAAGATGGTATTATTACTTTAAAACGGTACATCACGAAGTATGAAAGAGTTCTAAAAAGAATTGTATAATAATAAAAACCAAGAAAGCAAAGTAGTTCCTATAAACGCAACACCTTTTGAAATTTCAAGTACTTTAAATAAATAAAAAAGAGATAACATAATTAAACCTGTCAAGAATGAAAAAGCAGCAGAAAATAATGAAATTATTAATGCTGCCTTGAAAAAACCCCAAAAAAGATGAAAAAATAGACAAAAATGTAAATATATATCAAGGATGCAACAAATGATTGGAAAAATGCAGTAATAATACTGATATTTAAGAAAGCTGATGAAATCTTCTATCAATTCTATACAACAACTTTACTGAAATTCATGTCCAAATAATTTTGAACCCTAACTACATGTTAGCCTACATCTAAGTATTAAAAACAGTTATAAAAAGGATCAGTTAATGTGATTTCTATTATACTAGAACGTGAGGTGTTCTAGCACCAGAAATGACAAATTATGCTTTGATCCAGTGAATAAGCATTTACTAAAAACACAGTTCTTATAATAAATAAGTAAACTGTATTCAGATTTTAAAAAAAAATTATCCAGACGGGGAAAATAAAAAGGATGTCTTTACGACACACTTTTTAAAACTTATAATCTAAAATCAAGACTCATCTTTTCAATTATATTATTTCTAAGTAATAATTTTTTCACAATTTTCTTTTCAGGGGAGGGGTGGATTTAAATTTAATAAATAAAGCCAAACGTTTTATATGGATAAAAAATTAAAAGAATCTTTTCAATAGATTCTCATAGCGAATCAGTGAAGAAAAAGGCAGTACTCATAAACCTCCACAGATGCTAAGAGTGACAAGTGTATTAATAATTTGTATTAGTCATTCATTAGACTATAGATTATCCATCCAATAATAAATAATATTTCGGTAGTGTAATTTTGACTATACCACTCCCACACAAGGTAGGGATTGGTTTCTATCCACTTTATCTCTAGCTTTAAAAATAGATAGATGTACATTTACCAACCAATATTAGAGAATTAACTATTGATTATAATCTGGCTATCTCAAAAAAAAAAAAACATTCTTAAGCCTGCTAAAAAAATGTATTCATTCAGGATCTGAATCCAAGTCATAGGCAACTCTTTATACATAAAAATTCAATTCAATTTTATTAAACATGTAACAACACTAGTAACAATCCAATTATAGTACAGCTTTTACAAACTAAGTATTAGATAGGGTCATGTGATATATGACTCTTATTTTGACTATAGTCTCTGCCATAAGTCTTATGCAATTTTATATTGCTAAGACTACTACTATATGGTATGGCTGAAGATCTATCAGCGTCATATAGCTATTTGAGTTAGATAGCTGGGTTTGAAGACATGTAGATGTCTGAAAATTTCAGATTTTCCACTCAATAGATAACTTTTAGATAAGTGCTTGGCTTTGGGTTGGTATTTTTAGATCTAGTGTCTGAATCCACCCTGACACAGGAGTGCCAAAGCACGAAACCATGGTCAGGGGTTTGGGGAGGGGTTCCTGACAGAGATATTTTGTGCTGGCTCTGGCTAAGTATTTATCATAAAGCTTGTAGAAGAATTGGCAATCCTCATTGTTTACAACTTACAAGCTTAAGAGATAGGGTCATGTGATATATGACTCTTATTTTGACTAAGTATTAGTTTATATTAACTTAAAAAATCATGAAAATTCAACTGAAATATATCAACATCCTAAAATGTTCCGTGGAGTATTAGTATTCCATCGAAGGTCAATAAATGTTCCATGGAAAAATATGAAATTCTGCTCAATTAGTAGCCTTGTATTAATGTACTAAGTTGTGATTTTAAATGTGAATTACAACTAAAATTTTGGAATATTTATTTTGCTTTTAAACTTTTATATGTATTTACATTATTTGTTATTCAAGATTCGAACTCAGACTTTCACACGACACACTACTCTAAGTACCATCTCATATTGTTGACCCACCTGATTACACACATGTTGAAAAAATAAATAATCACCAATATACATATTTCATGCTAAACCAGCTATCATCAGTTGGTCTAGATTAGTATCTCCACACATATATACAATCAGTGCTCAGTATGAAGATTGGTTATCTTAATATAAAGCTGAGCACTAATTGTATATATGTGTGGAGATAGTAATCTACATCAACTGATGATTGCTGTTTTAGCATGAAATATGTATATTGGTGATTATTTATCTTTTCAACATGTGTGTGATCAGGTGAGTCAGCAATATGAGATGGTATTGAGAGTAGGGCGTCGTGTGAAAGTCTGAGTTCGAATCCTGCATATATTACATAAATAAATAATTTAAACTGCGCTTTACGCAAAAAAGTGAAGCTTGTAAAATATTATTAAAGAGTTATATGGCTAAGCACTTTCAGAGAACTTAAGTCTCCATATTCATAGCCACTTTAATTGAAGTTAGCCATATAACTCTTTAATAATATTTTACAAGCTTCACTTTTTGCATAAAGCCAGTTTAAATTACTTACTACTCAAAGGTGAAGTAGAAAACTAGTATTTTATTACATATATAAATGAAGATTTAAGCCTGTGCAATGTATTAATTATTCATTATTAAAACTCAAAACTCCAAATCAATATTTCTATTACGAAAAGTATTCCATTAAAATTTTAAGATTTGTAAAGGGTTCAGGGACAGAATAGGTTCGAGAAACTGTTACCCAATAAGAGCATTCCAATCATGACAGATTTTCTGTAACAATTATACTTTTTAATACAAAATAAACCATTATTTCTTCTTATATTAGGAATTCTACAATTTACATTATAAATAAATTCTGATCAATCAAATTTCGTAAAATTATTTTTTTTTTTAGAAATACTAAAACATCATTCAACATTTTCCCTTTTTTGTCAAGCATTGGTGGTCGAGAGGTCAGCGACAGCTGCTTTACAAGCAGTTGTCCCGGGTTTGCGGGTTCGCTTCCCGGCTGATGCTATGACATATGAGAAAAAAAAAAAACATTCTTTTTTGTTTTTAACAACAACAACAAAAAAAAACTAATTCTTTTACAGTTTAAATGCTAACAGAAATTAAAATTGTGTTAATTTCAGTATACTTAAGAGTGCTAGAAAAGTTTGATAAATGGAAATTTTCTGCGATCTCCTCTATCTTATTTTTAATTTACAATAGCTGGGCTTCCAGGGTAAATCCAATATTAAGATAAAAATGTATTTATTCAGGATATTTTTTTGGATTTGAGTGCAATAATTCCGCTTCAAAAAGACATTTAAAATAATTTATGCAATTCCATCTTCATGGCATTAAATTTTTAGTAAATCCATAAATCAAGTGTTATATATATAAATAATAACTAGATTTAGTTTAAATATATGTGTGTGTAAACAAATTTCACAGTGTAATTTACACATTTAAAATATATATATGAGTTCAGACTTATTTTCCAAAATTCAAGATATATTTGCTTTTAAATACGATTCATCCCTGATAGACACGCTTAGTGTGCGTGCACAACAGACACACTTCAACACTTGAAATTTAATTAAAAACTAGTTACAACATTAAGAATGTATTTAAATCTGTCAAACAATATTATTACACTTTAATACTTTTTTTCATTACTAGTAAAAATTTTACCATTATTTAATTTATTACAACTTAATTAGTTCTTTATTACAAAAACTAATTAAAACATTTAACCATGCATGAATACAACATACAAATCCAAACCTTTTATTACAAAAATAGAAAGAGAAAAAACATTTTTTTCTTCAAAATTTTAAGTTTCTATTTATAATTAGTCTAATTAATTAAAGCCTCCATCATTTCAAACTCAAGAAAGGAAAAAAATTTTAGGTAAAAAAAAAAGGACCTATTTTTTTTTTTTCAAGTGTCATAGCATCGGCCGGGACGCGAACCCGCAACCCTGGCAGCTGTTCGTATGCAGTCGCGCTGACCTCTCGACCACCAATGCAAGACAAAAAAATGAAATGGCTTTATTGCTCAGAAATCCATAAGAAGATTGTGCACCAGAAGTGAGAGCTAAACTACCGTCCATGGACCTTGAAATCCAGAGAATCATTCTACTAATGCAGTTAAACTCCAATAGTATTATCTATGGGTAAATGTTTAGTATAGTATTGTGTTTGAAAGGGAAGGTTTTTAACAAATGTGTTTTGCCAGTTTTTGCTTATGGATCTGAGACTTGAACACTTAATAGAAGAGCAATACAGAGACTTCAGACCACTCAAAGAAGTATGGAGAGATGCACGCTGAGAATAACAAGAAGAGATCAAAAACACAATGTATGGGTAAGAGAACCAACAGGTGTTACTGATCTCATTGAAAAAATTAAAAGATTGAAGTGGAGTTGGGCTGCATATATTGCTAGAAGAGATGATAATAGATGGACAATTGAAGTCTTAAACTGGATTCCAAGAGAGTGTAAAAGACCCAGAAAGAGACCACATGTGAGATGGATGGATGAGATGAGAAAGTGTGCAGGGGTGATGTGAAGAAGAGAAGCTAAAGATCAGAGAAGATGGATTGAATTTGGAGAGACCTTCATCCTGTAGTCGATTGATAATGGTTGATGATGATGATGATCGACATTATATACTTTGTCTATACACTTTTAACAGAATCCAAACTAATTTAAAATATAATATGTAAGCAGAGAGAGAAATATTACCTTGGAAACTTAATCAGGTGCAAAATGGAAAAGTCCGCACTGCAAGATACTGAATCAAAATTGTGAAAAGCTGGTCATCATTCAACGATATATGACTTGACCATACTGAATTAAAACGATTGGAAACAAGCAAACAATAACATGTCAGTGATATGTTTTTTTTCGCTACACTTTGATTATCACACTCATTGCTTAAAATAAAGATGGTATATCTACAGAATAGCTAAAAAATGTATAATGATATTTTATTTTATAATTGTCATGAAGGTTTAAGCATTCTATACAATGTCGTATGTGGTTTAATGCTGCAATAGAGTGTCAGATTCTGGATCTAAGGTCTCGGATCGATTCCAGTTGTGCAATTCCGATGCTCGAACTTTTTACGAACACCCAAGCAATAGCCATTAAATTTATTTCACATGGTACTAGAAATATATACATATAATAATTACCAATACAAATAAAATTTTCGTTCAACAAAAGAAGCCCATGCAATTTGTTTGCAGTTCTCTTGTTTAGGTTCTTTAAAAATTTACGAATTAGTCAGAGTCAAATAATGATATTAAATGGCAGAGCATTTTTATAAGATTTCACTAGAACAAATACTGTAAAACTGTGTAATTTTGTTGACTAGGTAATATCATGAGAATTCATGAGACAATAGCTTTAGTTTCATATTATGTGAACGCTTTTTTTTTTTTATGCAAGATACAAACTATTATTTCAAGTCTTCAATTGCATTCTCTCCTTACTTCCTGATATTTTCAACTCAGAAAACATTAGCCACTAAAAACTAAAATTGAGATTAATAAAATGTAATTACTGACTTAATAATAGATCCATATAGATCCATATAACTGTACACATCTTCAGAGTTTTTTAAATTTAGACAATCAATTTGGCAGGGCATAGAATTAAATATAATTATAATTTAGGCAAGCTGTAATTGACAGCAACATCACAATTTATAAATATCAGTGACACAAATAGTGAGAATGATATATGAAAAAAGCACAAGAAATTCTGAAAATAATTAGTATAAATTCAACATGTTTAAATATAACCAAGAGGGGTATAAAATCAAAGCTGCAAAGTTTTTAGAGAAATTTATATATAAAACTACAAAAATTTATGTCATTTAGAGCTAAAGAATGTCAGAGAGACTGGACATAGAAAAAAAAGAACCAAGAGTAGTGAGAACAATTATGATAAGTGCTGTAGATTTATGTCACTGACAATAAGCTACGATGATGAAAGAGTTCCAGTAATCAGATAATCGGTTTAAACTGAATCTCGAATAATGCCAATATCATAAAATGACAAAATTTCTGTAGCAATGCTCACGTTCAATCTAATGATATTCAATGCATGATATAAGGATAAATGCTGAAATTAGCCTTAGCAATCCCAGGAATGCACAACCTGATTTCCCATGATCGTGGTATCATTTATTAGGCGAAATTCTGGGCTTTGATTTTCAAGACATGATAGAAACAATGAACCTGCGGAAATTATTTCCTCCCTACTTAGTAACTATCTGGTATCCAATAATGATAGCAGCGGACTCAAGATCTTAAACTTACTGGATCGATTCTAATTGAGGTTAAAAAAAAAAAACTCAGTTTAGTCAAGAGAACGTAATATACTTAGTCACCATATGATCTTATGAATAACTGACTATATAAAGTATTTTTCAGTGAATATGTGAAACCTATTTATGATCTTTAATGAATATTATCACTACCATCAACAAGGCTAAAATAATGACTTCTGGTTATAAAAGCAGAAAATATAATTAATAATAATTAAATGGCTTTACTACTTGCAAATGTATACAAAGTTTGAGCACAGGAATAGATAAAATTGGTTGCAAGCCATAGGTCTTTAACTTCAGTCTGCTACTTTATTACTGCACTACCATACATAAGGCTTGACAACTAATAAGAAATGCACATAAATTTGCTCCGATTGAATATATGTATAACATGTGAATGGGACTTAAACACAAAAATTTTTATAACTTAAAAAACAAAAAAAGCTCTCTAAATATACACGACCTAAACGGCCATCATTACTAATTCCTAAATATATATTGTGTAAGTGGTCGGCATATTCCGGATACAATTGCATAGACAACACAAATCTCAAAAGGAAGTGTACTTTAGGTTTGATCAAAAATAATTAATTATTATTCAATGCTTTTTTAAAAGACAGGCTGCCAAAATTGATTAGAATATTAAAATGTAAACATTGTAAGAAAATCAAGACATATATTACGTGTCTTAATTTACTAACCTTGCTCTACAAATCTTATATAATGAGTATGCTAATAGCTCTTACAAGCTTTTCTGACTATCCCTATCCTCGGACTGGTTTCTAGCTCTGGCTGAATGTCCTAGCGCCTCACTGACTGATATGTGTAATACAAGCTTATTAAATTAAATTATGGATATATGACTCGATTTCCTTGCAATTGTTGTTTTGCTCTTGAGGCTTTGGTAATTTTATATTGCTAAAGCTATTAATATATGATGTATCCCATATGGCTATGTCTGAAAATTTCAGATTTTCTATTTAATAGGTAATTATAAATTTATTTAAACGCACATTGATTACATAAGTAATATTTACTAAGGCTTTAATCTCAAGAATATGCATGTAAAATGCGATATTAGGGATCTCTACAGGTCTTAACCACAAGCTTACGCTTTAGAAGCTTGTGGTTAAGACCTGTAGAGGTCCCTAATATCGTATTTTACATGCATATTCTTGAGGTTAAAGCCTTAGTAAATATTACTTAATAGGTAACTATTAGATAAATGCTGGGATTTGACCTGGTATTTTAAAATTTAATACCTAAATGTCCTAGCGCCTCATTGATGACAGCCACAATTAGAAATCGATCGGAGAATAGGAATATTCAGAAAAGCTTGTTAACCGCTATTAGCATGCTCATTACATGAAATTGTTTTCCTATTTATTATTACGTTTACCTACATGCTCGAGAAATGAGTTAAATTATAGCAGAATAGTTTACTAAAAGATAAATCACAAACATTATCACCGAGTTAATTATTTAATTCTGTGCAGAGATTGAAAACCAGCTTCTGATTCTCACTAAGTAAAATAAATAAATAAATAAATGTTTCATTAAGTGAATAAAACTGTTGTGCTCAAACCATTATTTGATAAGTTCAAAAGTCACACGATCTTCTAAAGAAGTGACTATATGACTATTTTTATTTAATTACATGTTTTTTTACAGAGAAATTTTAATTCAGTTTGAATTGGCTGTTTTGGTTTTATATTTTCAGGAATTTGGGGCTTTGGTCAATTTTTCAGCATTGAATAGATTTGAAGATAAAGGTCTAAAACATAATTTTACTTCTACAGGATCACCTTTAAAAGTATACTAATTTTAGTTGAACATTAAGATGTTTCTATGAAGGCTGTCACGAATGGGAAGTTTTGAAGATGTTACTTCCAGTAACTGTCGTAAAAATTGATAGCTACTTCAATGTACAAACTTTAAAATTACACATGAACATATTTTTAAATTACCACAATGCTCCTTTTGAAAAGATTCTTTGAAGTCACCGAAACTTGTTTTTCAGACGACTTGAAAAATGTACTGCTTAAATTCCTCAAATAACTTGCATGAATGTTTTACCAAAGTAATGTATTCATGATAGTCAATCAATAGGTTGGATAAAAATTTAATGGCAATAAGGTCAATGCCGTTATCCCAAGTGATTTTTTTAAAAGTCAAATCTTACTATTTCTACCAATGTGTGCATTGAAATCATCAAGAAAATTTTTTTTGTCTTTTGATGGAGTTGATATAATGCCACTATTCAACAAGGAATAAAATCTTTTATTTCTCTATACTTTCTGAATTTAATGTTGGACCATAAACACTCATAAAATAAGCCCATGTATCACTGGGCAAATCAATTTTTAATATAACTAATCTTTCATGAATATATTAAGAAATTCATGAACATAAGATTTCACATCAAATCTATTAGTGAATCCAAAAGTTCCTTAGACTCAAATTAACTGCTTTATGAGAGCTGCTGTATCAATTTTAAACTAGAGCAGCTCCTTTGATATAAATACGATCCTACATTAGTCTTGATGAGTCAACATCAAGCAAAATCTACCCATTTCATATGACCATATGTAGAAACAATAATAATTTATTCCTGTCTACTGCTTATCCTTACTACTAATACTGATTACTGCTTTAATAAGCAATTTACCTAACAGAGGAAATGCACATGCGCTTTGTGGATTTTTTAACTATACATGAATACTATCACTTTCCAAACAAAAGATAAAGTCTTCATGAAAAGACAGAATGAATCCATCTATCTTTTTGACCCAAACGTTTATGTATATGCAAACCTTAAGCATATGGGAATGAGAGTGTGAAGATGTTAAGCGATCACTTTAAATTACTTTTACTATGCCGGAATGAATGGCGCTTGCGAGATTTTCTAGAATTTACGATACACCATTCTTATTTGAAATTAAACATGTGTAAATAACATATTTATTTTATATAGTTCTGTTTTTTTTATAAAGTATAATATTAATTATCAGCCATTAAGCTAATGCACATGCGCTTTGTGGATTTTTAACTATGAATCAATACTTTCATTTTCCAAACACAAGATAAAGTCTTTGTGAAAAGATAGAATGAATCCATCTATCTTTTCGACCCAAATGTTTGTGTATGGGCAAATCTTGAGCATTTGGGAGTGATCGCTTAATATCTTCATGCTCTCATTCCCAAATGCTTAAGATTTGTCCATACATAAACATTTGGGTTGAAAAGATAGACGGATTCATTCTATCTTTTCACAAAGACTTTATCTTGTGTTTGGAAAGTGAGAATATTCATTTATAGTTAAGAATCCACAAAGCGCATGTGCTTTAGCTTAATGGCTGATTATTACTATTACAATTTATAAAAAAAAAACATAGCGCTATATAAAATAAATATCTTACTAACATAGAGGAAACTAACTATATTTTGTGAGATATATTTTCAGGTTACCTTTTCTAGGTCCTTCCATATTTTTCATAAGTAAGGCTGCCCAAGCATATAATCATTAAATGATTGAAACTTCTATCCCGTATCTAATTCTAAAATGAGCCATTATTAATTGTATTGCTTTATGCAAGATCACATTTAAGGATTTCTATTTAATAACTCCATTTCTATCATCCATTTCTACAATGTAATGTGGAAGTCTTGGCATATTTTCATACATATATACATACTGATTCTAATATTCTCAAGGATAAATGAATTCATAGTATTATTTCTAGGAGCTTCAATGTAATAGCTAAATAGCTGATGTTTCATTACAAAAGCAAGTATTTTCCTTAGAGCTCTTCTTTCTCAAATCATAAGAATGTGTGTGGTGAGATTTAAAATCATTTTTTCCTTTTGTTATTTTCTCCTCATTCTTAAATTCTATTGGTTGAGAAGTTTTAAAAAATATTTTATCCTCCAATAGCCTTTTCAAAATAATAAATTTTCTTTAAATCACACTTTTCATTTATGCTCTTAGGTCTTTTAAAAATCTCTATAGCTTCCCTTAGCAGTTGCTGATCATATTTTTCAATTTTTGCCAGAATATGTGTGAGCAAATGATTGATAAAATTAGATCTTTCTCTAACTGCCAAAAGGGGTTTGTCCTTTCTTACATTTGTTCTATGATTGATCTGACAAATGTATGAATGTAAACAAACTCCACATAGAATTTCATATACTGCCAAAAGGGGTTTGTCCTTTCTTATATTTGTTCTATGATTGATCTGACAAATGTATGAATGTAAACAAACTCCACATAGAATTTCATATATACTATGACACTCCAAAGGAATTTTATCTTTAGGGCATGAAAATACTTCATTATTTTTTTTAAATGTAGTATAAATTGTATGGATATTGTTTTTCTTTAAACATTACCAATTTTGTCAGTTATTCCCTTTATATATGGCAGAACAGTCTTAAATTATATATATATAAAGGGGGTAAAACTGATAAAACTTGGTAATATTTTAAAGAAAAATAATATCCACACAATTTATACTACATTGAAAAAAAACAATGAAGTATTTCCACACCCTAAAAATAAAATTCCTTTGGAGTCTCGTGGTATATATGAAATTCCATGTGGAGTTTGTTTACATTCATAGATTTGTTAGACCAATCAGAGAATAAACATAAGAAAAGAAGAACACATTTTGGCAGTTAAGAGAAAAATCTAATTCATCAGCAAATATTTATTCACACATTAAATTAACTAACCATGATATCAATTTTAATAAAACGCATATTCTGTCAAAAAATGAACAATATGATCAGATACTGCCAAGGGAAGCTATAGAGATTTTTAAAAGGTCTAAGAGCATAAATGAAAAGTGAGAATTAAAGAAAATTAACAATATTTGGAAAAAACTATTGGAGAATCAAATATTTTTTAAAATTTCTCAGCCAATAGAATTTAAGAATGAGGAGAAAATAATAGAAGAAAAAAATAATTTTAAATCTCACCACACACATTCTTATTATTTGATAAAGAAGTTCTGATGAAAGTACTTGTTATTGTATTGAAACTTCAGCTATTTAGCTATTATATTTTTATTACACGGAAGCTCTCAAAAGTAATACTATCAAATATATAAAGTGTATACAAAAAAAAAATGATGCCACAATTGTTGGGTCAAATAATTAAGGATAAAAATATGGTGAAGAACACAATGTTATTGTCTCATTTAGTGTAAAGAGATTATCAATGGCATGAGAAACTCATGATCATTGGCTCTGCAGTAATCTAATACCGTACTAAACCACATGAGTTTGGCCAGGCACTGATTTTGGTGGTTCAATTAATCTTCATAATCTAAAAGTCATTCCATTACCTCATCTATAATCTACACTCTTGTCAATAATATTAATTGTATTTGACAAAATAATAAAATTATAACATGGCAGGAATTTCATATTAATCTCTTTTACTAGTAAAAATGTTTTTTATCATGTTTGTCATTACGTGACTTTGAATGAATACTGCTTTTGAGATTTAATCTTCAATAATACTTTTTTTTTTTTAATATCTCACATTTCATTAACCAAAAGAAAAAAAATGAATTATGGTATAGAATGACATATATATATAGATGTAAATAATGCTCAAGGCTAATCCCAATATCAATAACAATCAACAATTTCTAACTGTTGTCAAGGCAACCTCCTTTTAACAATAAAGGTGGAATCCCATCTTTATTGATGGTCTAATATATTTATATAGACACTAAAGTTTGCACCTTGACCATAGAGATTTAAATTGATGCAAAAAAAGTTTAAATAAATCTCTTTAAACAGGTATATAAAACCTATTCTGAATGCAGACTAATAGTCAATTATGACATTACAAATATATATTATATTCTCACGAATAAATGAATTCACAGTATTATTTCCAGGAGCTTTCATGTAATAAAAATATAATAACTAAACAGATGTTTATTTATTTAGCTTTACAGATTGTCATCGGTATCAACAACAATCAACAATTTCAAACTATTGTCAAAGCAACCTCCTTTAACAATAAAGTTGAATCCCACTTTTATTAATGGTATATATTTATATAGACACTAAAGATTGCAACTTGACCACAGAGATTGAAATTATTGTACAAAGAAGTTTAAATAAACCTTTTTAAACAGGTAAATGTAACCTGTTCTGAATGCAGACACTAAGTAGTCAATTATAACATTACAAACTGCAATTATAATTTTCAAATTGCAGTTTGTAATGTTATAATTATTTGTTGTCTGCATTCAGAACAGGTTATATTTACCTGTTTAAAGAGATTTATTTAAACTTCTTTGTACAATAATTTCAATCTCTGTGGTCAAGTTGCAATCTTTAGTGTCTATATAAATATATTAGACCATTAATAACCTTTATTGTTAAAAGGAAGTCGTTCTTGCAAACAGTTTGAAATTCTTGATTGTTATTGATATTGGGATTGTCTAAGTGTTGACTAGTTTTTAATGATATATATATAAGAAAAAACAAAAATAACACTAAAAACTACATTATAGTCTAAATTATTTTGTAGCGCTTTCGATTACGTGGTAATCCTCATCAGCTTTAACTGAATTTCAAATTTTTAAACTTAATGTGACGTATATTTCCATAAGCTGTGTATGGCCGTATTTGCAGCTTGCACAGATTATGGAAATATACGTAACATTAAGTTTAAAAATTTGAAATTCAGTTAAGGCTGACGAGGATTATCACGTAATCAAAAGCGCTACAAAATAATTTAAACTATAATATTGTATTTACTGTTAATTTTGTTTTTTCTTATATATATATTTTATAATGGGTATTGTATTATATATATATACGCACAGAAAGGAGTTTGCTGTTACCAGTAAAGACTCTTTGATTCCTGTTTGAAGCTTTAAATTAAGTGAGCAGAGATAATTCCTAATGTCCATACCATAAACTTTTGTTATTGCAGCTATTGTTTATATCATAATTAAACATGGTTAGGCCACTGACCAACATAATGAGTTTGCTGAATTTTTTATATCTGGATGTTAAGGTTTTTTTTGCCTAAGTTGCCTGATAGTTCTTACTAAAATATCACTCAAGATATCTTGAAGACTGGATGATTGTATTTGAATATATATATTTTTTGTCTTATAGATATTTACGATCATGACAAAAAAAAACAACAACTAAATTATGGCCCTTATTTCCAAGAGATTATAAAATCATCAGCCAAGGCAAGAGTTGGTGATCTAAAGCATAAAGCAGAAGTTGCGTTGAATCGCCTGATTGCAGATCCAAGTTGACATTTAATGGCAATTTTTTATTTATGTAGTTACAACTGAAGCTTACTTTTGTGTGAAGAAAGTTTGTAGAAATTTGAATAATTGTCTAATTTTAAATGGGGCATTGTTAGTTTTGTGAAGTTAAAAGAAAAAATGAAGAAACAATTGAATAGTAGTAGACATTACTTTTTTATACAAATATTAGATGTACGCACAGAGCAGGAATCATTATAAATAAACAGTGGAAGAACAATGTGGAGATTGATAATATATCAGATAGTGTAATAGTTATTCAAAATAATGGAAGATGTCAAATGCAGATAATTCAGATTTATACCTCAAACAAGTTCTCTTTATTATGAAGAAATAAAGGATTTCTATAGAAATGTACAAAATGCTTTTGATCAAACCAAAGAACATTTTAAAATTGTCATGAGAGACTTTAATGCTAGAATTGGTAAACCACTGAAAGATAAAAAGTGCCGTAAGTAAATTTTCTTATGGTGCCAGAAATGAAAGAGAAACTAGATTTGTGAAATTTATAAAAAAATAATAATAACTGTATTATAAATTTTTCATTAAGAAAAATGATAAACAGAAATGGATTCATTCAAATGAAGGTACAGTGGATGAATATTTCTGTAGTGTAATTTCGACTACACCACTTTCATGCAAAGTTGGGACTAGTTTCTATCTGCTTTTAAACACCTTGTGGAGACGTGTAACCTAAACATATGACTAAAGACATGAAAATGATATATAATGCTCAAGATACACATTTCATGCTGAACCAGCACTCATCAGTTGACGCACATCGCAATCTCTTGCACATATCTTTATCACTGTTCAGTATATACAGATAACCAATTACTAGATTAATTTAAGAGTATCAAACTTACTAACCTCACAAAATTGACACAAATCTCTTAATGGAAATACAATAATAATTTTTATAAGTCATTCACAAGATGTTAAAAGTGGATAGCAACTTGTGTGGGATGATGGAAATTACACTACAGAAATATCATTCATTAAGTGATTAATCTCTAGTCTAATGAATGACTAATAAAAATTATTAATATATTTCCATGAAGTTACAGATAATATAGATTTCAAGACTGTAATATTACTAATAGATTCAACACAAGAAGTGATCATCATCTATTGATAAAACGTAAGACATGTGAATGTAAAACTAGAAAGATAAAAAGTATTTAAAAAACTATTCCTAATCTTCAGAAACATTCCAATAAAATTAATTAAAAATTTTCAGATCATTTTAAAATAATAACTTTGGAGACAGATCAGACTTGGCTGAAATCCATAAGAAGGTAATCGATACTCTCATAATAAGAATTGCAAAACGATAGCTAGTACAAAAAAGTCAGCAATTTATCCAGAATTTTTCTAATTAGACAAGACACAGTACAAAGAAGAAAAAAATATGATGTTTTTTTTTTTTAAATGATCGAGAAGAATTGAATAACTAGTTTTGTAAAATAGTATAGAAAAAAATTAATTAACAATACAAAAAAATAATAATTGTGAATTGACAAGAAAAGCTATAGAAGAGAATAAAAGAATCAAAGTATAAAATATTAAAATCAACAACAAAAAGAAAAGATGGAATTATTAGTAAAAAGAGAGATGGTACCATAAAATATGTGGAAGAATTCTATAAACAATTATGTAGCAATAAAAAACTAGAAAATAAGTATTCTCTATGATTACATCTTTTGAATTGTAAGTACTTTAAATAAATAAATAAGATGCACAAATAAATAAGATATGCAAATAAACCTATTAAAAATGGAAAAGCTCCAAGAAGTGATGAAATTATAATTGATATCTTAGTGAAAGAATAGAAAAATTATTGGCAAAGCTATACCAAATGTCTTAAAGATAAAGATATACAAGATAATTGGAAGAGCATAGTAATAATAATGATATTTAAGAAAGATGATTTTTTAAAAAATCTTAAAAACTGCAGACATATCAGTCTTCTATCAGTTCTATACAAAATCTTACCAAGATACTTCAACCAACCAGAAGAAGATCCTGGTTTTAAAAATGGATTTAGCATAGTAAATGACATCAAAGTGTTGAAAGAAGTTATACAAAGAACCAATGAATATTCTAGTCATGATCCTTAGGATTTGCAGATTACAAAAAGGTATTTGATTCTGTAATCCCATAGTGAGTAAAGTTTTTGGATCATCAAGATACAAATTTAGGATGTTTTCATACTCTAAAAAAAGAATGTATAACAGGGACATTCCATATTTTCTAAATTTTTGACAATAGTTTCAGAAAAATATCTTGTGAGTGAAAATGGAAAGGCAAAGAAATAAAAAAAGTAAATGGAAATTATTTAGATCATCTACATCTTGCATATGATATGGTTGTTTTTTCAAATAATAATAATAAAGGTTGATGAAAATCATGAATTTTAAAAAATTAACAACAAAAATTATTAATACTAATGGGCACATAAGGGATGAAATTAATCATAGAATTAAACTTGGATGGAGTGCTTTTGGTAGAAATAACTTAGTATTAAAAGGAAATATGCCTATATATTTGAAAATAGAAGGTTTTTAATATATATGTATATTACCAGTACTTATTTATGAATCTGAGACTTGGGAAATTAACAGACAGTAATACAAAGACTTAAAATCACTCAACCAAGTATGGAGAGAAGGATATTATGAGTAACAAGAAGAGATTGAAAATGAAATACATGGATTAGAGAACAAACAGGTATCACTGAAAGAATTAGAACTGAAATGAAGCTAAGCTTCGATATATTGTTAGAAAAGAACAGATGGATAGCTGGTTTTACATTGGATCCCAAAAGACTTTAAAAAGCCTAGAATTGGATCTTGTGAAATGGATGGATGAAATGAAAAAGTTTGCTAGTATATTGTGAAGAAAAGAACTAAAGATCAGAGAAACTGGATTAAACTTGGAGACTTTCATCCCACAATGGATCTATAAAGGTTGAAAACGATGATAATATACATACATATATGCAATTATAAATACTTCACTTTTAAACAATATATTGATTCACGATTTCATATACATTCATAATATTTACTAATTAAAATGTCAATATTATAAAACAACAGAATTAAAATTGACTATGTTTCTTTAATATAATTTACTACTCCATCACCTTAAAATTTTTAACTTGATACCTATATTCCACATAAGTTTGTGTATGCATTCACTATTCCTTAGACCTAATAGTAAATATTCTCTTTCCACAACTATAATTTATTCTGTGATTTCAAGGTATCTAAATATGGCGAAATCAGAATTCAAAACAGTCAAGTGGCTCCTGTAATTGAAATACAGATAAAGAAAGAAAAATATTCAAAACTTCTATAAAAACATAAAAAAATAGATGGAAAGAAAGGTGTTAACACTCATATTTGTAAGTAATAATGATGTATGTAAAATAGTTAGATAGAAATTAATTGAGGCTTAAAATGGAAATACAACAATGAGAAAAGATACAAATTGGCGATAATTTTCTCTTAAGTTGAAGATCATAGCAACTCATGAAATGTAGCCAAATGTTGAGTAAAAGGAAATCGCAGTTATAAAAAGAAATAAAGTTGTTTAAGAAATTTTGAAACCAAAAATGTATTTTCAGCCCAACCCCCCCTCCCGCAAAAAATGAGTTTAAATCAAAGCCATGTAATATGTATGGTACCTAAAGCAAGAAATTTAAAAAGATTTCAAATAATGAAAAAAATAAAATCAGCAAGGTTAATGCAAAAGATAAAAATAACTTTGAAAGAGAAAACAAAGGGGCAAGCAAAGAGGAAAATAATAGCAGAAAAAAAATAATGTGATAGAAATTTAAAATGCCACTAATGTAAATAAACAAATGCATTCTACAAACATTTAATTAAAATAAAATCCTCAGAATACTGATGATATAAACAAAACAAAAAATGATACAGTTAACTAACAAACAACTATAAGTAGGGCATGATGCAAACAAACACACACACACACACAAAATGGATTTAAATTGTAACATCTTTCACCTAAGACAGATAGAACTATGGAAAAGCGGCACAATATAGAGCTAAGAAAAAGGACACTACCAAATTATCCATCCAATAAAATAATAATATACAAGCATAAATACTTTTATTTCACATGTGATAATAGTAACAGACCAGAAGTCGATATGTATATTTATTAATGGGGGGAGGGGGGTGATGGGATATCACAATCACAGAACTTAGTAAACTGTCCTACAGTGGTTGTAGCTGCTGGTCTAAACCTTTAAGTAAAATGAAAACAGTAGAGGACCAGAAAAAATGAATGCATTAGCATCCAAAGCTATTATGGAGGTTATATAGTTTTTTTCTCTCTCTCCTGTCATAGTATTAGCTGGGAAGCGAACCCGCTAACCCGGGACAACTACTTGTAAAGCAGCTGTCGCTGACCACTCGACCACCAATGCTTGACTGGTTATATAGTTTGCTTTAAATTTAGAATATTATTAAATCGCTGTTGATGAGAGAGAAATTTTTTTAACCTTCTGTTCACTTTTGAAGAAAGTGCAATATTAAATATTGCCTCAAAAAGCTACAAACATTTCCTTTTATTTTCACATAATATAAATACTTAGACTGACCTATTAAAAATAATTATCACAGACAAGGTTCAAAAATATCAAACAAATTTCAGAAATTACCGATGTATATTGTTTCTCATACTGAAATTTTATTCAAAACTTTAATATTGGATAATATTATATATCGGAAAGATAAATAAAGCATTTAAACATACATTAATATTTAAAGACAATTTTCTATATATTTAAAATTGAAATAAAATAAAAACAACAAAATACAATCTTTCAATTATCTTAAACTGCTCAAATAATCATGCAATTTTAAAACAACTTTACACAAGTAATCTACAAATAAACATGAACTTTTATCTAAATAGCTTTTAATAGATGTAAAAATTTGAAAAATATGTTTTCAAATATACACAGACGCAATATATTTTATATGAAACACTTTTTAAAAAAATATTAGTTACTAACATAAATTAAACTTAAACATGTGAAATGTTGAAATATGTTTTTGAATCCTTGAAGTTGTTAAAACAGGCAAAACTCACTACACGTATTGCCACACACAGCAAGCTAGAGTAATCAATGGATGCCAGAAGGCTTGTGCATAAAATCCCCATCTAGTGCCTACTCATCCAATATCCCCAGACTAGTTTCTGGTTTGTGGCCTTCGTCAGTGAGGAGCCTTGGATCTGAGAGCACTGCACCTAGATGGAGACTAGTCTGGGGATATTGGATGAGTAGGCACTAGATGGGAATTTTATGCCGAAGCCTTCTGGCATCCATTGATTACTCTAGCTTGCTGTGTGTGGCAATACGTATAGTGAGTTTTGCCTGTTTTAACAACAGTTATACACAAGCATAAGAAGTGGTGGTCATGTGATGTTTATTGGCTTAATCCTTAAAATTGTGTTTTTTTAAAAATGATTTTTCTTCTTGTTTTTTTATTATTATGATAGAACCAAATTAACAATTTATATTTCTTCAGCATACAAAAATATTATTTAAATAATTATAAGTGAAAATGGTACCTAAAATTCTTTTCACTTATTTAATTATATATATATAACTAGCTGTGGCTGAGGCTTTGCTTGAATTAGTAGAATAAAAGAAAATAACAGGAGTCAACAACAGCAGTAAAGCAAAAATATAACTTTTACGATCAGTTATACTACTGAATTTGATCAACTTATAGGATATCAGTTCATATATATTATTCCACATGAAAATGCCTATGAATGTTAACATCGTGGTATTTTTTTATTTTGCTCCACTTACAAGTGAGAAATTAATTATATGGTACAAATAAAACTTAATTACTTTAAACCATATTTAAGAAACCAAACTTTATCTCCCTTTACCAAAAACTATAATTCTACTACTGGATTTGACCAACTTTTAGGATTTTCGTTCTTTAGAAGAATTTACTCTATGTACAAGATTTCTACATCTGCTGTTAATTTGGATCTTCAGAATTGTCATATTACTGAAGCATGAAATTCTCTTAAGCAGTGTTATGGAATCTCTTCTTGGGTTAACTAAAAAGAATCGTGACTGGTTTTCTGTCAATTCTCATATTATTAGCGATGCAATTAAAAAGAATTATATAGTATTCTCTGATTGGCAAAATAATAGATTAAACATGGAATCAGCAACTGACAAAAAGGCTTAAAAATGATTGGTCAATTAAAACTGCAAAGAAGATTCAGACATCGCTGATCCCGGTCATATTAGATCTCTTTTAGATGCACTGAAAAAAGTATCGGGACCTGAGAAATGGTATCACAATCCTAGTACATCCAGCAATGGCCCTCTCTTATATGATAATATTTTGAACATGTTGAAAGAGTATTTTAATCAATTCTTGAATAATAAGAATTGAAATGATTTCTTTTAATAATATATCCATTTTATCTATTCATTTGAATTTGAACAAAGATATTCACCTTGAACAAATCAAAACAGCTCTGGGTAACCTTAAAAATGGAAAGATTGTAAGTCCTAATAAAATATCTGGAGAACTTGTAAAACATGGTGGTAATATGTTTGCTTCAAATATATTAGAATTTTTTTAGGAATATCTGGATTCATGAAATCGTGCTACCCGACCTTAAGGATGCTTTAATTGCTCCAATTTTTAAAAACAAAGGAAATAGACAAGAGTGTGGTAATTATTATGGACTACTATTACTATCCACCATAGCAAAAGGGTTTTCAAGAATTTTGCTGAATAGATTGCTTCCCGTTATAGATGAATAGTTATCAGAGACTCAATATTGTTTTAGGAATTGAGAAGCACTATAGATGTGATTTTTGTTACTAGACAAATTCAAGAAAAATGTTGGGAACAAAAGAACAATTTGTATACTTCTTTTATAAATTTGGTGTCAAGGCATTTGATTCAATTAATAGGATAGATCTATGGCATTGTTATCCCTCCAAATTTATTCATATTATATAGATTCTATATGATGAAATGAGATTACAGGTGAAAAATCAGAGGCATTTGAAATAAAAACTGGTGTTAAATGAGAATGTGTACTTGTTCCAATTTTGTTTTTGATTTTCAAGACAGTGGTCTTTGGAATTGTTTATAGGCAGTTCAATTGGACAGCAATCGAGATACAATATGGTGGAATTTTAAATTTAAATTAGTTAAAAAGAAAAACCAAGAACTTCATCTCCTTGGATTTTGGATTTTCAGTATGCTGATGATTGTGCTATTTTTTCCAATTCAAAAGACGATTTACAGAATGTCATTAATGTTTTGAATATAACATATAAAGACTTTGGTTTCATAATTCATGTTCAAAAAAAATACAAATTCTTTATCAGCTAATGATAGAAGAAATATCCTTAGCAACTTTTAGCTTGGATAGTTATCAAATATCTAGATAGTTTCATAAGAAGAAAAATGGATTTAGGTATCAAGACTCATCGTGGACTCTAATGTGCTGCTGCTTTTAACAATTTAAAAGATAAGAGTATTTCAACACAGGGAAATAATTACTGCAACTAAAGCTGCTATTTTATCTAATTTGTCATATGGATGTGAAACTTGAACACTCTATCGGTTCAATATAAAGACATTAGAAGTTTCATTCAAGGATGTTCCATAAAATTTTTAAAGTATAATGGCAAGATCATAAAACTAATCAATATGTTCTTCAGCTTGAAGAATGATACTATTTGAGTCCACTATTGTAAAATCACACCTTTGTTGGATTGGATATGTAAAATAAGTAAAAAATGGAAGACTTCCTAAAAGGATGTTTTACAGTAAACTTGAATATGGATTTTTCATAATCTTGATAGACCCCATTGATGTTATAAAATTATCTCAAAGACATTCTAAAGAAGTGTAATATTAATTGTTTCCATTGAAAAGATATGGCAGAATAGAATACATTGGAGAGCTACAATTAGATATGGTGTTGAAATATTTTAGACAGTAAAGTTTTCTGCTGAAGAAATAGGAACATAAAGTAACAAGTAAACAGAAAATTGGATATGTGGACATATTTGTGACTTACAAGATTGGTTTGTGTAGTAATTACAAAACTCATTTTTAAAATAGCTCACCGTACTTTTCCTTTCTTTTTTCTTTTGGAGTTGAAATGGCCATACTCATTTTTGAGTAACTTTATTGTTATAACAAATAATATTTAAATACAAATATAATGTCTATATTGAACATAATATAATTAGAAGGAATTTGAACACAGACTTTCAAGCTTCCTACAGCTACCCATTTCATCTTATACAACCAACACATATGACCACATACAGGTGAAAAAAGATAAATAATCTCCAATATACATATTTCATGCTAAACCAGATCAGTAGTTCCAGATCATCATCTCTCGTAGTTTATATTAAGATAGCAAATTTTCAAACTTAAATGGACAGGCAAAGATTGAAAATGAGCACTGATTATGTGTGAGAGATGAAGATTTTGGACCAAATGATAAGTGCTGAAACATATATTGGAGATCATTTATTTTTTTCACATGTGGCCATATGTGTCAATTGTATAAGATGGAGTTGGATAGCTATAACAAGCTTGAAAATATTATCATTAATTAAAATATAACCTTGCATATCATTAACATTAATATATTTGATTTACAAATATAAATTATTAAAATAGAAAACTTGAGTTTAAATACAATAAATAACAGATTTCTTCTTACCTTACCC